>SKCR01040979.1:0-463866 GCA_019454045.1 Zanthoxylum bungeanum | reverse complement strand
TATTCACATCTAGCATTGCTAGATATGGGCCCACTTTCTTCACTATGAATAGGGCTAACAGATCGGTGGCACTATCACTAATACCAAGTAAATAGCGTTTCAGGTAATTTACCTAATAAACTAGATTCGTAGACTTTATTTGAATAGTCAAATCAGTCCTAGTACCCACTCTTCAAAAAGCGTGGATATACGAGTCTTGTTTAATTATGTCACAGACAACAATGCCACAAATAAGTCTCTACTGATCAAATCAGTTTGAGCTATATATTTGTCATTTTATATGTTTGAGATTTTATTTATATTCAAAATATAAATTCTGTTACTCACATCTAATGTGTTTATCTTAATATCATTCTTTATATAATGAAACACTTTAGTGTTCTAGAATATAACGGTCTATCCGCAACGGATTAAACACTGATATAAAGATAATGTTTCTAGTCAAACTAGTTACATTATAACAGTTCCTAATTTAAGTATATACCCAAAAGGTAGTCCCTAAACTTAGGATTCTACGGTCGAGACAGCGACTTTCGTCCCGTTTCCGATTTGCAGATTAATCTCAGCTTGAAGTCAGTATCCTGCTCACAGCAGATTCTGAACATCAATCCATATATTTTATGTACCATACTAAGTATTTTAAAATCCAATTTTAATACTAGTAATAGACATAATATTGACAAACATTCTTAAAGTCAGAGCCTTGCCCTTTCTTTAATTCCTTCGTGTCTGCCATATCCAAACGATAGTCACTTTAGGATATGTCATTTATCTTCCCAGAAGATCATAATGATTTTGCCTTTGCCATTTCAAATATTTCAGAAGCCTTTGGCCAAGCCTTGGGTTTCTAGAATATTGAAGTATGGTGCGCCTTGCGCCACTTACCTAATTGCAAAGTTTGACTTTATCTCCTCGAGAATAGTCTTTAACCCTCCAAGAGTTATTTATTGCAATTTTAATACTTCTTAAATCTAATCATAGATTTATGATAAGTATATCGAATTAAGCACTTAAGTTATCATCACATAAATCTTCCAAAGATTATGCTCTACTATTTGCTTAATTCTTGGCTTAGGCATAATAGGTTATTTTATCAAATAAAGTAACTTATTATTTATTTCCAGGACCATCCTGAAATTATTCCCAAATTTAAATATAGTCGTTTAAATACATTTTCACTTAGGATTATGTTTTAAACACTAATCTTTCATTCATCTTGATTCCAATAGTCCAACTATTTAATCAACGATTTGTGGTACTATGTATTATATTGATTATTATAGTCCAACTATACAATCAAATATAATTTAAATCAATTAACCTCAATTACATTGATTACTATAATCCAATTATAAAATCAACTGTAAATTAAATAATTCAAATATATTGATTACTATAATCCAATTATATAATCAACTATAATACAGTCCAACTGCTTATTAAAACAAAAATTTAAATATTAGTCCAACTAACATTTAATTTATATGACGAATAATTTGAATGAGCGCGTATGGCAAGTAATTAAACGAATATTGCAAATTCAATTCTTGCCTCCCACTATTTTTCGGCGAGCCTCTAACCCTCTGTCGAGTACTCGAGAAACCGCGTTTCCTAGTGGGCTAGGATCCCGTTAAATATCACAAAATCTTGACTTTGGCCAACAAATTGTATGATAATTAACTAGGTAGATCTCTAAGATCAATTGGATCTAATCCAATTCCTAGATCCAGTAGGCGGATATCCAAATCCTAAACATATATCTTATATATGCCAATACATCCAATGTATTACCTAACCTTTTTCCTCTGAATCAACTAAGCCTTGGCTTTGGCACAACAAACCTAATGATCCCAGTCAAGCGCGACCCATTGACCATGGAAAGCTTCGTAATCAATGTCGATGGACAAGAAGCGGTCTTGACTTTGGCCAACAAACCACAACTTGGACAAGACACCAATATAGAACAAAACTCTCGTGATTCAAACACATCTTCGACGGAAAAAGGGCTTGACTTTGGCCAACAACCCAATGCCGGTCTCGGATCTTGAGTAAGAATCACTCAATGGAAGGAAAAACGCATGATATTTGATGAGGGCTTTTCGCGTGCAAATTGGCTACCAATTTATTATCTTTATTTAGGTCTCATCATCATACACCCTTAAACATGCATTCTAAACACATAATAAAGCGCATATGAAAAAAAATAATAATGATATGCGGATGGATACTTAACAAATTGATCCTAGATCAAATCTCTCACTTTCTCTCTCAAACTAGCACTTGTATTACTTCTACCCGTTAAACTACACTTCTAAAGAAACCTCATTTACATTGAGGGGAATAGGTGAGAAGAGAATACAAAGAGAATAGAGGTGATAAGGCTGGACATGCAGGTCCAATTTAATAAATCGAATTTATTACAACAATTTCCAAAATTGCCCCCACCCGACTAATATACATCCGATATACATTATTCATTCATCACAACCATGTATTCACACAAGCATGTTATCAATCAATCTAATCAAATTAATTAATCTGATAATTAGTGATCATCCAATGTTCAAACAACGATTTAATTTTGTTCGAGTCAAACTCGTTTTTGCGAATAAGTACTCAAAGTATGAATTCTCGAATTAAATTAAACTACAACATTAAATCCAATTTAATATGTATTTAATACTAATTCATCATTTAATTCCAAATTAAATATTACACTTTATTAATAATAAACCTTTTACGACTTTAATTCCAAATTTAATCGTAACGCGTCTCAAAGACCGATTAACGTCCAACGTCAATTCAATTAAAGTCCAATGGGCTTTTAATTGATTTCTTAAGGCGTGGACTTTTGGTCAACTCGGGTCAAACCGAATAACCAAAATCCAATCCGGGATTTACCCCATAAGCCCATAAATCAATCTTGGCCCATTAGGCCCAATTAAACTTTAAAGGTTCATTAAGTCACAATTGGGCTTAACGGAAGTGGTTTTGGGCCCAATTGGATCCAATCCATTTGGCCTAAACCTAACTTGATAAAATCAAGCCCAATAACAACTTTAAAAGCCCAAATCCAATTTTAAGGCCAATTTAATTAAATTACCAAATTTCAAATTTCCAATTTAATTAACTAAAGTGTATATCATGATTAATCACCCAAATCAATATTTCCAAAACATCAAATTAGTCCAATTAATCATGTTCATCATTATCATCACATGTCCAACACATTAATGAAAAATCAAACCCATTCACCATGCTCAAAGTCTCGGCCAATGGAGATAATTTTGTCTGATTTGAATTCAATCCAATTAATATCACAATCGACATCGAATTAACTTCCCGAATGATTTCATACACATCTAATGTTCAAAAAATCAAAAATTACCAAGACATTAAAGGGCATCCACATTCGGCCAAGGTAAGGAAAAATTGGGGATTTATGTTCAATTCAAAATTCAATCCAATTGACCTTAAATTAACATCATCCTACATGATTCTAATTCATCTAATGAATCATAAATCAAAAATTCCAAATTTCCAAATTTCCATATACCATTCGGCCAAGGGGATAATTTTGGGGAAAAATGTTCGAAACTTAATTTCATGAAATTGATCCAATCAATCTTCAATTAAACATATATTAATCATGTTCAATCAAACAATTTAACCAAATCATGCTCAAAATCAATTTACCCAAATTTTAAGCCCTAAAATTTCATGCTTGAACCTAGGCTCTTGATGCCATTGTTGGTTTTATTCTAGGACCCAAGATCATCAAACAAGCATGAAGATGTGTGAAATACATATCAAAGAAGTTGCGGAATACTTACATTGATCGGTTGAGACAATTTGAAGACAAACAAAACCATTTTTTAGCCCTCCAAGGTGCGCCCACTGCATGCAGTCCACTGCTCAAAAATTTCAGTTTTGAGTCTTCAAGAATCCAAGATTTCGAGCTCCAATCTTCGTCAAACGATTCCCGGCTCGTGGGTGAGTTTCCCTATCACCTTCGTGTAACTCTCGGTGTGCTAGCACTTCCGATTTATCAACAAAATCAGCCCATTAACTCCCTTCACTGTTCAAGCCATTTTCAGATCCATGGCAGCCCCTTGGGCGTCACTTTGAGAGGGAGAAAGAGAGAATGAGAGATGGATGGAGAGAAAAAGTGAATTAGGTTAAGAGAGAGATATTTTTGCTTTTAACCTTAGGTGAAACCATTTCACTTTTTACCCTAAACTTGGTAGGTGAGGGTAAATGGTTTTTCAAAAAAGCAAACAAGGTAGTTGAGTGGTAGGTACACCTACCACACATGGGCCCCACATATTTGAATTCAAAATTCAAATATCTCTACGAACATTTGTCGCGGCTCGGTTCCGTTTAATCCGATTAAACGAACTTCCGTCGTTAAATAATTAAATCTAATTTAATTAAATATCGATGCGACGCAAATATATTACGAACGTCGTTCACGAATTAATTCTATATTAATTCGTTCGTTCGCGTTAAAGTCCAACTTTAATTTCGTAATGAAATCCAATTCATATTAATATATCTGATATATTAATTTTAGCCCATTCGAATAAATTAAATAGAAAAAATCAAATTTAACTATTAAATTTATTTTACCGATTAATTCCAAATTAATCACGTTCTCTCTCTTTAGACGATACTTTATCCCAGATAAAATATCTCCGTAATTAATCCCAGATTAATTTTCTCTCTCATCGAATTAATCCCAGATTAATTAAAGTGCGAGTTATACATCATCGGTGAATCATTGGGAAGCGACCCATGAGATCCCCGGATATGTTGGCAGTAAATACGGTCGTCGGACTATCCGAACACGTAAGTACCAAGTACTACGTTTTACCGATTCACAAGACAAGGGTGACTTCTAGCAAAGCGCCATGCCTACCCAATTCTCCGGAAATATCCTTACAGGAATATATTGATCTGTATCAGGCGTAGTATACATCGTATAGTGCATATCGATCTAGTATCGGATGGTCACGTGCTAGGCCTGGGGCTGGAGTTGTGTCTGCCCCGTACGAAGCACATGTCGGATGTCTGGTAGCTAGTCTCTATAATCGGATATACATTACCTAGTCATAATATCCCGATGGCTACGCAGCACTTAAAAGCACTAATATCGTATCCTACGTGACATCATCTCCACTATGACTGGAGTGATACTTCCGTCTTGACATCACACCCAATACTCTACGAATCTCAATATACCCAGTATTGGCGTACACAGAACCGGTTAAAGCCCTGGACGACCTCAACCAAAGTATATTGATTGTCGTAAGTATTAGCGGTGCAAGTCTCAGGTTAAGACCAAATACACCTACCCTGATTTCGGACTCCCATAGACACATAGTCATACTACCAATGGGATTCCGAGGGGTTCTATCCAGAGCGAAGCTGTTTCCCGTACTATCGGTGAAACACAACCTCCTACTACACTTGCATAAGTATCCAATACTTAAATATATGAGAACTATGCCTGTTATGCCCTCACAACGTGCACAAGTGCAATACTAGTCTTTTACGCATTACCGATGTCCAATCTCGATAATACTCTGACTGGGGATATTTAATGATTAATCATTTGTGGACTGATACTGTCTCATATCATTCTCAATCCAGGAACTAATCATAGGGACCTCCTATCATTTATATATCTAAGGTGATCTAATCACAAATGATAAGTTACCAATCTCCTTTTTCACATAGTTAATTTGTTCAACAACACCATGATCTGTACAAATAGTGACGTTATAGGTCATAATTGTCCAACATATACGTCATCGGTGAATCTTCGGGAAGCGACCCATGAGATCCCCAGATATGTTGGCAGTAAATCCGGTTATCGGACTATCCGAATACGTACGTACCTAGTACTACGTTTTTACCAATTTACAAGACAAGGTTGGCTTCTAGCAAAACACCGTGCCTACCCAATTCTCCAAAAATATGCTTATAGGAATATATGATCTATATCAGGCGTAGTATACGTAGTATTTCGTATTACGATCTAGTATCGGATGTTCACGTGCAAGGTATGGGGCTGGAATTGTGTTTGCCCCGTACGAAGCACATATCGGATGTCTGGTAACTAGTCTCTATTATCAGATAACTATGACCTAGTCATATTATCCCGATGACTGCAGTACATAAGAGTACTAGTTCAGTATCCTACGTGATCATCATCTCCACTATAAATGAAGTGATACTTCCATCTTGACATCACACCCAATACACTACGATTCTCAATATACCCAGAAGAGGCGTACACAGAACCGGTTAAAGCCCTGGACGACCAAAACCAAAGTATATTGATTGTCGCAAGTATTAGCGATGCAAGTCTTAGGTTAAGACCAAATACACCTACCCTGATTCGGACTTCCATAGACACATAGTTATACTACCAATGGAATTCCGAGGGGTCTATCCAGAGCGAAGCTGTTTTTCATACCATCGGTAAAACACAGCCTTATATTTCACTTGCATGAGTATCCAATACCCAAATATATGAGAACTATGTTGTTATGCCCTCACAACGCACACACGTGTAATACTAGTCTATTCCGCATTATCGATGTCCAATCTCTATAATACTACGACTATGGATATTTAATGATTAAACCTTCGTGGATTGATACTGTCTCATATCATCTCAATCCGGAACTAATCATAAGGACTTTTATCATTTATATATCTTGGTAATCTAATTACAAATGATAAAAGAGCAATTTCCTTTGTCACATAGTTAATTTGTACAACAACACCATGTTCTATACAAATAGTGATGCTATGGGTCATAATTGTCCAAAAATCTCCCATTTGGCCTATAGCCAATCACTCAGGTGCCTAACACCTGAACTATGTACGGGTCGCTCAAACTTCTGCTGAGAAACAGCTTTCATCTGCGGATTTAAAAGGTTATCATCTGATGCAATTTATTCGATCATCACATCGCCACGATGTATGATCTGATGAATCAGATGAAAACAGTTTAAAGTACATATTGGATCGTTGATGAGACCGTTAATTCTTTAGCCTGTGCTGAAGCCTAGCTCAGCTCCTAGTAGAACTATTTCTAATCTAATTAGATTTATTTAGATCCAAGATGCTATTATTGCTGCGACAGTCACGGCAAAGTTTCGGTTTTGTTGTTTATACGATAACAGTATCTCGCATGGAAGATTTCTAGCTCACTGTTTCGTTATTCAAACTATACAGTACCCTTATTAAACTTACAGTCGTTATTATCGGTTTGGAAACTTGCAACAGTGAACCCAGTCACTTCAAGTTTTCTTTCTCCATAGTTTAAGATAACATCCTTAGATCGTCTAAAATACTTAAGGATGTTCTTACCATCAATCCAGTGACTTTCACTTGGATTGCCCTGATCGTGACTCCATATGCTCAAAGCATATGAGACACCAGGTTATATATATTTATTTCAATGTACGAGTTCTCGGAAAGTGTCAACAACTTTTAGATCTATCCCAGTAGATCTTTATTCCTAGAATAAAGGTTGTTACTCCCAAGAATTCTAAGGAGAACTTTTCATGAAAGCCAAGCTTTCACCGATTATTTTATGGGAATACCATTTCCAAGAAATGATATATCATCATTATTAGGACATGTACTGTCAGTGCGCTCCCACTAACCTCTTTATATACACAAGAATTATATTCGTTTTGAATTAAAACGATTGCTTCAATCCATACATAGATCGAATAACCTGCAAACCTTGTTTGCTGGTTTAGGTATGATAAAATCATCAGGATATTGTAAACATCCTCCAAAAGGTTTCCGTTTAAGGAAAGCGATTTTGACATTCAGCTGCCATATTTCATGAATGAAACATGCAGCATCAGCAAGCATTATCCAAATGGATTTAACAATGGCAACGGTTAAAAGGTTACGTCATAATCGACACAATGTTGATAATGATACCTTTTCGCTACAAGCCCAGCTTTGTACGTTGGTATGTTGCCATCCATGTATGTCTTCCTTGAAGACTTATATAGTACCAATAGGCACAATGCCTTTCGGTACCACAACTAGTATCCAAACTTAGTTGGTATACATGGAATCTATTTCGGATATCATGGAACTTTGCCATATTAAGGAGTCAATACCTTGTATCACTTTCTTATACGAAGTCGGTTCGTATTCCTCAATAAGATTGACATCTTAATGAGGTGAGATCAGAAACCCATACCTCCCAGGTTATTTTTTGACTCTCTCCAACTTACGCGGTTCTTGTGTATTCGAAGATTATTGGTATAGTTTCATCCTTGATGAACTGTTTGTGTTCCATTAAAGACTTGGTGCCTTGAACAGTATTACTCCGATTTTCATCGAGTTTTACTATCCTCCCACTTACCACTGCATATCGGTATTCCTTTTAGGAAAACCGCATGGTGAGCAACAATTATATTGTTCTCATGTGAGTTGTATAAGTACTATACTTTGGTTACCATAGGATAACCTACAATTAGGCACTTATCCGATTTGGGTTCTAGTTTGGCAGCATCCAAACGTATGCCTAGCATTCCCAAATCTTCAGGAATGAGAAAACCCGGTTTCTTTCCTGTTCATATCTAATATGAAGTCTGTCAAATAGATTTTCATGGAACCTTATTCAAAATAAGTATTGCATTGTTTAATGTTTATCCCTTGAAGGAAAATGATAGCTCAGAGCGACTCATGATTAACCTTATCATGTCTAACAAAATTCGGTTTCTCCGTTCGGACACACCGTCAAATTGACGTGTTCCAGGAGGATTCCTCATTGAAAGAATACTATACTCTTTCAAGTATATGAGAAACTTAGTGCTTAAGTATTTTCATCATGGTCAAACCGTGATTTTTTAATACTTTAGCCGATCTGTTCATCTACTTCGTGTTGAAACTTTCTGGAAGTTTCCGATTTGTGTTTCAAAAGAAACACATAACCATAACGCGATGCCACATCCGTAAAGGTCACGAAACATTCAGTTCCACATCTAGCCTAGCTAGACATGGGCCCACTTGTCACTATGAACGAGGGGTAACTGATCGGTGGCACTTACACTTTTTACCAAATAAATGTGTTTTAGGCACTTTGCCCAATAAACTAGATTCGTAGACTTTATTTGAATAGAATCAAATCCGTCCTTGTATCCACTCTTCAAAAGTGTGGATATACGAGTCTTGTTTAATGTGTCTCAGACAACAATGCCACAAATAAGTCTCATCTGATTAAATCAGTTTGAGCTATTTGTTTGTCATATAATATTTTGAGATTTATTTATATTCAAAATATAAATATTGTTATTCACATCTAATGTGTTTATCTCAATATCATATGTATAAAATAAAACACTTTAGTGTTCTAGAATATAAAGGTATACTCGCAACGAGCTATACTCGATATAGAGATAATATTTCTAGTCAAACTAGTTACATTGTAACAGTTTCATAATTTAAGTACACATCCAAAGGGTAGTTCCTAAACTTAGGTATCTATGGTTAAAACAGCGACTGTCGTCCGGTTTCCAATTCACAGATAAATCTCAACTGAAGTCAGTATCCTGCTTATGAGCAGATTCTGCACACCGGTAAATATTTAGGTACCAGATCCAGTATTTAAAATCCAATTTTAATACTAGTAGTGAACATGTTTATGACAAATATGGTTGAAGCCGGAGCCTTGCCCCTCTTCACTTCCTTCATGTCTGCCTTGTCCATACGACAGTCTCACTTCAATAACCCCGTTTGCCACAGTTTAGACAGACATCTTGGGATATGTCTTTTATCTTCCTAGAAGATTATAATGATTTTGCTTTGCCCTTTTTCTACAACGCAGAAGTCTTCGGCCTAGCCTTGGCTTTCTGGGATGTTGAATTAAGATGCGCCTTGCGCTTCTTGCCCTTTTGCAAACTCTGGATTTGGCTCCTTGAGCATAGCCATTAACTCTCCAAGAGTTTACATTTGCAATTAATGCTTCTAAGATTTAAGTATAAATATATGAAGATCCTTCAATTTCAACATCATGGTTTAAAGATCTAATCCTTAGTTATGACGATGAAATTAAGGAGCCATTGCGGCAAGGTTTAATGGATTACGCACTAAAGTTATCATTACATGAATCTTCCAAAGATCATGCTCTACTTATTTGTTTAACTCCTGGCTTAGGCCCAAGAGGTTATTTTATCAAATAAAGTAACTTCTTAGTTTCCAGGACTATCCTGAAATTTTATTCCCAATTTGAAAATTAAAGTCGTTTAAATACATTTTCCCTAGGATTATGTTTTAAACACTAATCTTTCAATTTAATCTTGATTGTTTTAGTCCAACTATTTAATCAACGATTTCAGGTACTTTTATATATAATGATTACTATAGTCCAACTATATTAATCAACCATACTTTTAATTTATAAAATTCAATTATATTGATTACTATAATCCAATTATAAAATCAACTATAAATTGAAATAATTTGAATACAGTCCAACTGTTCAATTAAAACAACATTAAATATTAATCCAACTAATATATTAATTTATTTGACGAAAAATGAAATGTGCGCGTATGGCAAGTATCTAAACGAAATTGCAAATTTAATACTTGCCTCCCACTATTTTTCGGCGAGCCTCTAACCCTCTGTTGAGTACTCGGGAAACTTTGTTTCCTAGTGGGCTAGGATCCCGTTAAATAACACACAATCTTGACTTTGGCCAACAAATTGTATGATACTTAACTAGGTAGATCTCTAAGATCAATTGGATCTTATCCAATTCCTAGATCCAGTAGGTGGACATCCAAGTCCAAAACATATATCTTATATATGCCAATATATCCAATATATTCCCTAACCTTTTTCCTCTGAATCAATTAAGCCTTGGCTTTGGCACAACAAACTTAATGATCCCAGTTAAGCAGAACCCATTGACCTTGGAAAGCTTCGTAATCAATGTCGATGGACAATAAGTGATCTTGACTTTGGCCAACAAATCACAACTTGGACAAGACACCGATATAGAACAAAGCCTTCATGATTCAAACACATCCGCGACGGATAAAGGTCATGACTTTGGCCAAAAAACCAGTGCCAGTCTTGGATCTTGAGTAAGAATCACTCAATGGAAGGAAAAACGATTAATATGTTGTGAGGGTTTTTCGCGTAATTGGCAACCAATTAATTATCTTTGTTAAGGTCTCATCATCATACACCCTTAAACATGCATTCTAAATACATAATAAGCGCGTGAATAAATAAATAAATAATAATGATATGCGGATGGATACTTAAATACATTGTTCCTATAACAAATCTCTCCCTTTCATCTCTCCCGCTAGCACAAGTATTACTTCTACCCGATTACATAACACTTCTAAAGAAACCTCATTTACATTGAGGGGAATAGGTGAGAAGAGAAATACACAGAGTCAAGAGATAATAGGCTGGACACGCAGGTCCAATTAATAAATTCTAAATTTATTACAATAATTTCCAAAATTGCACTCACCCATCTAATATCCATCCGATATACATTATTCATACATCGCAATCATATATTCACACAAGCATGTTATCAATCAATCTAATCCAATTAATTAATCTAAATATTAATGATCATCCAATGTTCAAACAATGATTTGATTTTGCGCGAGTCCAACTCGTTTTGCGAATGAGTACTCAAAGTACGAATTCTTGAATTATACTAAACTACAACATTAAATCCAATTTAATATGTATTTAATATTAATTCATTTATTTAATTCCAAATTAAATAGCTACACTTTATAATGAGCCTTTGCGACTTAGATTCCAAATCTAATCTTTACGGGTCTCAAAGCCCAATAAAACATCCAATGTCAATTTAATTTAAAGTCCAATGGGCTTTTAATTAATTTCATGAGGCATGGACTTTTGGTCAACATGGGTCAAACCCAAATACCAAAGCCCATTTAAGAAATCACCCTTATTTGCCAAGAAACCAATTTAGGCCCAATTAAAATATTAAATGTCCATTAGTTATAATTGGACTTTATGGATATGGTTTTGGGCCCAATTGGATCCAACCAATTTGGCCTAAACCTAACTTGGTACAACCAAGCCCATTAAGCCCAATTACAACTTTTAAGGCCCAATTCCAAAATAAGCTCAATTAATTTAATTCCAAAATTCTAAATTTCATAATTAAATTAACCTATAATTAATTAACTAAATTAACATTTCCAAAACATCAATTTACATAATTAATCATGCTCATTATCATCAATACATGTCCAACACATTTGAATAAAAAAAAATCAATCATTTTCATGCTACAAGTCCACGACATTTTAGGGTTTTAGTGTTCGATTCCGATTCCAATCCAATTGAAAATTAAATTAACATTACCCAAGTCATTCAAACTCATCCAATGATTCAAACAACAAAAATTACCATGAGATTTGAGGTCCCCTACATTCGACCAAGCCAAGAGTATTGGGGAAAATTGTTCCAAATCAATTTTCATGAAATTGATCATATCCAACTTCAATTAAACATCATTCAAGCATACTCAATCAAACAATTTCATTAAATCATACTCAAATTCAATTTACCCAATTTTAACCCTAAGTTCAAATTTCATGCTCAAATGGCTCTGATACCATTGTTGGGTTTCTCTAAGGTCCCAAGGATCAATTCAAGCAATGAAAAATATATGTGAATACTCGTAAAAGCATGGTGGAATCATACTTACAACGATCGGCTTTTGCGACGCGAGGAACAACAAAAATCTTCAAGCTTTTCTCCTTGGAAGCTCACGGCATTCACCTCCATTTTTGTCCTCCATAAGCTCGGCCAAGCTCCAAGCTTGGGTGTGCATTCCATGCCCACGGGTGGGTTTCCCTATATCCTTCGCAAGACCCTTAAAGCGTGCTAGCACTCCGAAAATTTTGCCGCAAAATTTCCCTTTGCTTCTCCTTGAACTCTCGGCAATTCAAAATTTTGGAGAGGAAAGAAAATGGCCTAAGGTTGTGAGAAAGGAGAGAATGAGAGTGTGAGTTGTTTTTGGTTTATTTGTGTATCTAATACCCAAAATTAAAAGTCAAACACCAATATAATAAAATATTGATAAATGACTTTCAAGCCATCAAATGCTTTTCCATCATCCAACTATATCCATCACTCAATGAATAGTGACTAGATGTCAATCATCAAAAGGGTGATGAGACTTCCATCATTTGAGTGACTACTGTGACGCGTGATGTGACTTGTGGGCCCCACTTGATTCGAAATGCGAGTGGGTCTGCAAACACTCCCGGGCTCGGTTTCGCTAATTCCGAATTAATGAATTTTCCGTTGCGACGTAATTAAATCAAATTTAATTAAATAATTATGCCTAGCAAAATTACTATTCACGTCGCTAACGAATTAATTCTAAATTAACTCGTTCGCCCAAATTAAAATCCAATTTTAATTCTGCGTCGAAATCCAATTTCGTTTAATATATCAAATATATTAATTTATCGATTAATTCAAAATTAATCGTTCTCTCTCTTTAAATAATATTTTATCCCAGATAAAATATCTCCGTAATTAATCCTAGATTAATTTTCTCTCTAACCTAATTAATCCCAAATTAATAAAGTGCGAGTCATACGTCATCGGTGAATCTTCGGGAAGCGACCCATGAGATCTCGGGATATGTTGGTAGTAAATCCGGTTATCGAAATATCCGAATACGTACGTACCTAGTACTACGTTTTTACCGATTTACAAGACATGGTTGGCTTCTAGCAAAGCACCGTGCCTACCCAATTTTTCAGAAATATCCTTATAGGAATATATGATCTATATCAGGCTTAGTATACATAGTATTGTGTATTACGATCTAGTATCGGATGTTCACGTACAAGGCCTGGGGCTGGAATTGTGTATGCCCCGTACGAAGCACATATCGGATGTCTGGTAACTAGTCTCTATTATCGGATAACTATGACCTAGTCATATTATCCCGATGACTGCAGTACATAAGAGTACTAGTTTTGTATCCTACGTGATCATCATCTCCACTATAACTGAAGTGATACTTCCATCTTGACATCACACCCAATACATTACGATTCTCAATATACCCAGAAGAGGCGTACACAGAATTGGTTAAAGCCCTGGACGACCAAAACCAAAGTATATTGATTGTCGCAAGTATTAGCGGTGCAAGTCTCAGGTTAAGACCAAATACACCTACCCTGATTCGGACTTCCATAGACACATAGTTATACTACCAATGGAATTCCGAGGGGTCTATCCAGAGTAAAGCTATTTTCCGTACCATCGGTAAAACACAGCCTCATATTACACTTGCATGAGTATCCAATACCCAAATATATGAGAACTATGCAGTTATGCCCTCACAACACACACAAGTGTAATACTAGTCTATTCTGCATTATCGATGTCCATTCTCGATAATACTACGACTATGGATATTTAATGATTAAACCTTCGTGGATTGATACTGTCTCATATCATCTCAATCAGGAACTAATCATACGGACTTTTATCATTTATATATCTTGGTAATCCAATTACAAATGATAAAAGAGCAATTTCCTTTGTCACATAGTTAATTTGTACAACAACACCATGTTCTGTACAAATAGTGATGCTATGGGTCATAATTGTCCAACACTTTCAAACATGGTATTCATCTGTCTAAGAAAATGTGTCCTAAGACAGATGATGAAAGAGCTAAAATGCTTAGCCAGCCTTATGCTTTCGCTGTTGGCAGTATAATGTATGAAATGTTATGTACTATACCTCATATCAGCATGGCTATAAGTGTTACAAGTCGTTATCAGTCTGATCCGGGTCAGGACCATTGGATGGCTGTGAAACATATCCTGAAATACCTTAAGGGTACTAAAGATAAGTTTCTCATTTACGGAGAAAATGACTTACAGTTGAGAGGTTACACAGATTCAGATTTTCAATCTGATCCAGATGATAGATAGTCTACGTCTGGGTTTGTGTTTACTCTCAATGGCGGTGCCATTAGTTGGAAAAGCACCAAATAGGGTTCGACTACTGATTCCACCATCAAGGCAGAATACATTGCTGCTTCAGAAGCCGCAAAGGAAGATGTCTAGATAAAAAAAATTATTGCGGAGCTTAGAGTAATCCCATCTGTAGTAGATCCTATTCCGTTATTCTGTGACAATAACGGTGCGATAGCTCAAGCCAAGGAACCTCGCGCTCATCAGAAATCTAAGCATGTGGAACGAAAGTATCACATAATTAAAGAAATTTTGGCTAGAGGTGATGTTGTAGTTTGTAAAGTACGAACTGAAGAAAATGTAGCGGATCCACTGACTAGAGCCTTAACTCCCAAGGTGTTTGAGAAATACGTGGAGTCCATGGGTATTAGATACCATCGTGAATGGCACTAGATCAAGTGGGAGTGTTGGAAATAGTGATCGAGCACCATTCACTTTTTGTATGAATATTTGATATTTATGCAATATAATATTTGTTTTATCATGATTATTTATTTATTAATATGGTATAACTCTTACTTTTATTTATGTATTGTAAATCTAAAAGTTAGATTACTCTAAGAGTTAGAGATTTCAAGTTACACTCGGAACCTTATATGAAATTGGTAAAGACCCGAGAGTTATAATATATGGTGATATAGTTGCAAGAGTTGCAAATGGTGTTGAGAAATATCACGCATTCTCTCGAATATAAATTATTCATAGTCTAGATATATTGACATGGGTCGGTCATTATATTGGTAAGACTAGTGCATTGTCTATATATGTAATGGATATATGGTTTGTCTCAACAGACTGTGAGCTTAGCGGAAGTTCGTATAGAAATGCAGATATTCATTAATTGAATGAATATTGAACAAACTCATAAAAGATGACTAATAGATATTCCATAAAACTGTCAATAGCTATCTTTTCGAGTTGAGTAGTAATTGTGGTCCTTTGACTTGAGACACCACGGTGGTCTTGTGAGTGATCCTCTGTGTCTGATACCATACATGTCAGAGACCTTTCATGGTCTGGCCTCTGGATGACTATTAGGTATAGACCGATGCTCATGAAGATCGGTGTGTGTTAAGATGAGGATTCGTCAGTCCAAAAATTTTCAGAATACATTCCGGAAATCTTTTGGCCGAAAGTTCGTTGAAGAAATTATTTCTTTGACATTATAAATAATATTCAAAAAGAGTTTTGCCATATTATTTATTAATGGAATATAAGGATGAAAAGTTTCATTTATTGAGTAGATAAGGTTTTGACAGTATAACTATAACCTTACTCAATTGGAAACGTTAATGACGAAGGGATTATACATTAGCGTTTTAACCTCGACTTGTTATGGTTCGACGTGTCGTGTTGTTTTGTAATGATTTGTAGGTGGACAGGCCTTCATGAAATATGTATACAAATATATGAGATATATATGTATATATGTACGTAGCAACTGAACGTGAGCCTAGAGAGTTCCCACTATATTAAGTTTACTCGTTGAGCACTAGGGCGACATCTCTTCAAATGTTGACAAAGTATTTTTGGGTATTTAGGATTAAATTGTTTAATCCGATAATTCATAAGATGAATTGAATTAATTAATTTTATATCAATAGTTGATATAATTTTATTGTATAATAAATGTAAATTCGATTTACATTAAATTAGTAATTATTTTGTGAATTAATTTAATTGTTAAATTAATATACAATATTAATTACTTAGCTTATACAATTAATTAATTAAAGTAAATTGGATTGTTTAGTTAAAGTAACTAAATAATTAATTAAAAGTAACTATATTTAATGCAATTGAATATTTTTAGTTAAAGTAACTAAATCATTTAATTGTAAATAAGTTAACTAAGTTGGTGAGATATTTTTTATTTAACTTTGGTTAAGTTAATTTTTTAAAATGAGTGGTGTAGGGAAAAGATTCCCTTTTACCATGGTTTATTTTAATGACTTGGTTTAGATTTCTTTTATTTTAATTAATAAAAAGAAAATTGCAATTGACTTTCTTGGTTTTACTTCCCTCCACTGCCGAAAAATAAGAAGAAAGAAACCAACCCCTTTTTTGCTTAGCCACCGCGGGAATGGAGAAAGAAAAAGTTGATTTTTGCTTTCTAAATTTCAAGCCAAAAACCACCCAATTATTTTTTCATGGACATGGAATTGATCCTTAAGACTTAAGGGTTGGTATTGTTCTTGAAGCTTGATTTTTCTCTAGGGTGTTCAAGTGTTGATATTGGGGAAAATCTTAGTTGCTACTCTTGAGTGATCAATCCACCTTTTGATCACTAAGATTTGTTCTTGGAGAACCTTAATTTGGTGGAGAAAGAAAGAGCTCAAAGATTCAAAGGAGTTGGATGCAACTCTTCACAAATTGGCAAGAATTGAAAGCAATTATTGGTACATTTAATTGTAAATTTATTTGTTTAATTTGTTGATTAATTTAGTTGAGAAAAATTGTTGTGGAAGTGTTGGATAAATTGGTAGCATGTATGTGAGGAATTAGGAGCATTTAAGTGTTGAAAATTAGTATATAATTGATATGTTAATTTTTGAATGCTTGGATTATTTTTCAAGAGTTGGAAAATTATTTTATATGCTTGAATTAATTTTTTCAAGTGTTGGAAAATTAATTTTAGTATGTTTGGATTATTTTTAAGTGTTGAAAATAATTTTAGAAGATTGATTTAAGTGTGTTGAAATTTTTAAATGGACTTATGATATTTTCTAATACATGAAAATATTTTAATGCATTGGAAATTTTAAGTTTGTAATTAAAAATTTAAACCCACTGTTTTAAGGACTGATGTAAATTAAAAAAAAAAAAACTTTTTTTTCTCTCGGGATTTGATCTCGGGCGGGTTTCCGCTGCGCTCGGGTTTGTCCGTTCCTCACTCAACAAGTGGTATCAGAGCGATACATGCTTCTAATTGTTCATGTTCCTTACAATTTTTCTCAATGTTATAAAATGTCCATGCATACATTTAATTGTGAATTACATGTTTTAGACATTTTTGGACATGCATACATTTTATATATTTGTATGCATTTGACTTTGAAAAAATCTTTACGCTAGATTATTAAGTGTCATTATTTTAGTTGAAAATATGACATGGCCTGGCTTGTCTATACGGTGATAGTGAACCATTGTGATTATTCCCAATATTGCTAAAGCGTGAGGGATTGGTTATAATGTTTTCTACTATTCCGGTTAAGCATGAGATGAGTCGAATTTAAGAGAAAGTATTATCCAATATTGCTAAAGTGTGAGGTTAATATTAATATCGTACTTTCGGCAATAGGCAAGTTGGTCTAAAAATTGAACTATCCAATATAGCTAAAGCGTGAGGATGAGATTCAATTTAGGACCGAATGTAAGAGTTGCATGAGATGCAATTCACAATAGTTGTCTACCTTCTCGAATTTACTTTGGTTTCCTGTGTTTCTTGAAGGTCACAATTATATATACATTTGTCTACCTAACTATCAAATTTATATTTTCTGTTTAGTGTAGATATCCAAAGGGCTATTGGAGAAATATGGCCCTAAGAGAGTGCTTGATACCCCAATCACTGAGGATATTGCTTTTCTTTTATTTCAACTACTTTGTTGTTCCCTTCTCTCTATGTATATTCTTTGTTATCAATTTATTTTTTGTTTGCTGTCTTTGACAGTTAGTCGAACTGCTTTATAGATTCTCTCTCTTTCTCTTTGTGCATATTTACCTATTTACATAGTTTGTATGCAGAAGGTTGTATTCATTATCTACCAACGAATCTACTTGTTTCTAATCATGGTGATAGCTCTCTGGCTGTCGTAATTTATTTCTTACAGGTTTTTTTGTGCTATGGTTTGAAACTTGTCGTGGAGTTCATGACATTTAACTTTTCCATATAGTTTAGGGTTCTTGGCTTGCGTGGATTAGTTGATTGAAGTGCTGGTCTCTGTTCATGAATGTTAGAATCATATTTGATCAGTTAAAGCATATTAGTGAAAAGAAGCCCCATATTTTTAAACTCAAAGAGATGGATAATTTTGCATAAGGAAAAATTTTATTAGACTCTGATAGCAGACCTAACATGACTCTGCATTCAAGAGACTCTGAAAGCATAATACCTGAATCGGACTTTGAAATCAAATTCAGCTCAGACTATGAAGTCAGAACATCAGTAGATCAGACTCTGAAATCGGAACGCAGGATCAAACTCTGAATCCAGCATCAGGTCAGACTCTGAAGGCAGACACAATTAAGTATTCTGTTAGGATACTCAAAGGTGATTAAGTGATTCTAGAATGATAGTCATAGCTCTAAGCTTTAATGTATTGTTTCAAACTCTTATTAATTGTTCCATGTCAACCATGAACATCTTTGACCCAATTACAATTATATTGTGTTTATACTTCCAAAGTCTCCTAACACAATTCATTAACGTGGGATCAGACTCTGAATCCAGCATCAGGTCAGACTCTGAAGGCAGACTCATATCAGACTCTGAAGGCAGACTCAGCATAAGCCTCTGAAATCAGACCCTGAACCAGCTTCTGAAACTCATTCTCTGAAATCAGACCCTTAATCACACTCTGAAATCATATTTGATCAATATTTCATGAATGTTATAATCATATTTGATCAGTTAAAGCATATTACTGAAAAGAAGCACCATATTCTTAAACTTGCAGAGGTGGATAATTTTGTTTACTTGATGTTATTATTGTTTAAGTGTGATTTTTTGTAAATTGCGAGGTGAATCGAGATATGATTTCATTCAAAGTATACTACTGAAAAAGAAGTCATATTATTAAATCGCTGAAGATGATAATTGTATTATAACGTATAAGGCTAAAGAATATTATTCTTTTAACAAAGGCAGTTTAGGATTATTGTGCTGGTTCAATATGATTATAATTATAGGAATCTGTTAATGAGATTTATTATGATGAATATTTCTTGTTAATCTATGTTGTGGCTTTTGTTGCAGGCAATTGACCACATCATTAACCTTGCTGCAAAATCAAATTACATGTCTTTTGATCATAGTGGATAGTTCATGTTTACTACATTGCTTTCATCTTTTAACGTATATGTTATTTTCCCGCTTTCATTATTGTTAAGATTTGATTATAAATTTAAAAAAATCAATAACTGAAATACTTAAAATAAAAAAGTATTTAATTTACCTGTTAATTATTATTTTATTTTATTTTTAAGTTACTATTGTGATTATCAATTGAAAAATAACTATCTTTAACGATTACATCTTGCCATTTATGCTTCTTAACCATAACTCCTAAAAAAAATATATATATATATATATATATATATATATTTATTAGGGGTGGGCATCGGATCGGATCGGATCGGATTTCCGAGTAATTTATCCGATCGAACTGTAATCACTGGATTCGATGGATTTCGGATCGGATCGGATAAAATCCGATCCGATCCGAACCGAACCGTTTTTTTTTTTTTTTACGTAATTTGCAAAACGACGTCGTTTTGAGTGTCATAAACAACGTCGTTTTGCATAAGGCAGCAGCTAGGTTACTTCATTTCAGTCTTCACGTTTACGAATCACTCTCAAGTCAAACAGAAACACTGAAACACTCTCACTCTCACGAATTACTTCATTTTAGACTTTCAGTTTCAGGCTTCAAATTCATTCTTCAACTTTTCATTCTTCTAATCTTCTTATTCGGTCTTCAATTTAGTCTTCACGAATCATTCTTCGTCTTCAATCTTCGGTCTTCACGAATCACTGAATCAGACTTCATCTTCACTCCTCAATCCTCATCGTCGAAGTCGAAGAATCAAGAAGAAATTAAGTTACCGATTTCATACTTCTCTTTGTCAGTTTGCCGTCTCCTCAAAAATCAAAAAAATTAGGGATTTCGAATCAAATTAGGGATTAGAGTTTTTGAGAATTAGGGATTTAGGTTTGGATTTCGAATCAGATTAGGGAATTAGGGATTTAGGTTTGGATTTCGAATCAGATTAGGGAATTAGGGATTTCGAATCAAATTACCGATTTGATAGATGTAATTAGTCATGCCATTCATCAACAAGTATTGGAAATTTGCATGTGTGAAGAGAATTAGGGATTTAGGTTTGGATTTCGATTCAGATTAGGGAATGAGAGATCAGCAAACATAATTAGAAAAAAAAATAAAATTGGAAATTTGCATGATTGCATCCCAATATGATAGATGTAACATAATTTTGTATCACTGTAATGTTATCTTTTCTTACTTCACTGTAATATTATCTTTTCTTGATTAGATTATAAATTCGGAATAATTTTGTATCAGTTGCTTGCATTCGGTCTTCACTGTAATAGACTAATAGTGTAATGAATATTGCTTCTTGATTGTAACATTTTGTTATCTTTACTAATGTTAAATGACCAAGTTATTTCTTCCAGTTACTGGTTCTAGCTCGATTATGTTTCATGAATCCTAGTACACTGTTAGATTTACTGATTTAGCTTATATAGTTGTTTATGTTTATTGTTCAAAACTTTAATATTTACTTCTCTATTTTCATTATAGATGAGTGGGTTTGAAAGCTCACCCAATAGTAGTGATTCAGAATCAGATTCTTTTGATATACCATTAACAGAAACAAGGAAACATAAAAGAAAATTTCAATCAACCTCTGAGAGACCGCCATTGTCAAAAAAACACGATTCATCGCCATCAATCACATCAGTAGCAACTAAAATAAGAAATAGAAGATCTGAAGTGTGGAAAGTTTTCTGCATGTGTGAAGATAATTCGGATAGGGCTGAATGTACATATTGTTAGAAGACTTATGCTTGTAGTGCGAAGGATCGGTCAACAACCAACTTGAAGAGGCATATGCAGACCTGTAAATCATATTTGGCTTATTGTGAAGCACAAGGTGTTTTGGTTGGGGTTGGTGAAGAGGGAGGCATAAGTGGAAATCTCTCCCTGAGAGACGGTCATTTCAATCAAGCAGCATGTCGGAAAGCAGCTGTGAAGATGATCATTGTTGATGAGCTACCATTTAGCTTTATAGAGAAATAGGGTTTTCGAAATTTCTGTAGTGTTGTCGTCCCTCGTTTTGATGTCCCATATCGTAGGACTATAACTAGAGATATCCTACAGTTGTTTTCTGATGAAAAAGTTATGTTGAAGAGTATATTGTCTGCGGGTAATCAGAGAGTTAGTTTGACCACAGACATATGGACGTCAATTCAAAACATTAATTACATGGTTATCACTGGCCATTTTATAGACAATGATTGGCAATTACATCGGCGAATCCTTAGCTTCTGTCCAATTAAAAATCACAAAGGAGACACTATCGGGAGGTTAATAGAGTCTTGTTTACAGCACTGGGGTATTGAGAGAATTTTTACTATAACTGTGGATAACGCCAGTGCCAATGCCGTAGCCATCCAACAGTTGGTTAGGAAGATGAAGACATGCTGGGGAGATGCATTAGTGCTTAATGGATAGTATGTGCATATGCGATGTTGCGCTCACATATTAAACTTAGTTGTGTCTGATGGTTTGAAACAATTGGATGACAGCATTGTAGCATTTTGAAATGTTGTTAAGTATGTGAGATATTCTCCATCAAGATTGGAAGCATTTAAATCGGCGGTAGCTCGTGAGAGGATTGAAAGTAAGGACAGTGTCATCTTAGATGTTCCTACTAGGTGGAATTCCACCTACTTAATGTTGAATAGTGCATTAGACTTCCAAAAGGCATTTGATCGAATGATTGATGATTATGGTCACTATGCTCCATATTTTAGAGATGATGAAAATGAGAGCAAAAGGATTGGGCCTCCTATAGATATTGATTGGGAGAAAGCTCAATACTTTGCTGATTTTTTTGAGATTTTTTATGATGCAACGAATATGTTCAGTGCCTCATCCACCGTCACATCTTGTTTCACATACAATGAGATTTGCAAGATTCATACAAGCTTGAAAAACCTGGCTCGTAATGAACATCCTCTTTTGCAAGAATTGGCCATATCTATGAAGATGAAGTTTGATAAATATTGGGAGACCACTGTCAAAATCAATAAATTATTGATTGTGAGTACTATTCTTGATCCACGACGTAAGATGACATTTGCCTCTGTTTGCTTTGGTATACTTTTTGATAATGATGATATTAAGATAAAGGAAATGAGAAAGTCTACCAGAGATTTATTGAAAAGATTATACGATATGTATAATGATTGGTATGGCATAAATGGGTTGTTTGTTGACGGTGATGGATCAAGGGCTGGGGGTGTAACTGGTGTTGGTGGAGATGGGTCTAGTGCCGGTATGACACAATCTCATACGTTTGTTAGACAGTGAGCACATGATAGAGTGCGTAAGCGCAATACAAACGTGCAACCTGATGATCCATTTGAAATTTTCCAGACTAGTCATGCCATTCATCAAGAAGATAATACTGAGGTTGAAATGTATTTGATGGAACCTTATGAGACTAGTCGTGACCCTAACTTCAGTGTTCTGATGTGGTGGAAAACAAATACTGGTAAGTATCCAATTTTGTTAGATAGTGAGCACATGATAGAGTGCGTTTGTTAGACAGTGAGCACATGATAGAGTGCGTAAGCGCAATACAAACGTGCAACCTGATGATCCATTTGAAATTTTCCAGACTAGTTATGCCATTCATCAAGAAGATAGTACTGAGGTTGAAATGTATTTGATGGAACCTTATGAGACTAGTCGTGACCCTAACTTCAGTGTTCTGATGTGGTGGAAAACAAATACTGGTAAGTATCCAATTTTAGCTAGGATTGCTCGTGACATTTTTGCAATGCCGGTATCGACAGTGGCATCTGAATCGACATTTAGTACGGGCGGTCGTGTTCTTGATAGTTTTCGTAGCTCATTAACTCTCGTTATGGTGGAGGCTCTAATATGCACTCAAAATTGGATACGAAATAGGCTTACAATTGACAAAACCAATGAAGTGGAAGCCATGCTTTTGGAGGCAGAGTACTACGAAAAGCTTGAGAAAGGTAAAAAAACTTATTAATTAGTTTTATAATTTTTATAATGAATACTATTAAATGCAAACTTACTAACTTAAAATAAGTTTTTTTTTTTGTATTTTATTTGAAGAATATCACAAGTTACAAACTGAATCACAATCACTAGATCATGTTATTGGTAGCAGAGTTTGAGTCCAATTATCCTTAAGGTACACATATTAAACTTGTGATATTCCTTTGAAGCACCGCTGCTTGCTTGGATCTTGTGGTTTTAAACTTAATTATAGCCATGCTATTAGATGCGTGTTCTTGATGTTGGCTTTGATTAATGTTGTGCAGATTAAGCTTGGGACTTTGTCTTGTGAGAGTGGGAGTGGCCACAGTATTGCTTCTATTGTGCCATTGGTAATTTTGGTCCCAACTGCTCTTTTGATCTCTAATTATTATTTCTGTTGTTTTGTAACTTTTGTTTGCTTTTTTCAGAAGCTAGTTTGGTTGTTTTGTTAATGTTATAATGTACAAGTGATTGATAAGGTAGAAGAAATATGCAAGTTACTACAATATGCAATATTCCTTGTTTATCTTATGTTTTTTTATTTTTGGGTTGTAGAATAAAGTCTAGTTCTTTAGATTTTGTCAGTATGAAAGAGCAGATATCAATTTGATATTTAGAGTTTGATGGAATATTGATCTAATCAATCAGTGAACAAATGAATCAGCGTTTTGCACTTCGTCTGGTTGTTATGTCTTGCTTATGCTTTTCACTGTGATTTGTGAATGCCTTATCAATTGATCATCCTGAGCCTCTCTTATCTTTTGCGCTGAGCTGTGGGATGAATTCTTCACCTGCTGTAAGAGCTCATTGCCTTCTTATTTTTCCTTTAGTATGGAATCTAGTCTTTAGTAGTCTTCCTTATGAGTAAATGTAGCATTGAAGAATGCCTATCCAACTAATTATTTGTATTCTTCCTTGATTGAATCTGAAAGAGATAACCTGATACTAGACATTAACACACTCACAATTATATGGTCATGGGATGAACTTACAGTTCAAGCTACACTTATGTGCGCTACAATTGTCCATTATTTTTAATAAAATATATAGTGCTCTTCATTAAATCCATTGTAAGTAATAGCACTTGAGGTTCATACTAAGGCCAATCAGCTGTTTTTGTTTTTCCTTTGTTTGGATTGTTATTATACCTTGTCATGCAGTTGCAGTGCTAGAACAAGAGTTGATTCACTCGAGTAACTTTCTTTAACCTTCATTGGTGTGAATTGTGAAGTAATGCACCCTCTGGGATGATGAAAGTTGTGGCTGATATCTTACCATGTAATGACTTTTCTCTGAAGAGCTGATGTTTTATCTTCTGTGAATGCTTTGCCATGATATTCGCATGCATGCAGTCTGCTAAGATTCGGATCGGATTGGATCGGTCCGAAATTTGATGATTTCGGATCAAACCGATCCGATCCGAAATAATTCTAATCGGATCGAATCAATCCGAATCGAAATAGGATGCATTCAGATCGGACCAATCCGATCCGAAATCATCTCATTTCGGATCGGACCAATCCGATTCGAAATCTTTCGGATCGGATTGATTCGATCCGATCTGATCCAATAATTATCGGATCGGATCGGATCGAGTTTGATAAGATAAACCAGTCTGATGGAATCAAACTTCTCATCAGAAATTGGATCGGATCGGATTCGGTTCGATCCGATCCGAATCCGATAATGCCCAGGGCTAAGATTATTTATTATAAAGCAACTAAAAGCAAGAGAAAAAATATCTCTGATTCTTGAGAGAGAAAGGGGAACAAAATCTCCCAAGAATGAGAAGCATACTGTTGGGAATCTCTCATCTCTCAATCGATACTCACAATCTCAATTTCAAGAACAAACACAACCTTTTTTCTCTTCTTCTTCACAAGCTGCATGGTTTCTCTTTCCCATGAAGCATCTTCTCCTCCCACCAAATAACTTGCATCAGGCAGCAGCTGCAGATCCAGCAAAACCGACATTTACCCAAAAACACAAACTCACTCTCTCTCTTGGTGACGACAATGCTAGTGAATATGAATAAACCAGCTTTTGTGTTGTTATTTTTGGGCTTAATGTTGGTGGGTATGAGTGAAGCTTTCAGTGCATGAATATAAAGGATATAAATTTATCAGCAAAGGAAATGTTTTTATTGTTCATGGTGGCAGTGAAGGGATTTACTCTTCTTTCTCAGATGCTAGTCTCAATGAGACTGCTGCTAGTACTAAGAATGGAGAATATTGTCTTTAAGGCAAGTGAAATATCTTAAAAGAGAGAAAAAGAAAAAAGACGAGTTGGGTTGCTTAAAAGGCTAAAGAATTGGCTATTTTGAGTGAGGTTGCTGTTATTATATTCTTGTTTGCACAATTTTCCAGATAAAGTTCTAATAATGGGTGTTTGATTAAGTGAATAAGTCTTCAAGGGGCACAAGCACAAAAATTACAGTCCTAAAGATTACAAAGCTACGAAATAAAAAATAAGATGCTCATTTGAGTCTTCATTTTTTCGAGGCTTCTTCTCCTTCGCATGAATGAGCCTTTTTATAGTGGGTCTTGCTAACTGCTTGGGCGGTTTTAAATTCGTAATTTCTCTACAACTGCTGGATCGTTTCTCCGACTGTTGAGTTGTGTGCTATAACTGCTTGATCGTGGAGGGAACTGTATAACCGCTAAAATCGTGGGATCAACAGCAGTACAGTCGTTCGGACTCTTTTTTCATCCTAATTGCTGTGTCGTCTGGTGACTGTTCTGATCGCCCTTCCCCTTGTCGCCCTGTTCACGAATCGTGCTGTGGTGTGATACTTGTTTGCCCTGATTGTCTTGGTCCTTTAATCCTTCGTTCTAGGGCGATTTCGCTCTAGGGTGACTTTCTTTTGTCAACAATTGTCCCCCAAATTCACCTTGATTGAGTTGCAAGTGAAATCGAGGTGAATTTCTTGATTTAGGTGGAATCAGGGTGGTAGACTTCGGCCTACAAGCTCTCATCCTATTGTTTTATTAGGCCGTCCCTTATGTTCCCCATGCGAGCCCATCATTTCCTCACTAAATACGCGACCTTTCCCAGCACTCTTCATCATGATGCCCATTAATGAGCCGTATTTCACATCATTTCAGTGTCATCCTACGTCACATGTCACTTTTATCCTCTTACATCGAATCGCGTTACGACACCTGTCTATGGCGACTTTACAATTTTCCCACATTCTCTCGCTCTTTTCTTCCTTCAACGATTTGAGCTGTGACACCTGTTCCAAGAGGGGCCTTTCGCCTTCGTTATATAAAGGTTTGGCTTGCTCTTGTTTTCAATTTACTTTCCATTCTCTTTGGAAAATTCCCTTCTTTTTACTCTTAACCTCCAACATTAATTGCGTCTTCTCCTCCTACAACACCCAAAACAAGTTCTTCTACTTTTGGCAATTACCATATGGCCTTAGGTGACTCGTCTGTGAGTGCTTTTGGTGTCCATGTCCTTAACGAGAACTACGATCAATGTACTATAGGCCCCATTTTTGTTGATGACAATGTCATTGCCACGGCCCCTTGGCTCAGTTATTTCCTTTCACACTTCTGGCCTCCCTTTTTCAGAGCCACTAAATGTTTCTCTCCCTTAGCTCAATCTAATCCTATCTCTGCACATGGCCTAAACACGATTCCTCATTGAGACCTGGTTCCAACGTATGCTACTTCATGCAGATACCCGCACTTTTCTTGAGGAACGTGACTTCTTTCGCTTATCGAACTCTCATTGGCTTTGCCCCTTTTCCGAAAACATGTTTCCTGCCTCACTACTTTTCTGGTCCTCTGAATACAATGTTTTCATCTTTCCTGCTGGTCCCTTCACCATCACTCTCGCGATTCGGCGCTCTGACTGGGTGGCCCCTTTGGGGGCGACCATTTCTGCCTGTACAACTTTTCGCTTTCTCCCTCATTTAATGGACTCTTCATCTTTCTCTTCTTACTCTTCTTTCCTCCGTGTATTTTCCAAATCGGCTGGTCCTTTCTCAACTGGAGCGTACGGCCTTCATTCATTATTGGCTTTGCAAGTGCATCATTTACGAGCCAAGCCAGAAACTCATTGCGGGTTACCTCCTCATCTCTTCCGACCTTGCCAATGGTCACCGTTTGGACCAGCATCCTTTATGTTGGCCACCATTTATTGATGGTTGGCCGTTCTTCAAAAATAACTCCGGTCAGAGGGCTTCGCCAATCGCCTCTGGCCCTCTATGGCTCGTCCAGCTTTGGCTTAGAGCCTACTTCCCTGAATTCGGCTCAAGCGAGTCAAATCATTCATATCCTTGTGCTGGTCTTTTGTTTGGTCAACCTCTTTCCTTCCTTGCACTGTTTTTGAATACTCTACACTCTTTCCGGGTTCCTTCTTTCTTCCATTTTGTCTTGGGCGTCAGTCCCTCTTTCATCCATGACATCCCTGAGTCAGAAGAGGACGAATCAATTCATTGCATATGACGCAAGTTTTTATTCAGTCGTAATTTGATTCATGACATCCTGACCGAGGCCAACGGTAAAGCCGGAGTGGAGGTTTATTCGCCCAACTTCACTGCCCGCCAGTTTGGTCTCATTCAAGGATGGCCTCTTCCATTTTTCCACACACGTTCTGCTTCATCAGACTATTTTAGAGTTCTTTCGCTCTCGGTACAGACCAAAGTCTATCAGAGACTCGTTCTTTGCTATCATCATTTGTTGCAACCTCTTTTTTCCCCTTATACCACGGTCCATTCTTTCTTTGACCATTTTTAGCCATCCGACCGTGAGAGAATCTTTCATTTGCCTTCTTGTAGGCATTGTATTTTTGCATATCAGCCCAATGATGAGCCTCGACTGGAGGCACTACTTTTTTAGTTGCGGAAGTTGCGGAAAGCGGTCGTCGGAAGGGAATGGTCAAGAATTGATATTTTTATTGGATTTGTTCGCTTGTTCAAGCTTCGGGTTCGCTCGTTCGGTCTCATTTTAAATTCATCCTCCGCCCGAAACCTTATCCTCGCTCTTTCTCACGCCTATCCTCTCTCTTAAACTTTCCATGCATGTGCCCCTTCGACTTCCATGCAACGAAATTCCATCCACTTACCCTTCATTAATATAAACACCATACCCCACATCATCTTTTCCTTCCATCATTCACGTGCCCTACAAACCACTACCCATTACCCCACGTAAAGAAGCCCCATGCCCTTTCACAAAACAAACCAAACACCCATGCATCCCAACGTGACCAATCAATAAACCCATGCACCCATAACCACCATCACTCCACTGACCAACTTGCAACTACCCATACCAAGCCAAAACACTAGAATCCTTCACCCTCATACACTGCAACAGAGTCCTCCATACCATTCCACCCCACTTTGACAAAATAATAAACAACAAAAATCAATAAACCTCACTGCACCTCACCACAGCAACTCACGCACATCCCTCTCTCAACTGACGGCAGTAACAACCCTTCACAGCCACGCCATAACCCCTCATGCGTCGCCCAGCTTCGCACCTCTAACCTAACCCTTCACAGCCACGCCATAACCCCTCATGCGTCGCCCAGCTTCGCACCTCTAACCTGACCCTTCAACGCATGTATGATGATAACAGCACAAAACCAAGTCAGCCCTACGTGAATCACACTCACAAACCAACAGCCCTTCATTCAGCATCAACACCCTCGACCACCTACCTAGCTAACGCCCATTCAGAAGACCACACAGCCTTTAATCAGCTCCAGTTCAGCGCCCCATTCAGCCCTCATTTAGCCTTCAAAACACACGCCTAACTGCCTCTTAATCAGCTCTATTCTGCCTATCAACCAGCGCCCAAATCAGCCCTCATTCAGCCCTTGCATTCACGCCAATATTGCCCCCCCTGAAGTCAGCCCTTGTCATGCCCAAATCAGACCCTAGCTAGCACCTCCAACTCTCTGGCTCGGTGAGGAAACCCTAGAAGCAACTCCCTCGCGTCTCTCCCCACTCACATGAACCAACCCTAACGCCCACAACTGCCAGCCGACCCTCATCACGTTAAACCCTCAAGCAGCCGAACCTTCATCACCTTTATCATCTCACGACCTGGACACACGGCACTAGGGACCCTTTGCCCTCACCAAACTCACTCCTTCATGCTCAGCTCACACGCACACCCACCACTGCCAGCCCACTCACGTAAAACCCTTGCTAGAGAAAGAGAGATTCACGCATCAACATACTACGCTTCACACTACTTCACGTTCGTTGCAGCCAACAGAGCCATAGACCAGCTCACAGATCTTAGCCACAAAAGACTCTCCTTCAAGTCATTCCTATCCCTTTTAGCAGCGCCCATGACAACCTTCAACAGATAAAAAAACTTCACCTTGGATCACCTAGAGGGGGATCATGTAACCAAGCCTATCGATAGTCCCTGCCTCACGCGAATCAACCACCATCAACAGCCCCACACTTCACGGCAATAGACTTCACGCCTAACAGCCTGCTTCACATACATACACCCTCCTCACGTCCATAACTTCACGACCACCCACTCCATTCAGGGGCTCTCACACAAAACTGCCGTGAGCAGCCTTCAAACATGTTTTGACGCCCTTAAGCTCGTCAAGCCCTACACACAGCCCTTAAAGTCCCATCTGGTTCACGCCACTGACGTACGCCATGAACCCTCACACGTACTTGATCAGCTCACAAGAATAAAGCCTCTATCCATTTTCCTTTGCTCCACGCCTCACTGCCCATGCACCGTCTGAACCAAACTGCACCACCTTCATCTTCATAAACTCACGCCAGTAACCACACTCATCAGCACCTCATTCACGCCTGACCAGACTGCACACCGAGACTCCAACCAACTCTCTGATTCACGCCTGATACTCCCTCACAAACAGCCACCTTCAACGCCTAAACAGTGCCCTCACAGCCCTCACAGATAGCCTCACAAAATAGCCAGTTCACTACCTTTGTCTCTCTCTACTCACGGCTAAACAAATCACAGCTCACGCTACAAACTCCTCTCGGCAGCAGACCACTCACAGCCACTGCCAGCTCAACCCACGCCCAGTGCACCTTCACTGCTCGAGTCTCGTACCAACACGCCCTTGCATGATAACATACCTTCAGCCCACTGACCAGTCATGCATCACCCCTCAACGCAAATCACACCCTCACGTAGCCAACAGCCCTCCTCATCAAACTGCCGAACCAAACCTTCAGCCATGCAGTCCCATGCATGCGTTAAACACAACAGTGAAGTAGTCTCTCCTTCGACCTAGTCAGCACGCATCACTTTCCCTCTCTCTCATGATAAACACGAGCCAAACCGACCAACGTAACCAGCCTCCCATCACGCCCCTCACTGCATGAAACTGCACTGCCGTGAAATGCCATGAACCTACTGCCATTGCCAAGCCGTGAACCCTGCAGTCCTCCAATGCCACAAACCCTAAAGCCAGCAGCCCCCTTTGCCACGTGAATCCATGCAGCCCATGCATACGTAGAAACAGTGGGGATTACAGTGAAGATTTAAGTGAAAACAGTGAGAAAACAGAGGAAAAATAGACTGAAAATAGCGAGCGGAAACCGCGAGTGAAAACAGTGAAAACGGACCCGTGAAAACAGCGGAAATAGCGGACTGGTGAAAACAGAGAAAATAATGAACCTGTGAAAACTGTAGAAACAGTGGACTAGTAAAAATAGCAAAACGATATCCCTTCCGTCACCGTGGAACGCACTCCCGGAAAGCGACTAAAAAGGTAAGACCTGAGGGCACCCTTTTATCTTATTTCCGTTATTTATTTTCTAAGCATGATGTAGTCGTTTAAGTTTATTATTGCTTTATGCATGATTAGGATGTTTAATATGTTATAGTTTTATGCATGACTAGTTGGTTGTGCTTGAGCATGATTTAATTGTTTAGTATGATATTTATTTTCCTATGCATGATTAGGTTGTTTAATATGATGTTTGATGCATGATTAGTTGGTTGTTTCTAAGCATGATGTAGTCGTTTAGTATGATATTTATTTTCTTATGCATGATTAGGTTGTTTAGCATGATGATGTTTTATGCATGGTTAATAAGTTGTTCTTAAGCATGTTGTGTAGACTTGGTTAATATTGCACAAATCCATTCATTACAAACGACATAAGTAATGGACCATTCCGAACCCAACGGTTTGAGGTTTTCCCTTGCGAGGGGTGAGTGCGGCCTTAAATCTTTGTCCCGATTCACACCGGGTGGCGACTCCATGTTATTTCGTACTTCCCAACCGGGCCGCGAGCCGGAACAGCGTCGTCCAGTTTTCTGTGTCCTACAGTCTGGCGACTCCACTGGGAATAGAGAATCGGCCCCCGAAATAATGTCTTGTAATGTTTGTGATTTGTGTTTTAATTAACCATGTCTACTGTGGGTTTAGAGAGTTTAATCAAAGGTGTTATTAAGGCTAGGTGATGGTTTGGTGTCTTCTTCACTCACTACCTTTCTATAAGGAATGATAGACTATTTGGAGGACTCATTTTTTATTCCTGACACCAAGCGATAAGAGCCTAAGAGGCTAGGGTACTTAAGAGAGCTTCGCTCCACCCTCCCTCTAGGGAATCTACAACGGGAAATCCATTTGACAGTTAGTCACATACCATAACTTGTTGGCACGTACCGTAAGGTATAAAAAAGGTGCGTTCACTTGGTCGTTTGAACCCTTGAGTGGGGAGTCCTAGTTGTGAGCAAACCTTCGTCAGCAAGAGCCTTTGTTTACATTCTTTTAAACCTGCATGCGAACCCTAATTGTATGACCCATATAAATCATTTCTTTTATGCTTGTTTGGGACCATCGTTATTTGGATTCAATTGAACCTTTTGTCAAGAGATATGAACTTGTTGGGCCATTTAAACTGGAGCGAGTTCGTGCCCTTTGACAATTGGGTCAAAAGTTTCTAAAATGTCAATGGGCCATTTTGTATTTGGGCCTCTTATCATTTGAAGTTGTTTAGCCATGTATCGCAAAAGTGTAAATTTGTTGGGCCTTTTCAACTGGGACAAGTTTACACCCAGCAATATTATGATTAAATGCTTTAAAATGATAATGGGCCAACTTGTATAAACATCTTGATAGACTTGTGTATTTCATGCATTACATGCATACATGCTAACCCCCATTTGTGTTAAAAGCCATCATAGATACCCGTTGGGTTGGGGGAAGACTTGTCAGAAGACCATCAGCCAATATGAATGAGTCAGCCAACGAGGGATCCCGCCTGGATCAATTGGAGACCAAGGTAACTGAAATTATTGAGATGTTGTAAGTTCTGACTAATGTTGTGACCAGTTTGACCATACCCGGTATAACCGATAACAGAAAGTTTTACAATCAGAATGGAAAGACCATCGGGGAATCCTCGGAAGAAGTAGCAGAAAAGACAGTATAGTCATTCAGCAATGGGAAACAGGGCAGTGGGACTGTCAGATTTAAAAGAGATTGAGTTCACCGAGTCGATCGATGTAAAACAGATTGAAGCAGTTTTTAGCCTGAGGAAGAGAAGACTAAGCAGTCACCAAGAGAATTGACAGAAGACCTAACCTGAAGGGATAGGAAATTCATCCATGCATACATGTAACTTGCATCCTTTGTTTTGTGTTTTATGTTTGCAGATTTCAGACAAAAGAGAACTAGCAAGGGATGACCAGAGACATATGGCGCCGAGGAGCACAATGAGGGTCTCACCTATCAAGAACATGGAGTATCTCTACACATGTATGCATATACATTACATGCACACGTCTTTACTATGTTGTTTTGTATTCGCAGGTTTCAATAAAGAAGAAAAAAAAAGAAAAAGAAAGAAAAAAAAGAAAGCAACAAAGATCAAAATGTGGCAAAAGCACTGAGGATGACATTGAAGACACATTGACAGATGGATTTCGGTCATGTCTAGCTGAAGACGATGAATTCAGTGCTAACAGGGAGGCAACCCAAACACTTTGTTGCAATTTCTATTTTCATGTTTTATGTATACATGTCGTAGAATTTTTATTTTGTGTGTTATTTTGGTAGGTAAAAGCGAAGACATAGCATTTTAAGACAGAGGGGATGATGCTTGGCAATCACGAAGATGAGAGCTAATTCATTAGTGGTGGCAGAGTAAAAGAAGAATTCATGAGACGCATCCTAATGAACTTATGCCAAGCAAGAGGCGTATTGAGTACACAATTCCTTTGCTTTAATTATTGCTTTGATTTGCCTTCTTTTGTTATTTTATGTTATTTTTGTGGACATGATCCACAACTTTTGACCTTTTAGGACTTCTTTTGGTATTTTCTTTTATTTTCGTGGATAGAATCCACGACTTCTTGACATTTCACGATTTCTTTTGTTGTCTTCGTAGACAGGATCCAATGACCTTTTGACTTCTCGTGACCTCTTTTGTGGTTTAGTTAACTACCATTCGGTGAAAGGTATTAGTATAATTATTACTCTTTTTTTTAAGTACTATAAATTCAGCTCGATATTTCTCTACCTCAACACATTCAAATATACATCCAAGTAAACGAGAGAAAATGGAAGCCACTTCAAGAAGACGAGTTGAAACCATTTGTGTGTTTTGCGGTACCAGTGTGGGTACCAAACCACAATACATAGAGGCAGCACAAGAATTGGGTCGAGTCATTGCTGAACGGAATATGCACTTAATATACGGTGGAGGCAATCTTGGACTGATGGGAATTGTTTCAAAGGCTGTACATGACGGAGGCAGTCCAGTTCTGGGAATCATCCCAAAACCTTTGGCGGAGGCGAATCTGATAGGACCATCAAACAGAGAAGAATTGCTCGTGCCGGGAATGTCAGAGCGACTGGTGGAAATGATTAACCGTGCAGATGCTTTTATTGCTCTACCAGGAGGCTTGGGCACGTTGGAGGAAATTTGTATAGTGCTATCTTGGGCGAACCTGAACATACACCAGAAACCTCTTGGATTGTTCAACGTTGATGGATTTTATGATTTTCTCTATGTGTTTCTTGAAGACAACCGAAGAAATGGGTTCGTAACAAAACCTGTGAACGAACTCCTTTTCACAGCCAGAACTGCCCAGGATTTAATTGACCAAATCTTGGCCTTTGAACCGCACGTGGACCCTATCATTTCCGAGATCAAATGGTCCGAGGACGATCGTGGTAAAAAGCGTAAACTGAATCTGGATCTTAACCTCTAAGTCTTCTGTATTAGTATCTTGTTTATTTTGTGTTATTTAAATAATAAATAATAAAAAATGAAAAAAAATTGAGTGAAAGAAGTCTTTGATAGTTAGACATATGTCCGGTGATGACATTGAATGTTGTAGGGGAAACCCTAGAAACGATAAGTGCGAGACACGTTCTCTTCCGGTATTTCGAATGGATTGATCTCAGTTAGACTCACGAGCACTTGATTATGGGATCCTAGCAGTAGAAGCCTGAGTGGGTTGCAAGGTGACTAGTTGAAGAGATGATGAATCGGTGAATGACTGTTTGCTTGGGTGTCCACACTTGTTTACTGATGCTATGATATATGATATGGTTGGAAATAAAAATAAAAGTCTCTGAAAAGAAAATATGAAAGAAAAAATAGACCACCTATAACCGATAAGCGTGAAGCTACCCATGGGCGAGTATTAGGACCACACCATGAGGAGAAATGCTACCTTAAAGGGTAGGTGTGTCAGAAAAGAGAAAAGAAAAAAAAAGAAAAAAAAAGAAAAAAAAAAGAAAGAGACAAAAGAAAAAAGATGAAAACCATATCATGTTAGTATGTTGAAGTAATCACAGAATGTGATCAAGACATCCAGGTTGGTTAGACCCACTGGTTCGATTCTCTGAAGCGAAATCACCAAGTTGGCTTACTTAAGGATTAAGCTGCGAAAGAGCCCTGACACACACACTAGGAGTCTAGTTCAGATCACCCATTCAGATGATTGGACTTGAGTATGTCGAGTACTTTGAATGTTCTCTGGTTTTGACACGAAGCATTCGTTGAGGACAAAAATATGTTTAGTTATCAAGATTATCTTGTGAGAGGCAGTGCAGTATGTTGGGATGAACCATCACATCATATCAGTAGCAATTTTGGGGATGCGTCCCAAGGTTGTAACCCACTTCATCAGTATCAGCAGTTTCAGAGATGCGTCCCAGGGTTGTAACCCCCTTCATCAGTATTAGCAGTTTTGGGGATGCGTCCCAGGGTTGTAACCCACCATATCACTATCAGTCTTTGCAAGTACGGCACAGTGGGGGCGAGGCCCACGTCATTTTCAGCCCTGCCGGGTATGGCATTCTGGGGACGAGGCCCATATTTTTAGTCTGGGGGCGAGGCCCACACTAGTATCAGTTTGGGGCGAGTCCCATACTAGTATCAGTCTTCGGGATGAGTCCCAGGGTCGAGGCCCACGTCAGCATCAACATCAGTAACAGTTTTGGGGATGCGTCCCAGGGTCGAGGCCCACATTATATCAGCCCAAAGATGAGCATTTTTGCATATCAGCCCAATGATGAGCCTCGACTGGAGGCACTACTTTTTTAGTTGCGGAAGTTGCGGAAAGCGGTCGTCGGAAGGGAATGGTCAAGAATTGACATTTTTATTGGATTTGGTTCGCTTGTTCAAGCTTCGGGTTCGCTCGTTCGGTCTCATTTTTAAATTCATCCTCCGCCCGAAACCTTATCCTCGCTCTTTCTCACGCCTATCCTATCTCTTAAACTTTCCATGCATGTGCCCCTTCGACTTCCATGCAACGAAATTCCATCCACTTACCCTTCATTAATATAAACACCATACCCCACATCATCTTTTCCTTCCATCAATCACGTGCCCTACAAACCACTACCCATTACCCCACGTAAAGAAGCCCCATGCCCTTTCACAAAACAAACCAAACACCCATGCATCCCAACGTGACCAATCAATAAACCCATGCACCCATAACCACCCATCACTCCACTGACCAACTTGCAACTACCCATACCAAGCCAAAACACTAGAATCCTTCACCCTTATACACTGCAACAGAGTCCTCCATACCATTCCACCCCACTTTGACAAAATAATAAACAACAAAAATCAATAAACCTCACTGCACCTCACCACAGCAACTCACGCACATCCCTCTCTCAACTGACGGCAGTAACAACCCTTCACAGCCACGCCATAACCCCTCATGCGTCGCCCAGCTTCGCACCTCTAACCTAACCCTTCACAGCCACGCCATAACCCCTCATGCGTCGCCCAGCTTCGCACCTCTAACCTGACCCTTCAACGCATGTATGATGATAACAGCACAAAACCAAGTCAGCCCTACGTGAATCACACTCACAAACCAACAGCCCTTCATTCAGCATCAACACCCTCGACGCCACCTACCTAGATAACGCCCATTCAGAAGACCACACAGCCTCTAATCAGCTCCAGTTCAGCGCCCAATTCAGCCCTCATTTAGCCTTCAAAACACACGCCTAACTGCCTCTTAATCAGCTCTATTCTGCCTATCAACCAGCGCCCAAATCAGCCCTCATTCAGCCCTTGCATTCAGGCCAATATTACCCCCCTGAAGTCAGCCCTTGTCATGCCCAAATCAGACCCTATCTAGCACCTCCAAGTCTCTGGCTCGGTGAGGAAACCCTAGAAGCAACTCCCTCGCGTCTCTCCCACTCACATGAACCAACCCTAACGCCCACAACTGCCAGCCGACCCTCATCACGTTAAACCCTCAAGCAGCCGAACCTTCATCACCTTTATCATCTCACGGCCTGGACACACGGCACTAGGGACCCTTTGCCCTCACCAAACTCACTCCTTCATGCTCAGCTCACACGCACCACACCACTGCCAGCCCACTCACGTAAAACCCTTGCTAGAGAAAGAGAGATTCACGCATCAACATACTACGCTTCACACTACTTCACGTTCGTTGCAGCCAACAGAGCCATAGACCTCACAGATCTTCAGCCACAAAAGACTCTCCTTCAAGTCATTCCTATCCCTTTTAGCAGCGCCCATGACAACCTTCAAAAGATAACAAACTTCACCTTGGATTACCTAGAGGGGGATCATGTAACCAAGCCTATCGATAGTCCCTGCCTCACGCGAATCAACCACCATCAACAGCCCCACACTTCACGGCAATAGACTTCACGCCTAACAGCCTGCTTCACATACATACACCCTCCTCACGTCCATAACTTCACGACCACCCACTCCATTCAGGGGCTCTCACACAAAATTGCCGTGAGCAGCCTTCAAACATGTTTTGACGCCCTTAACCTCGTCAAGCCCTAAACACAGCCCTTAAAGTCCCCTATGGTTCACGCCACTGACGTACGCCATGAACCCTCACACGTACTTGATCAGCTCACAAGAATAAAGCCTCTATCCATTTTCCTTTGCTCTACGCCTCACTGCCCATGCACCGTCTGAACCAAACTGCACCACCTTCATCTTCATAAACTCACGCCAGTAACCACACTCATCAGCACCTCATTCACGCCTGACCAGACTGCACACCGAGACTCCAACCAACTCTCTGATTCACGCCTGATACTCCCTCACAAACAGCCACCTTCAACGCCTAAACAGTGCCCTCACAGCCCTCAGCCCTCACAGATAGCCTCACAAAATAGCCAGTTCACTACCCTTTGTCTCTCTCTACTCACGGCTAAACATCATAGCTCACGCTACAAACTCCTCTCGGCAGCAGACCACTCACAGCCACTGCCAGCTCAACCCACGCCCACTGCACCTTCACTGCTCGAGTCTCGCACCAACACGCCCTTGCATGATAACATAACTTCAGCCTTGACCAGCCATGCATCACCCCTCAACGCAAATCACACCCTCACGTAGCCAACAGCCCTCCTCATCAAACTGCCGAACCAAACCTTCAGCCATGCAGTCCCATACATGCGTTAAACACAATAGTGAAGTAGTCTCTCCTTCGACATAGTCAGCACGCATCACTTTCCCTCTCTCTCATGATAAACACGAGCCAAACCGACCAACGTAACTAGCCTCCCATCACGCCCCTCACTGCATGAAACTGCACTGCCGTGAAATGCCATGAACCTACTGCCATTGCCAAGCTGTGAATCCTGCAGTCCTCCAATGCCACAAACCCTAAAGCCAGCAGCCCCCTTTGCCACGTGAATCCATGCAGCCCATGCATACGTAGAAACAGGGGGATTACAGTGAAGATTTAAGTGAAAACAGTGAGAAAACAGAGGAAAAATAGACTGAAAATAGCGAGCGGAAACCGCGAGTGAAAACAGTGAAAACGGACCCGTGAAAACAGCGGAATAGCGGACTGGTGAAAACAGAGAAAATAATGAACCTGTGAAAACTGTAGAAACAGTGGACTAGTAAAAATAGCAAAACGATATCCCTTCCGTCACTGTGGAACGCACTTCCGGAAAGCGACTAAAAAGGTAAGACCTGAGGGCACCCTTTTATCTTATTTCCGTTATTTATTTTCTAAGCATGATGTAGTCGTTTAGTTTTATTATTGCTTTATGCATGATTAGGATGTTTAATATGTTATAGTTTTATGCATGACTAGTTGGTTGTGCTTGAGCATGATTTAATTGTTTAATATGATATTTATTTTCCTATGCATGATTAGGTTGTTTAGTATGATGTTTAATGCATGATTAGTTGGTTGTTTCTAAGCATGATGTAGTCGTTTAATATGATATTTATTTTCTTATGCATTATTAGGTTGTTTAGCATGATGATGTTTTATGCATGGTTAATAGGTTGTTCTTAAGCATGTTGTGTAGACTTGGTTAATATTGCACAAATCCATTCATTACAAACGACATAAGTAATGGACCATTCCGAACCCAACGGTTTGAGGTTTTCCCTTGCGAGGGGTGAGTGCGGCCTTAAATCTTTATCCCGGTTCACACCGGGTGGCGACTCCATGTTATTTCGTACTTCCCAACCGGGCCGCGAGCCCGGAACAGAGTCGTCCAGTTTTCTGTGTCCTACACTTCTGTAGGAGTTTTTTCTAGCATCTCCTTTTTCTCCCAAGTCCTCATAGTCAGCGGGGGCAAAGAAACCAATTGAGGCAGCCAAATCGAAGAAGATTAAACAGGCCAAGCGGAAACAGTCTTCCCCAACTCATAACTCTGATTCGGACGTGCCATTCATACGCCGCACTAAGGTACAATCTGAAATTATTCCCCTCTGGTATATCGGGCTAAAATATAAATGGGGATCTTAAAAGTTCTATATCTTGTGCAGGTGCTTAGGATGGAGCCACCTTCCACCATGCCCAAAGCGACTCAGGCTCCGGAGCCCGAAGCTCCCATGGTTGAAGGTTCACTTGAGGAGGTTGAACCCACCGTAGTCCCGGTAGTTCAACTTCCATTAGATGATGACGAAGTGGCCGAGGCTTCAATCACGGAACAACTGCCAGAAGATGGTGAAACATCTGCTACCGATCCTTCGCCTGGAGCTGACCCCCAAGGTACAGAGCCAATTATAAAATTTGACTGATCGCGCCCTTTCATTGAGGAAATTTCACGAGACCACCCTCTATTTGAATGCCCTCTTTGGATGATCTTGTGCCAATTGTGCAGGACCTGGATGACGAGCCTGATGTGCCAGAATCTATTTGGACGGATGACGGGACTCTTTGGCGTCATCTCAAATGGCTTTACCTCTTGGTACGCAGAATGGCTGCCACAGGACTTAGGGGGAGTTATAGGGATGTAGACGGACTTTTTAGTTTGACCGAATTGAAATTATTAGAAGAGGCTCAGTCTATATAAAAAGACGATGTACTTCGTCGCATTTATGAAGAGGGGGAGGTTGTTCATATTTTTTATTCTTCCGATTCTGATTCTCCTACAGATGTTCAGCCGACAACCGTACCGCAACAATCATCGCCACGGGCAGCGTCTCCGGACCCCCTAATGTGGACTTCATCCCCCACACGGCCGTCATCTTCGGCTCCATCGTCCATGCCTCTTCGGCCTGCTTCTCTTGATCCTTCGATCCACCAAACGGCTACTCCTGAACGGTCATCGTCTCTGGACCCTATTTCCTCTCCTCTTCGAGCATCATCTCCCATTCTCTCAGTCTAATCTCCTAGGGAAGAACTGGTGTTGCCACTGGAAATCCCTGTACTTTATGTTGTTGAGTCGTCCAGTTCTGCTCATCGGCCCGAAACTGTAAGTGATTTCTCCTTATCCTCTCTCTCCTTTTTTTTTAGTTTTTTTATGCACTAACTTTGATCCTTTTGTAATCAGTCGTCAGATCAATTCCTATAATCGGTTCAGGATATTATGATCGATCTGGACCAATTAGCCTCGGCTTCGTCCTTGCCTCCCCTATCTCCGGCCCAGGCTACATCAGACTTGGAGGCCCTTTGAGAAGTTCTCGGCCAATATGCATCGCTTATGGTAATTGACATCGGCCAAGCTGTCGTGCCAGAGAATATGCTTAAGTTGGAAAAAGCTTCATCCGAGCTAGACCGACTGCTGGGTCTTCCTGTTTTGCCTATATCAGCAGAAAGATGACTCTCTCTCCAAGACCTGTAGAGCAAGGTCTCGGCCCTTATTCTTCATTATCGGGCCACACATAGCTAGAAGGCCGGGCTGCGCGCATCAATAACTAAGAATGAGAGGCTTCGAGACACCATTGATAACCTTCGGCAAGCCATAAGAGAATCTACGGACGAAATGGTTGTCGAGGAGTCTTTGCTGCTGGATCAAGAATGACAATTACAGGATATCCAGCACCAGATAGAGGAAACCAGAATGAGGAGAGATGCTAATAAGAAAGGGCTTGCCTCTCTAGTCGCTGAGGTCACTACTACAATGACTGAGTTCAGGGATCTAGCCCGAGTTGATTTTGAGAAGGGTTTGGCCGATCTATTGAGTACCGATGCTGAGATCCTGAGAGAGTGGCGAATCCTGGGGGAGAAGTTCTTGCTTCTGAATGATTCACCTGACGAGCTTCAGTGATCTTCGGCCAGTCAATAATTATGTAATAATGTAGGATGTTTCATCGTCCAACTGTTGTACTTTTGAGGACGTTTTCGTCCTGTATTAATGAAAATACATTCTTATATTACTTAGCTTTGTCCTTATTGTAAAGACATTATGCTCTCGTGCTCCTATAATGAGGGCACATATTTTTTCATGTATTTTCTGTTTTTTGCCTTAACATGCACTTTTCCATTCAAATTTTTTAAATGATAGGCCCCATTTGGCAATACGTTTTTTACCTCGAATGGGCCTTCCCAATTAGGTGACCATTTTCCATATGTCGGATCTTTGGCACCAACTGGAAAAATAGTTTTCCACACTAATTCGCCTTTTCTGAACGATTTAACCATGACTTTCTAATTATATCCCTTGGCCATTTTTTCTTTTGTGCCTCCAAACGATTTATGACATCGCATTTAATATCGTCCAATTCCAAACAATTTCGGATCATTGCTTCGTTGTAGTCTTCCCTTGTCAATTCTTTTTACAACATCACCCTAGTGGATTCAATATTAACTTCAACCGGTAGTACGGCCTCTTTACCATATACTAATTGAAATGGCGTGACTGAAGTACTCGTTCGTGGTGACATCCTATATGCCCATAGAGCTTGACTCAAACAATCATCGCATCGTCTGGCATTGTCCGTTACCATTTTCCAAATCAACCCTTTAATGGTTTTATTGGACGATTCAGCATGACCATTTGACTGAGGGTAATATGGAGTAGTGTTTACTAGCCGAATCCCGTATTCGGTCAGGAAACTTTTTACCTTCCCGCCATTTAACGAAGTACCATGATCCACTATTATTGTTTGTGGTATACCGAATCGGTGAATGATGTGCTCTTTTATGAACTTGATAATTTGCTCTTGAGAGATCTCCACTACCGAAATTGCTTCCACCCATTTGGTAAAGAAATATGTGGCGATGATAATGAAAGTGTGTCTCTTGCTAGATGCAGGATAGATTTTTCTTATTAAATCTATCACCCATCCTATGAATGGCCATGGTTTAATGACAGAGACCATTTTGGTTGTTGATGCCCTGTGAATGGGCCCATTCTTCTGACAAGCAATGCACCCATTGGCATACGATATGCACGACTCCTATTTTTGGCCAATAATATCTGCTCCGTATGATCAACCACCTCAACTTTATTTCGGTCCGATGAGCCCCATAAATACCTTCGTGTATTTCGACCATAATAGTTCTAGATTCCAATGGCCCTACACATTTCAACAATAGACTGTCTTAGCATTTTTTATACAACAAATCTCCCGACACCACGTAGTTCAAGGCTTTGAGTTTCAGCTTTCGTTCTTTCCCATTTTCGGTAAGAATTCTTTGATCTCTCTTCTCCAATCGTCCTCATCTTGGACCTCAATGGTCATGACATCCATCACCCTTTTCCTCTCATCAGGGCTGGCTAAACCTCTTCGCTCCTATATATACCATCTATGCTTGTTTGTTTATATCATGAGGCCGCTTGGGCCAAGCTCTGCAAAGTCAAATTGATCTAGTAACTCTTTGGCTACATCTGATAGTGCCATGACTGATGGGCTCTGGCATTTAAAGGCTTCCGTTACCGGTTGTATTTCTAGTTGCGAGTCTCCTCTAATGGACACATGTATTACTTTCATATTGAGGAGTATTTCCAATCCAAATATCAAGGCCTCGTATTCGGCCTAGTTGTTGGTGCAATATTCATCCAACCTGACCACATAACGAAATGATTCTCCCAATGGACTGACTAAGACTATTTCTATCCCTACTCCTTTCCTCGTGCTAGATCCATCAAAATACATCATCCATGGTTTCAAACCACATTCATCTAATTCCATTTCCATTTCTCTAATGGTACTCAAACATAGGTGATCAGCTAAGAATCGACCAAGGCTTGATTTTTTACAACCTTTTGAGGTTCATGCCGTATATTGAATTCTGATAATGATAATGACCAGAAACCAACTCTTTGATGCAAAATAGGATGAGAGAACATGTACTTTATTATATTAACTTTAGTGATTAAGTACATTGTAGTCAGCCTAAGGTAGGCTCGTAATTTAGTACATTTAAAATATAAAGCCAAACACAATTTCTACATTCGAGAATAATAACATTCATATTTCAGTAATTATCTCCTGATATAATAGATGGCTCTTTCGATGTCCATGTCATTGTCTTGCGCGATCATCCCAGCTATGGACTGCTCTTCGGGCTGATATGTATAGCTTCATTGGCCGTCCTGGCATAGGGGGTACCATCACCGACGGTTGTGACAAATATTTCTTCAGGCTTTCGAAAGCCTTTTGATGTTCTTCGATCCAGACGAACTCGTCCTTATCCTTTAGCCTCAACAGTGACAAGAACACTTTAGTTTTCCCTGCACAGTTAGGGATAAATCTTCTTAAGAAATTAATTTACCCTAGAAATCTTTGCAACTCTTTCTTATTTCGGGGCGGTTTGGCTTCAGTGATTGCCCGAGATATATTGGTATCAATCTCAATCCCCCGCTGGTGTACTAGAAAACCCAGGAAATTTCATGCACACACCCCGAAAGCACATTTGGCAGGGTTTAACTTCAATTTAAATTTCCTCATTCGCTTAAAAGCCATTGCTAAATGGCTAAAATGTTCGTCTATGGTTATAGACTTAGCCACTATATCATCCACATAAACCTCTATAAATTTGCTGATCATGTCATGGAAAATTAGATTCATGGCCCGCTGGTATGTGGCCCCAGTGTTTTTTAAACCAAATGGCATCACCACCCATTCATAACATCCTAAAGAACCTGGGCACCTAAAACCCGTTTTATGTATATCGCTTTCGGCGATGTAGATTTGATTATAACCCCCATACTCATCCATAAAAGAGTACACCTGATACCCTGTTGTGGAGTCTACTAGGGAATCTACCGTCGGCATGAGGTATTGATCTTTTGGTGTGGCCAAGTTTAAATCCCTAAAGTCTATGCATATTATTAGCTTTCCATTCTTTTTCATGACAGGAACAATATTTGACAACCATTCTACGTATCTGGTCGTCCTAATGAATTATGCCTCCAAAAGGCATTCGACCTCTTTCTTAATGTCAGGCATGACATTAGGTGCAAACCTCCGGGGAGGTTGTTTATATTGTCTATGGTTTGACATAATTGGCAAACTATATTCTACTAACGTTCTATCTAAACCAGGCATTTCATTATAGTCCCAAGCAAAAGAATCTTTATATTTTTGTAACAAATGGATTAGTTTTTCGCGTACCTGGGCCTCTAGTTCCTTGTTGATGTAGGTGATGTGTCTATCGTCCTCACTTCCCAGGTTTACCTCGTCCAATACATCATGTACCCTTGTGACGCTCGCTTTATGTCGTCCGTTCAGAGCGTATTCATCTCATTCCAGTTGTTGTTCGCTCTTGTGACTTTCTTCCATCAAAAAATCTACTCCGCATGCCTCTCTTATTCTGTCTTCTGTCTGGTGCGCTAAAAATTTATCCATTAAGGTCAAAATTACGACCTAAGCTTTGGCCTCATTCTCTCGTTTCGTTATATAGGCCATTAAATTGGCCCTGGTGGCCGCGAGTGCGGCTTGTTCTTTACTCTATTCGTTCTTCATTTGAATTATTGTGCATTGGTTCTCCAAAGACCACTGTGGTTGGCCTTGTTTGCACGAACAAATCATTTAGCAGACCTGCGGGGTATGTCTCGTCATTTTGAGCCACAATGGCCGAATTTTCCCCTTCATTCAGAACTCTGGTCGGCCTGTAATTTCCTTCGTACATGAAGTATTCGGCTAAATTTGTCTCTGCAGTGAAAGGCTTGTTATCGGCATGTACTATTTCCACTTCGTCCCTCTGGTTCCAAAAACCTAGGCATTGATGAAGAGATGAAGGAATACATCAGTTGTTGTGTATCCAATCCCTTCCTAAGAGCATATTATATGTGGTTGGCCCATCTATAACGAAGAACACTACTGTCTTCATAGTACTCTCTACTTGCAAGTCTAGTGGGACGACCCTTTTGGCCGTCGTCGCCCCTCCATTGAAACTTGTTAGCACCACTTCCGTAGGGATGAGGTCGTCTTCTGACTTTGCTAAACATCATATCATCCTAACCAGTATTCCATTGATGGCCGCTCCATTGTCAATCAACACTTTGGTGATGGGTATCCCATTGGCCTTTGCTTTTACATACAACGGCCGCAGGTGCTTCGTCATTTGTGGTGGTTATTTTGGGAATATCACCTTCCCTGATAGGCCTATCTCCATTACTTTTTCATTTCTGCCATTGGCCCGAGGTAGTTCTCCCTTCGTGTCCCACCCAGAAGGTGGTAATGTGACCGACGCATCGTGAGGGGTATTATTGACGACCAGTCTTCGCTTTTCCGCCCTGCTAACGATCTTTTTTATTTTGGGCATTCCATATGGGACGAGGTATGGGGATCGTCCCAAGTCTTCTCCTAGCGTTCCGACTGCAGGGTTACCGGCCTCATATAATTCTTTGAGAAGCTGATTCCATGATATTTTCCTTCTTCGTGCTTCAGGCCTGATGTCTATTTCTTCTTCTATGTCAGTCATTTCCTCATCCGAAGCCTCTTTATCTGTTATCCAGAGTGCTACAAATTTTGTTTCATCACCGTCATAAACATCTTCGTTATTTCCAAACCCTCCACTGTTGTCCCCCTTGAATTTTTCGGACAACAAGTAATGATTAGCCACAACCGGTGGCACACTGCCGAACTGAATGACAATAGAGGGTTCTTCGTCATCTGTCTCGTCCCATTTTCGTCTATCAAACTTGGTGCGCTCCTCGTAGTTCGTTGTTTTCTTTTCTCTGTCGTCACTCTCTTTACTACTGACATTCGATTTCTCCCTTGTATAAGCACTACAGCCTGTGGTGACCTTCATTTCACCTTATTAGCGCATCATACGGCCATAATCCTCTGGTGTCGCCTCAGTTATGTCCTTGTCATTTCGTCCACATGAGGGTAGTTTTTTCCTGGACGTTGTCCCAAATATAGCCTACGGTACGAATGCCATACTTTGGGTCGATGAATTTTCGGCCTAAACGTTCTTACGTTTTGGACGAAATTTGAATTCTCATCGTATAACCTAGTTGCGAAGGTCTGCGGTTGCCATGCCACTAGCTCCTCTTTTACAAGCCTTTCACAGTTATCTTCCAACTCTCTCATCCACTCTATATTGTTCTTGCACCGTGCACAGAGATTTCACCGATCCTTCCGTTCTTGGGATGTTTAATCCTTTTCAGAGCGCTTGGACGATGACAGTCATGTTCTTCATCTAGGACCAACTTGAACTTTGGCAAGTTCATTTTGGTAAGATCCGAGTTGATCATGTTTAATTCCACTAGCTTTAGAAAAGGGTTATCGTCCACCGCCATCTTTTTTTCGAACGTTATTCATCCAGATTCTATGGCATCCTGCAAAATATTTCGAAAAACAAGACAATTATTAGTTAAATGGGACCAAGTATTATGCCACTTATAATATTTTTTACCACCAATTTGCTCGGCGCTTGGCAATGTGTGGTGATCGCTCAAATTAATTTGCTTATCTTTATATAACTGATCAAATATGGCATCAACATTTGTGATATCAAAAGAGAAGTTTCTACTCTTTTTATCGTTCTTTACTTTGGCTTAGGGTTCAGCCCACGCCTTACAAATTTACAGCTTCCCTTTAACCAATTTGGCCAAACATAAGTCGGCAGATTCGACGTCCATTTCGCCTATTTCATAATCGATGTTCCTGTAATAAGTTCTTTTACTGGAATTTTTCATTTGCGCCTCATCTTTTAATAACCCTTCATAATGCACCACTAGTGGTGAGTTGGGGGAGATCCCAAAATTTCACGATCTTAAAATTTCTTTTTCAGATCAAAATTGAGACAGCTTTGGGCGATTCTCACAAATTCTTTTTCTTGTAAAGGAACGTAACATTGGCATCGAGCCATTTTAAACCATTGTAAGAACGTCTTGGCCCATTCTCCTAATAACTGTCTCAAATTTTTCAAATCGGCGCATGGAATAGCTGTTCCATTTGTTGATAATTTTCTACCGAGTTGGGCGGCAGACTGACATACCAGGAGAAAGCTACTCCTGACAGTGAGCCGTGGAATAACCTCAGCTTATGGAAATCAGTTGTTTCTCCCACACTGAAGGGTAAATCGTCTTATGTGTTCCATGGTAGAAATTTCCCCAGACCCTGTAAACAGAGAAAAGTCTTGTACTTTGTAATTCCTTGGCCACGGATATGCCACATCGATCTAATCTGGATATGGCTTCCGATACCTTGGCCGAATGGGCCGCACCCCCAGACCGAATTGATTTTGAAGAATCTTGTTCATCTGTTCTCTCAACATGTCATTGCCATTGAATGGCATAGCTATGGGTGGCGGTTGCGGTCCTCTCACAAGTGGGACATAGTCATGACTTTGCCCTTGTGAAAACTGGGGACCTTGGGGCAACACCACTTCATGTTGTACCATATTTGGTCCTTGGTGTAGATTTGGCCCTAGATGTGGGCCATTGCCCTCAGAGCTCATTCTCCCCCGGAAGTTGTAGGGGCAGTGACCCCTTGTGGAGGAGTATTGCTCGAACCAGCCCCCTGACTGGTAGGTGCAGGAGGAAGTGTAGTCAACGGTAGGATGTCCCCCCTTTTACACATTTGGCCATTAACTCATTTAATGAGCTTAGATGTTTGGCCATATTTTCATAATGTGAGTTACTAGTTGTAGACAACAGGACCTGGGCGACGGCGTTTCTAGGCTCGCGGCATTAGTTGGGAAATACTAAATAATATGGAGTCGCCACCCGGTGTGAACCGGGACAAAGATTTAAGGCCGCACTCACCCCACGCAAGGGAAGACCTCAAACCGTTGGGTTCGGAATGGTCCCTTACTCATGTCACTTGTAATGAAAGGATTTATGTAATAATTTAATCAAGCTTAAGTAACACTTATTTCCAAGAGTATCATGCTTCTAAATTCTCATATGCAAAATAAAACTTATACACACATTTCACATATATCTCATATCTAAAATCGCATGCTTAACATATAGCAACGAACATACAACTTTATTTGCATATTACATTCAAGAAAACACAAACACACATATTAACCATACAAACATACATATGGGCACTTTTCCAAGTGGTACGTGGAATTGTATCCCAAGTACAGACCGTACTACCGTCCATTCGGAATCGGCTACGGAATTTACGTCTGAGTTTCCATCCGATATACCACAAGAAATAATACTCAAATGTTATCACGACACAAGCATATGAATTGTAATTCATTAACATAGTTGTATTCATACATATGGGGAAAGCTACTAGGAAAACTGTGAATGAAATCTAATGAAGATGACTCGATTCAGTGGGTGTGTGTTCGTGTAGCGTTCGTAAACGCGTGCGAACGGTAGACAGAAGGTTCGCGTTCGAGTAGCGTCCGAGAACGCGTTCGAACGGAACCAGACCTGATGCATTATGAAACTAAGAAAGTGCGTGGGCGTTCGTATAGCGTTCGTAAACGCGTTCGAACGGTAAACAGAAGGTTCTCGTTCGTATGGCGTTTGATAACGCGTTCGAACGGAAATGAAATAGAATGCTCACGTTCGTATAGCGTTTGTTAACGCGTTCGAACGGAATTGAAACAGAATGCTCACGTTCGTATAGCGTTTGTTAACGCGTTCGAATGGAAGTGAAATAGAATGCTCACGTTCGTATAGCGTTTGTTAACGCGTTCGAACGGAAGTGAAACAGAATGCTCACGTTCGTATAACGTTTGTTAATGCGTTCGAACGGAAGTGAAACAGAATGCCTACGTTCGTATGGCGTTCGTGAACGCGTTCAACATGAGGGAGACCTGATGCATGACAAGGCAAAATACATGCGCGTTCGAGTTGCGTTCGTAAACGCGTTCGAACGGGAACAGACCTGATGCATGAAATGGGATGCAATACATAAATGACAAAATAAAGGGAAGGGCGCGGCGAAGTACTGTCGTAAAGGTGGCCTTTTGGGGCTCTTGATCTCTCAAAGAGAGGACCTTTCATCGCACTTACTAAGCCCATGCACTCGATCGTATCATGGGATTAAACAACATGCAGAATTTAAATGACAAGAATTAAATAAACCAAAGCAACTCAAAACAAGAGGAGGTGCCGTTTTACTCAAGTGGTACGTGGAGTTGTGTCCCAAGTACAGACCGCACTACCGTCCATTCGGATTCGGCTACGGAATTTACGTCTGGGTTTCCATCCTATATACCGCAAGAGATGACACTCTTCCATTCATCGAATACCCACAACACGCATCATACACACAACAAATGCCACAAATACATAAAATATAATCGAAATAAATAACCAGAAATTAAATAGGAATAAGTGTGATAGATACCCTCAGGTCTAACCTTTTTAGCTGTCTCTCGGACTCGCGTTCCACGAAGATCGAAAGGGGGTAAAGCTCCGCAACTTTTCTGGTTCACTGGTTTGCCTCTTCCTTCGCTGTTCGGCCACTCGAGCTACTGTTCCGACTCCGTTTTGCTGCTGTTTCCTTATGGTTTTGCTGCCGTTCCCTCTGTATCCTCTGCTTACTGTTGGTAGGCTGTTTTGGTGTCCTTTTTAGTGTGGTTTGGTGTGATTATTTCAAAGGTTCTAAGTGTCTTTTAGGTTACCGTTTTTAAGGGATTAAGGACTGTTTTGGGAGTGGTTTAGGTTGCTGTGTTTTGTGTGATTTTCGGTGGTGGTTAGGGATTGTTTTGGTGTGATTTTCGGTGGTGTGAGGGTGAGGATCAAAGGAGTGATATGCTTGTGATGTCTAGGATTTCTTGCTATAATTCTTGTGTGAATTGTGTGTATGAACTAGAGAGATTGGAGAGGTTGGGTGGCTTGGTTAGGGGTTGTTTATATAGAGAATGGCTAGGGCTTCACCTTGTCTCACAAGGAAGAGATTTGGTTTCCAAATAAGGAGAGATGGGAAAGGCATATACAAGATTGAGGGGGGACAAAATATTTTAATTTAGGAAGTCAACTAATTTAAATTGGTGTATATCTTATTGAATTAGGAAGTCAAATATTTGATTGGTTTTAATTGGTTAGGATTGATTTTAATTAGGCAAATCTTATTTTTAGTTTTAGTATATAATATATTTGATTTATTTATATTAGGCATGATTTTATTTTATGTTTTATTTAATTGGTAAATGATTTAAATATTTTATTTAATGTTTAATATTTATTTATTTAATTTGGAATGTGTTTTATGGGCTTTGGGGGGCCAAATGGGCTGGGGCGCGAGGCTAGCAGCAAAACCAGAATTACCGGCTCCGTTCGAACGCCTCCTCGCACGCGGCACGAACGTCCGCAATCTGCACGAGGTTCGAACGGAGGAACGAACGCAGCACCAACGAAGACAGTGAACTTGTGGAATGAACTTGATGACATACTTTTCTGAATTTCCCCTTCCGACCTCCGTTTCCCGCAATATCCTTAGCTAAAAAGGTAGTGCCTCCATTGAGACTCATCATCGGGTTTCACATGCGAAAATGCAATGCCTACAGTCGCCCCCACTTTGATGGGACTTGTGCAGAGTGTGGCTTTGAACAATCCTATCAAAGTTATGCAATGCATTTTTACTTACCTGGCTCGGCTGCCGCCTCAGGTTGAGTTGATACTGCAGCGGACCTCGATCCTGGGACGCGTCCCAATAACTGCAACTGACAACGGGGGCACCCGACCCAACACCGCTGACTATAGGGACCTCGCCCTCGAACTGATGATGTAGTGGGCACCTCGACCCTGGGCACCTCGACCCGGAACTACAACTGACAACGGGGGCACCTCGACCCTGGACACCTCGACCCAACACCGCTGACTATAGGGACCTCGCCCTCGAACTGATGATGTAGTGGGCACCTCGACCCTGGGCACCTCGACCCGGAACTACAACTGACAACGGGGGTACCTCGACCCTGGGCACCTCGACCCAACACCGCTGACTATAGGGACCTCGCCCTCGAAATGATGATGTGATGTGGAGCCTCGCTCCTCAGCCGATATGGGCCTCGCCCCCGAGCTGATAAAATGTGACATGGAGCCTCGCTCCTCAGCTGATACGGGCCTCGCCCCCAAGCTGACATGATGTGATGTGGAGCCTCGCTCCTCATCCGATATGGGCCTCGCCCCCGAGCTGATAAAATGTGACATGGAGCCTCGCTCCTCAGCTGATACGGGCCTCGCCCCCAAGCTGACATGATGTGATGTGGAGCCTCGCTCCTCAGCCGATATGGGCCTTGCTCTTTTCCTTCTTCATCACCTGTTTACATAAAACAGCACAAACACAAAAAGATGCAATATAGGTTACGTGTATGCATGTATGCATGAGTTTTCTCATTCCGTTGGGTTAGGTCTTCCATTGGCGACCAAGTCTTCTTAAGCAAAGTACAGCTTCAGCCTGTCGACATTGATTGGTTCTGTGAACTCATTTCCCTCGAGATCTGACAACTTCACTGCTCCATTTCCCATGACTTTCTGAACGATGTAGGGTCCTTCCCAGTTCGGCCTGAATTTCCCTCTCGGATCTGTAGTCGACGGCCTCGACTGCTTAAGTACCAAATCACCCTTTCTGATCTTGGTGGGGCGTACTTTCTTGTTGAATGCCCGAGCTAGTCTCTTCTGATACAACTGCATGTGATACAAAGACTTTGTTCTCTTCTCATCCAACAGTGCTAACTGATCAAATCTCTGTGCGGCCCATTCATGTTCCGGTAATTTTGCCTCTGCTAATACCCTCAGGGACTGTATTTCCATTTCTATTGGCAATACTGCTTCCATTCCGTAGACTAAGGAGTAAGGTGTGGACCCTGTTGCTGTTCTTACTGATGTTCTGTACCCCCACAAAGCATACGGTAATTTCTCGGCCCAATCTCTACAATTCTCTGTCATCTTAGCTAAAATTGTCTTTATAGTCTTGTTGGCTGCCTCAACTGCCCCATTTGCCTGCGGCCTGTACGGTGATGACTTGTGGTGACCTATCCCATACCTCTGTAACATTGCTTTCGTCTCCCCTTGAAACTGGACCCCGTTGTCTGTCACTACATGATGCGGCATACCATACCGACAAACAAGGTTTCGAGCTATGAACCTTGCCATCTGTTTCGCTGTAACATTACGGAATGATTCGGCTTCCACCCACTTTGAGAAGTAATCTACTGCCACCACTATGAAGCGATGCCCATTTGATGCATTTGGTCGAATTTGCCCAATCATATCAATTCCCCATGCTGAGAAAGGCCACGGCTCTGATAACCCGTGTAATTCTGTGTGCGATAAGTGGTTCAAATTACCATGTGCTTGACAGTCATGACAGTGCTTTACCATCTTCGCGCAATCTGTTTCCATGGTTGACCAATAAAAACCTTGTCTCACTATCTTGCGGGACAGATTCAACCCGTTCATGTGCGGACCGCATACCCCGGCGTGTACCTCTTCCATTACATGTTGAGCTTCTTCCTTTCTTAAACACTTCAACTGAATACCGTTTGCCTGCCTCTTGTACAGTTCCCCTCTCAAAGTCACATACTGGGACGCTAACTTCTGAATGGCTATTCTGTCTTTTCTGCCCGCCCCTTCCGGGAATTCACCATGTTCCAGATACCTCTGAATGTCATAATAGCAAGGTTTACCGTCGTCAACCTCAACTTCCAGAATTCTTTCTATCTCATAAGCAGGTTTACTTGCTGTTGTCAGTACCAACAGTCTCATCACTAACTTCTCTGGATTTTCCCAAGTCGCTGCTAGTGTGGCCAATGCGTCTGCCATCTGATTCTCTTCTCTCGGTAGGTGCTGAAACTTACACTTGGGGATAACCCGTGCCAATTTTCTGAGGTGAAGAAGGTAAGGCTTCAACCGTTCTTCCTTCAATTCCCATTCTCCTCGCATCTGCTGGACTACCAACATAGAATCTCCGTAGATTTCAACACTTCCGGCCTTCAAGGCTATCAATGCTGTCAAACCAAAAGCACATGCTTCATACTCGGCCATGTTATTAGTCACTCTGAATGTCAACCTCTTGGCCAAAGGCAAAGTCTCTCCATCGGGGGTTACTATCACGATCCCAATTCCGGCTCCCTTGTAATTCACTGCTCCGTCAAAGTACATCTTCCATCTCTGAACTGTTATTGCTTGGATCTCTTCATCTGGAAACTCAAACTTATACTGATCCCCCTCAACAGGTTGCAATGCCAGAAACTTCGCTACTGCTCGTCCCTTGATCACTTTGGAGGTGAGATACTCAATGTCAAACTCTGTCAACAATACCAACCATCGGCCCAGTTTTCCCACTAGTGAAGGCACTGAATGAAGATATTTCAGAGGATTCTCCTTTGCCACTACCTGGATCTTGTATGACTGGAAATAATGCCGCAACTTTCTGGAAGCCCATACTACTGCAAGACAGATTTTCTCAACTTCCTGATACCGAGCCTCATACGGAAGCAGCTTCTTACTCAGATAATAAACCGCATGTTCTATCCCTGTCTCATCCGCCTGTACCATCATACCCCCCAATGCTTCTGATTCTATAGCCAAATACAATATCAAAGGTCTGCCCGGTCTCGGAGGTTTCAATACAGGTGGCTTTACCAAGTAGTCTCTGATTCTGTCGAAGGCGGTCTGACACTGTTCATTCCATCTCACTGGCTGATCTTTTCTCAACAGTTTGAAGATAGGCTCACATACAGATGTCAGCTTGGCAATAAACCGACTGATGTACTGAATCTTCCCCAAGAATGCTCTGACTTCCTTTTCTGTCTTCGGTGCAGGCATTTCTGTGATTGCCTTGATCTTTTCGGAGTCTACCTCTATTCCACCCATTCCCACTGTATGACCAAGCAACTTCCCTGATGTCACCCCAAACACACATTTCTTGGGGTTAAGCCGCAGGTTATATCTGTCAACTCTCTGAATGAACCTTTCCAATGCCTCAATATGCCCAACTCTTGTTTCTGATTTCACCATCATGTCATCCACATATACCTCAATCTCTTTGTGCATTAAGTCATGGAAAAGTGTAGTGGCCATCCGCTGATACGTAGCTCCCGCATTCTTAAGCCCAAACGGCATAACCTTGTAACAATAGGTACCTCACTCGGTAACAAATGCAGTCTTGTGTTTATCTTCCTCAGCCATGAGAACCTGATTGTAACCTGAAAACCCATCTGCAAATGAATACATAGCGGATAAAGCCGCGCTATCAACCAGAACATCTATATGCGGCAAAGGGAAATCATCTTTCGGACAAGCCTTATTGAGATCTCTGTAGTCTACACACATTCTGACCTTCCCATCTTTCTTTGGTACTGGTACTATGTTAGCCAACCATTCAGGATACTTTACCACTTCCAGGAACCCCACATCTATCTGTTTCTGAACTTCCTCTCTGACTTTCTCAGCCCATTCTGGTCTCATCCGTCTGAGTTTCTGCTTTACTGGCCTCATATTCGGATAAGTTGGTATTGTGTGCTGGGCAATGTTTCTGTCTACCCCAGGCATGTCCTCATAGGACCAAGCAAACACTTTGGCATATCTGACCAACACTTCTTCTAGTTTCTCCCTCTCTTCGGAGGTTACTTCACTTGCAATCAAAATTTCTTTGGGGTTCTCAAGTGTACCCAAGTTAAATGTAATAGTTCTGGCTGAACTGATGTCAAATATGCTTGATTCATGCAGAGTAAACGGAAATGAATCAGGCAAGTAAGCAAAAGAAATGTCTTTATTATTGGATAATGCGGAAGTACATTCAAATAAATCAGGAAGGTAGATGTCTTCATCATCTATAGACACTTCTTCCTTTGCAATCAGGTCTTCCTCTGGCTTCTCATCCTCTTCCAGAGTCAGGCTCTCTAACTTCATCAGCTCTTCTTCCCAACTCTCTGTTTCCTCAGTTCCCTCAGTCAGTGGCTTCTCACCCAACAAATCCTGGAAGATCTCAAACCCAGGTACCACAATCCCATTGACTTCCACAGGTTCAGGCTCTCCTTGATACCCTGAAGCTTTCACAAAGCACTCCATCAGTCTCAGGCCCTTTTTCTTGACCCTTGGCTTTTCTTCGTCAGATCTGTACCCCAAACCCTTCCGAGTAGTTTGTCCTCTGAAATCCGGCAATTTTGAACCTTTTCCCGGCTCAAACTTCATCTTCTCCATAATCCTAGCCACCCTAGGATCCACCCATTCCTCGAAAGTAGCTGACACCTGAAACCTCGTGAAAGGTTGTATCTCCAAGGCAGCCACGTCATTATCTAATTCAGCCCGGATGGTAACAACTTCTCCCTCATACGGGAATTTGATCATCTGATGCAAAGTGGAAGGCACGCCCCCAAGTTTGTGAAACCAAGGCCTTCCCAACAATAAGGCAAAAGTGGCTGGGATGTCCAGCACTGTGAACTCAACCTCATCTTCAATTGGTCCTACCTTGACCATAGCCACAAAGGTACCCTCAACTCCTCGCTTACTGTCATCATAAGCTTTAATAGTCATACTGGAGGGGTCCAAGTCTGTTGCTTTCATACCCAATCTTGCCAGAATTTTCAACGGGCACACATTGATGGACGAACCGTCATCCACCATCACACATGAAGTTTTCTTGCCCCTCACCTCGGCCCTGATAAATAAAGGCCTGTTATGATTTCTTCCCTCCACCGGGAGTTCACCCTCAGAAAAGGATATCTGCAAAGCTTCTTTCTGAACCGACCCAACAAACATTGCGGGGTTGGCATCCTCCGGTACCACGATCTTGCTCAAGGCCTCAACCATAGCCTGCCTATGCTCCCGAGATGCACATAGCAGTTCCCAGATACTCACTTGTGCTCTAGTCTTCCTCAATTGCCTCAGCACTATATCACCTTCAGTATTTTCTGCAGTCTCAACCACTTCTCTACCATCTGTTAAAGCTTCCTTACCCTTTTCCGCCATATCATTATAAAAACGACCGCTCCGTGTCATTCCCCTTACTTCTTCCTCATCACTGCTAGAGAAATCAAGCCAGAAGTTTTTTCCCTGCTCAAACTCATCCTCACTAGTGCTATCCCAGATTCCCAGGCAAAAGGCTTGAGGGTGAAAGGATTTCAGGACAAGGTCTTCTGGGAGGCCAGAATTGATCATGTAGGCTGGTGGTGGTACGGCACGGTAGTTGGGTAAGGGGTTTCTGTGTGTGTCAGGCTGTTCTGTTTCTGGGTTGGGTATTTTTTTGGAGTCTATTAGGTCTTGGATTTCATGGCGGAGTCGGGCGCAATTGTCGGTGTCATGGCCTTTTTGCTGGTGGAAGTGGCAGTAAAGGCTTAGGTTATAATGTGATGGTATGGGATTGGGTAATGGTTTGGTATCCATGGGTTTCAAGAGTCCTTGCCTCTTCAATTTCTCTAGCACCTTAGACAGGGGCCTTCCCAAGTTGGAAAATTGCCTGTTCCGGATAGCAGCAATTTCAGCAGAAACGGGCTTTGTTCCCGATGTTCCCCCAATGGGCCTCCTGTTCAGACCATAGAATTTTCTATTCTCGGCCTCTTCTTCCTCGATATCCATGACAGTTTCCCTCAACTGCCGAAAGTCTGCAATCATGGAGGTCATCCTCCTCAACTTGCCATAAATGGAGGGCTTGGTGCCCTTGATAATCATTTTGATCTGATCCTTCTCCGAAGGCCTAGTCTGCATTTTCAATAACTGACCCCTCCACCGGTCCACATACTCCTTAAAACTCTCCTCCGCTTTCTGCTTAACATTCTCCAGATCACGGAGTGACAGATCGATCTCCAAGTCGGTGACATATTGCTTCAGGAAAGCATCGGCTAACTCCCTCCAATCTTCCTTTACTTTCTTATCCAAACTGTGGTACCATACCACGGGAGCTCCTTCCAGCGACATTCCAAACATTTTCTATACCTGGCGCTGAGATAAGCCAACTGAACTCATGACTGATACAAACTGTCGGAGATGCACCCTCGGATCCCCATTCCCGTTGAACTTAGCCATATCCGGCATCTTGAACTGTACCGGCAACTGTTCCTCAAAAGTCAATGTGTCATAATCCAGCAAGTCCTCATTCTTACCCCTCATCTTGCGGGTAACTGACTCAACCTGATCCCGAAGTTTCTGTAACTCTGCCTGAGACCCAGATACTCTGCCCGCTGTATACTCTGCCATATCATCAAAAGTGGGGGTATCATCCCCCAATCTGTTCGGAGGTTCCTCTGGTCTAGCATCCCCAAAACTACCCCCAGCACGAGACCCGGCTATAACAGCCACAGCAGTAGTCAAAGCCTGCAACTGTTCAGTGATTTTGGCGAGATTGTTCTCTAACTGATCCATACGGGACACCTCATTATCGGATTCACTCATACTTGTTCTTTTAGTGAGCCTTGTCCCTTCTCTAACCCAAACGGTATCTATGTTGTCTTTTTGAGACATAGACGGTGTTAACATGATATATGGATGCATGAGGTGCATGAGATGTATGTAACATATAATATACTAAATAAAAATTCTCAAACAAATCGGCCTATTATTATTTTAGAAGTTTTTGGGACAACTGTCATAAGAGTGAACCCGTCCCAGTTTAAATGGCCCAACGAGTTCATGTATTATGGCAAAGAGCCCAACTAAATCCAAACGATAACATTCCGAACACAATCACAATGTGGCCCACCAACATTTAGACGCTATTGGCCCAAAAGTCATGGAATACTTCCTTGTCCCAGTTTAAATGGCCCAACAAGCCCATATCCCATGACAAATGGTCCAAATGGATCCAAACGATGATGTTCCCATACACAAGCATAGAAGGGAGATAATGACATAATAATTTTTACATAATGGCCCATCCATATTTCAGAAGCCTTGGGCCTAATAGTCATACAGTACGAACTTGCCCCAGTTTAAATGGCCCAGCAAGCCCGTATTTCTGACAATAGTCTAACTGCATCCAAATGAGGATGGTCCATAAGCACATTCTCAAGGAAATAATTGTTACTTTAACCATGCAAACCGGTCTAGGGGTGGATTTGCAAGAGTATGGACAAAGGCTCTCACTGGCGAAGGATAGCCCACAACTAGGTCTCCCCACTCAAGGGTTCAAGCGACCAAGTGAACGCATCCCTTTTTATACACTAAGGTACGTGCCAATGAGCTATGGTGTGTGACGGACTGTCAAATGGATTTCCCGTTGTAGATTCCCCAGAGGGAAGGTGGAGCGAGGCTCACTTAAGTACCCAAAGCCTCTTAGGCTCTTATCGCTTGTTGTCAGGAATAAACAACGAGTCCTCCAAATTAGTCCATCACAAAGGCTACGAGTAGATGGCCATATAGGTGTCCTCACAGCTTTTCCTTCTAGAAAGGTAGTGAGTGAAGGAAGACACCAAACCATTACCTAGCCTCAAAGTGCCCTTGATTAAACCCCCACTTATCCACTATAGACATGGCCAATTAAAACATAAATCCACTCATTACAAGACAATATTTCGGGGCCAATTCTCATATCCCCAGTAGAGTCGCCAGACTGTAGACAACAGGACCTGGGCGACGGCGTTTCTAGGCTCGCGGCACTAGTTGGGAAATACTAAATAATATGGAGTCGCCACCCGGTGTGAACCGGGACAAAGATTTAAGGCCGCACTCACCCCTCGCAAGGGAAGACCTCAAACCGTTGGGTTCGGAATGGTCCCTTACTCATGTCACTTGTAATGAAAGGATTTATGTAATAATTTAATCAAGCTTAAGTAACACTTATTTCCAAGAGTATCATGCTTCTAAATTCTCATATGCAAAATAAAACTTATACACACATTTCACATATATCTCATATCTAAAATCGCATGCTTAACATATAGCAACGAACATACAACTTTATTTGCATATTACATTCAAGAAAACACAAGCACACATATTAACCATACAAACATACATATGGGCACTTTTCCAAGTGGTACGTGGAATTGTATCCCAAGTACAGACCGCACTACCGTCCATTCAGAATCGGCTACGGAATTTACGTCTGAGTTTCCATCTGATATACCACAAGAAATAATACTCAAATGTTATCACGACACAAGCATATGAATTGTAATTCATTAACATAGTTGTATTCATACATGTGGGGATAGCTACTAGGAAAACTGTGCATGAAATCTAATGAAGATGACTCGATTCAGTGGGTGTGCGTTCGTGTAGCGTTCGTAAACGCGTGCGAACGGTAGACAGAAGGTTCGCGTTCGAGTAGCGTCCGAGAACGCGTTCGAACGGAACCAGACCTGATGCATTATGAAACTAAGAAAGTGCGTGGGCGTTCGTATAGCGTTCGAACGGTAAACAGAAGGTTCTCGTTCGTATGGCGTTTGATAACGCGTTCGAACGGAAATGAAATAGAATGCTCACGTTCGTATAGCGTTTGTTAACGCGTTCGAACGGAAGTGAAACAGAATGCTCACGTTCGTATAGCGTTTGTTAACGCGTTCGAACGGAAGTGAAACAGAATGCTCACGTTCGTATAGCGTTTGTTAACGCGTTCGAATGGAAGTGAAACAGAATGCTCACGTTCGTATAGCGTTTGTTAACGCGTTCGAACGGAAGTGAAACAGAATGCCTACGTTCGTATGGCGTTCGTGAACGCGTTCGAACATGAGGGAGACCTGATGCATGACAAGGCAAAATACATGCGCGTTCGAGTTGCGTTCGTAAACGCATTCGAACGGGAACAGACCTGATGCATGAAATGGGATGCAATACATAAATGACAAAATAAAGGGAAGGGCGCGGCGAAGTACTGCCGTAAAGGTGGCCTTTTGGGGCTCTTGATCTCTCAAAGAGAGGACCTTTAGACCAACATACTAAGCCCATGCGCTCGACTGAATCATGCATACATAGAATGAAAAGCAATAATATCAAACATAGTGTGCCCGATTGAACGTATCTTGTATCCAACCGAACACACATCAACCGGCGCGGCAAAGCCTCGTGGTAACGGGCTTTAGCCCATCCCCATAGGGGATCTCGCATCGTACTTACTAAGCCCATGTGCTCGGTTGAATCATGCATACAAAAATAAAGACAATCATATCAAACTAAGTATGTCCGATTGAAAGTATTTCGCATTCAACCGAACACACATCAATCGGTGCGGCAAAGCATCGTGGTGAAGGATTTTAACCCTCCAATTAGGGAACCTTTCATCGCACTTACTAAGCCCATGCACTCGATCGTATCATGGGATTAAACAACATGCAGAATTTAAATGACAAGAATAAATAAACCAAAGCAACTCAAAACAAGAGGAGGTGCCGTTTTACTCAAGTGGTACGTGGAGTTGTGTCCCAAGTACAGACCGCACTACCGTCCATTCGGATTCGGCTACGGAATTTACGTCTGGGTTTCCATCCTATATACCGCAAGAGACGACATTCTTCCATTCATCCAATACCCACAACACGCATCATACACACAACAAATGCCACAAATACATAAAATATAATCGAAATAAATAACCAGAAATTAAATAGGAATAAGTGTGATAGATACCCTCAGGTCTAACCTTTTTAGCTGTCTCTCGGACTCGCGTTCCACGAAGATCGAAAGGGGGTAAAGCTCCTCAACTTTTATGGTTCACTGGTTTGCCTCTTCCTTCGCTGTTCGGCCACTCGAGCTACTGTTCCGACTCCGTTTTGCTGCTGTTTCCTTATGGTTTTGCTGCCGTTCCCTCTGTATCCTCTGCTTACTGTTGGTAGGCTGTTTGGGTGTCCTTTTTAGTGTGGTTTGGTGTGATTATTTCAAAGGTTCTAAGTGTCTTTTAGGTTACCGTTTTTAAGGGATTAAGGACTGTTTTGGGTGGTTTAGGTTGCTGTGTTTTGTGTGATTTTTGGTGGTGGTTAGGGATTGTTTTGGTGTGATTTTCGGTGGTGTGAGGGTGAGGATCAAAGGAGTGATATGCTTGTGATGTCTAGGATTTCTTGCTATAATTCTTGTGTGAATTGTGTGTATGAACTAGAGAGATTGGAGAGGTTGGGTGGCTTGGTTAGGGGTTGTTTATATAGAGAATGGCTAGGGCTTCACCTTGTCTCACAAGGAAGAGATTTGGTTTCCAATAAGGAGAGATGGGAAAGGCATATACAAGATTGAGGGGGGACAAAATATTTTAATTTAGGAAGTCAACTAATTTAAATTGGTGTATATCTTATTGAATTAGGAAGTCAAATATTTGATTGGTTTTAATTGGTTAGGATTGATTTTAATTAGGCAAATCTTATTTTTAGTTTTAGTATATAATATATTTGATTTATTTATATTAGGCATGATTTTATTTTATGTTTTATTTAATTGGTAAATGATTTAAATATTTTATTAATGTTTAATATTTATTTATTTAATTTGGGATGTGTTTTATGGGCTTGGGGGGCCAAATGGGCTGGGGCGCGAGGCTAGCAGCAAAACCAGAATTACCGGCTCCGTTCGAACGCCTCCTCGCACGCGGCACGAACGTCCGCAATCTGCACGAGGTTCGGGAGACGAACGCAGCACCAACGAAGATAGTGAACTTGTGGAATGAACTTGATGACATACTTTTCTGAATTTCCCCTTCCAACCTCCGTTTCCCGCAATATCCTTAGCTAAAAAGGTAGTGCCTCCAATTGAGACTCATCATCGGGTTTCACATGCGAAAATGCAATGCCTACACTAGTCGAAGTAAACTTATCTATGATATGAGCGTTTTGAAGCCTAACCTGCTCGACAACATCCTGCGTGAACTCACCGAACAATGCGTGAACCGTGTTAGGGCTGAGCTCTCACATAGATTCATATTGACTAGCGTTTGCCAGACCCTCAAAATGGCCTAATATGACTAGAACGTGAGGCTGGTTGGTTTGCTCCAGGCCCCCGTCCTCTGTACTTGAGCCAGTTTGGGTGTTTCTTTTCGGAGACATTCCCACTTTTACACCAATCATCCCACTGTGGTCGCCAAAAACTGTTTGCACAATTTTCCGTCAAAGAACGTGTAGGGTTCAAACCTTCTGAGACAAAGTCTCAGCAAGAGGTATTTGATTAAGTGAATAAGCCTCCAAGGGGCACAAGCACACAAATTAAAGTCCTAAAGATTACAAAGCTACAAATAAAAAAATAAGATGCTCATTTGAGTCTTCATTTTTTCGGGGCTTCTTCTCCTTCGCATGAATGAGCCTTTTATAGTGGGCCTTGCTAACTGCTTGGGCGGTTTTTGGTTCGTAACTTCTCTATAACTGCTGGATCGTGTCTCCACTTGTTAAGTTGTGTGCTATAACTGCCTGATTGTGGAGGGAACTGTCTAACTGCTGAAATCGTGGGATCAGCTGCAGTATAGTCGTCCTGACTCTTTTGTCGTCCTAATTGTTGTGTCATCTGGTGACTGTTCTGATCGCCCTTCCCCTCGTCACCCTGTTCACGAATCGTTCTGTGGCGTGATATTTGCTTGCCTTGATTGCCTTCGTCCTTTACTCCTTCGTTCTAGGGCGATTTCGCTCTAGGGTGACTTTCTTTTGTCAAGTTTTTTTTTGAGTATTTATAAGCAGCTCTTTCTCAGGAATGCGAGTTAGTGTAGTAAAGTTTCCATTTTTCTGTTGAACAAATTTCTGATCTTCCTAACAATCTACTTTATATTCATTTTTAAGTTGAAGCATGGATTTTTCTGTTTATTTTTATCTTTTATTTTTTTCGGTACTACATGATCTTTGGGGATCCATTAGTTTCTGTGTCTTCATATTGTCCTTCCATTAGATTCCTTGTTTATTTAATTTGTTTGGTTCGGTTTATCTATAATACAAGATTTTAAGATCCATTCGCCTATCACTAGAATGTTATTTAATGTGAGTGCAAAGGGAAAAGGAAGTTGGAGATAGTAGATGAAGAAAATAATAGCGAAGAATTTGGTTTCCGGCGCTTTCTTGAACAAAGAGAAATATATATCAGTGAAAAGTTCAAATATTTTTCAGCGATAAAAAACAAGAGAGCAATCAAGATTTCAAGTTCATTGAAGCTGAAAAATCCTTCATTCATGGTTACTTGCAGCCAAGTAGGAAACATTGCCGCAATGTGGTGAGCCTTTTGAATAAAATGTGATTGTGAAGTTTGCTTTCGCGATATTCTTCAGATTCAACTCTGTTTGTTTGCTTGTGGAGCACGCTCCAGCTCTATTTACCAAGAGGTTTGTGAATCAAGATGTCAAAATTATCCACATACAAGTTTCTAATGATAGCGATCTGAACAAAGAACTTCGAATTTTCTCTCATGTTTGGAGATGTAACTACCCTACAAAGCATAGAACCATTAGATTTGTTAGCACCTCAGTCGTCCAACAGAAACGAAGAAAGTGAAATTCCAGTTCAACTGACTGCGTTCTTTTCTACACTGCAAGAAATTACCTAGCAATGCGCTGAGAAAGACTGTGAAAAGGCAAACTCTGGATGAAGACAATGCCTGGTCCTGTTAGACTGCACATGTCAATGACACTATCATCTTGGTCGATGAATCTTCAAAGTCCTAACACGAACTAAAAATTTGTTTCTTTAAAAGCAGGCTGAACTCACACAGCTCAGCACGTCCTATGAACACTGGACTCACTGTTCAGCCGACCATCTCATCAGAATGGATGATTTCAATCCATAAGAACAGAGAATCTTTAACAATATTAACAGAGGAAGAGACAAGAAAACATAATAATGGGAGCAACTTACGCCAAAGACCACCCTTCGCACGGGTCCATTGTATTTGATTTGGACATGACTGAGGAAGTAACAGCAGCAATGCAAGACACGTCAACAGTAAGTACCTCACCCACCTCTAGATTTTTCTGCACAACTAGCAAATTGGAAATAGGTAATGATCCTAGGATTAGTCTAGATGATAATAAATCCTGAAATATTAGCAAATTATCACAGCAGAAGAAGTGGAAACCCATGCACGAAGCCAAGAAGTGTAATATGATGGTCAATAAATTATTATAGGATGGATAAACCAATTAAAAGGAGAAATATGCAGTAGGGAAACAGAAAGGTCTCTTATTTGGCCAATAATTGAGCATGGAGAAATCAATTTTAGCAGTAGAAAATGGTTGGATTATAATTACATTGAGTCAGGTACACAAGTATTGCCTAGCACTAAGTGGCCAAGACATACTCTAGTCCAGAACACACCAAAAAGCTAATCTATGTTCAGTTCCCATTCATTCTTGGCCCTGAAAAACTTATCTATAAGCGTAAAAAATATAACTAAACAAAACCTACGTACCAAACAAAAGCTTCATACCAGATCCACCAGCGAGAATGAATGCAAGTCCCTGACCACTTAGCTTCTGTCTCAGAAATCCCTACAATGGCATTACAGTTCAACTATAATTTAAAATCTTGAAAGTACAAAAGAAAAGGGAGAAAATTCAAATCGGGAAAACATAGGTGGCTAGGAGGGGCAGAGCAGGCAGTTAAATAGCACACATGTGACATGAGGGCACATGAACACACACACGCAGAGGAAAGCTGACGCTCATCGTCGTCTTACCTCTATACCACCAATGACATTGCGTGCCCTATGATCAACAGTATTATTGACTTTCACATCATTGACGGAGCACAAAAATGCATCTGCTACCAATAATTTTAAAAAGTCAGATAAAAGTCTGGCTAACTGAAATAAGAAATGGGTCATTCCAACGCAAGAATATATATTTGAAAAACAGCAGCAGACATTTGCAAGATATCCAAACTTAGTACAACTAGACGAACGCTTAAATATTATCTTAGCAGAACAGGGAAACAAGTAAAATGAACAAGTCAGCTATACCTGGCATAAAAGCTCTCCACCAAACATTGCTAAATCAATCTGCAAAATAAATGGAAATCAAACAAAAACCACAGGCTATAGTTAGTCTTATCAAACAGCAGTTGGGACCATGGGTGAACCACACATAAATTGGAAATGCAATAATTGCAAAAATTTGGCAAGATTTAAAGTACAAACCGGGAGAATCCTTGCAAGAGAAGGTGCAGCAATTCCAAGAAATCCATCACTTGGACTGGATTGCGAAGAACTACACTAGTGATGGTCTTTCCAAAAAGCCACTGCCACATACCTACTTCATTTTCAGGGACATAAATGTTTTCCATTTCCACGGACCCAGACATGAAGCACATGGAAATATTATATCAGTTGAACACGTCATCATAGTATAACTAAAGAAGACAAGTCTTATAATTCAAACTTCATAAATTTAAACCCCATATATAATGGACATGGACTTGGGAAACATTGTCTATTTTATGAAGCAAAACTTATGTACTAAATGTTATCAATGCACAAGCAACTTTCAAGGAAATCCCCATGCCTTTACTTCAATACTATGGCAAAATCCTCATCCCAAACTGCAACTAGGTGAATATCAATAGCAAGAAATCACTATTGCAAGGGTCTGATATAGAGGCTAGATTGAAGGAGCAACAGGATGACTTTCCAAACTAATTTAAGTTTGAGCAACTTTTACTAGGAGAAGAAAGTAAATTTTCCTAACAAAACGGGTGTAAAAGTAAGACAATATGGGATGACCAAAGCATATAAAAGGACAGAACCCTGGTCAAGCCTAAAGGAAATCAATACATCAAAAAACATTAAAGTGCATTTATTGAACATACTAAAATGCCAACATCCTGAAGATAAGTGTATGACTATTGGCTATGATAGCTTTACATATGAACCCACAATAAAATAAGTAATATCATGGACTTATCAAGTAGGTCAATTTCACTACCCTTTTTTTTTTTTTTTTTTTGGAAACGATGGAAACCCCGCCACCAAACCACCCATTCTGGGCAACAGGAGTAAAATGGTATAACATCCTTGCTAAACCGAAAACTAACAAGGAATATCAAGAAAGCAAATAACCAATGCCAGCCAACTTACCAAGCCTAGCAATAACCCTTTCTTGTGGCTTCAACATTATCTGACAATGCACAAACAAAGTTGTTGACGGCGGATTTTGGTCTCAGGGCAATACGGGAATATCGACTCCGAGGGAATCCTCCTTCAATAGTGAATTTGTTTGGTTATGGGGGACCAAAAGCAAATTTAGCGAGAGACAGATAAACACACCAATCGGCAAAGAGATTTAACGTGGTTCGGTGGATTTTGGATCTGACCTACGTCCACGGACAAAAACAGGATGATACTTTTATTACTCAAACAGGCTTTCCCGATCTCTTTTTGTTTTTACAAGTCAGAGCTTGATGATTCTGATCCCTAATTTTTTGATGCCCCTTACACATACTCTGCCCTCCTATTTATAATAGTACAGAAATCAGACTCTTATTTGCATAAGAAATCCTAGTTGAACTCAGTCTTCTCCTCTTGTGAGGATTTCTAATCCAAAGTTGCTTTCTCTTTTCTTATTCCTTTTTGGATTCTGACTTCATTTCCTTGTGAGAGTAGGATAATTTGTTTATCTTATCTGCAAGAATAGGGTGTCATCATCTTGAGCATGTCTCGCCATCTGGTCAGTCTTCATGAGGTCGGTCATGACAATCCTTTATGCTGAGAATGATGCTGTCGACTTGATAGTGCCCGGCTATCTGAACCCAAGTGATCGGTTGCCGGTCATAAAGTGCTCGGTCTATATTTGTTGTGGTCGGTTTAAAACCGTAAGATGCTTGTTCTTTTATTGCAAAGTGGTCTGGTTGGATTTAATGATCTCAACCAAGCAGGGAATTACCCTTCTGTCCTCGTCGTGCTGTTTTAAGTATCATAGTGCCTGAAAACACCATCAACAAAAGTCAAGAAAAAAATTTTAAGTTACAGATAAATGAGCAAGATACGAGAGGAGAAATCAGGAAAAAGAATTTAAGAAAACGTGTAAAAGCCTCCAAGGTTATCTTATGTACCTGAACAACCTGAGCTTCACCACCCAAAATCTGGAAAGGTATGACAGCGTCTTGTGGACTCTGCAGAAAAATATAACTAGTAAGTTATGCTGAAATTAGAATATCAGCAAAACCGACAAAATTTCAAGTATTCCTCCAAGAAGCAGAACGTAAACATTGAATCATCGCGGATCAAACCCTATGCTGTTAAAAGGGCTGCTGGGCGAGTTTTTCATATAGCCTCTTAGGTTGCTATACTGCTATAGGCAGCGCTTTGAGATTTTTTTTAGTTATAACTCTTTATATATTAGATAAAATTCTACATATTTGACTGGTCAACCCACCTTTTGACTGGTCAGAGGCGATGCTTAGTGCTTGGGCAAGTTGAACTACCAAACACATTGGCCCGCCTATCATCCATGACGACATAGATAGAACCATAATCATACAAGGGAAAAAAATGAGCATAGCCAATGAGCAAAAACCAATATCCATTAAAGCATACAAGCAAGCAGACTAAATATTTTGCAAATCAAAAGCTAAATCAAGTACACTGTTACATCCCTTGAGTTCTAATCAGCTTTAAAAGGATGTCTTTAAGTGCATTGATACTTAAAACAACTAAAAGCCATCAGAAATTTGCCAAAATGCAAGTACAATAGAAAACTGACAAAAATTGAGAATATCAACAAAACTACAATATTTCAAGTATTCCTTAAACCAGAAAAATCTAAACGTAGAGTCTCCGTGGCGCAAACAATAATCAAACGAGGAACAAGAATAAGCTTATCCTATGAGCAACAACCTGTTGGGGTTTTGGGCGTTGGGCGCGGCGGAAGCGCGGGTCCGGGCGATATCGTATTTTAAAACTTTTTCAAAATACCGAATAAATTATTCAATATCTAATATGAATAATTTATTCATATATTACCTAAACCAATTTATTTAATATCATATATTAATATAAATATAGTTGAAAACTCGCGAAACTTTTATGAAAACTGTTTTTCCGCAAAATTACCTAAAACGTATTTTTGACCGAACCGACTACCCGACACTTATGGAAACTGCCCAGGTCAGCTCCAATAGTGTCGGGGCAGTACACGGGCTGCCAGAACAGTGACAGAATCGCTGTTTTCACAGCCGTCACCCGGTTGGCTCAAAATCCACCCGGTAACACCGTTTTTGGCCGTTTTCGCTTATTTCAAGTCGGAAACACTTTCCGGCAATTGTGCCAACTCCCAAAACACATCTATTACGTTCGTAGGACATCAAAATTACCCCAGAAATTCCAGTTTGAGCAGATCTGATCTGCAGAACCGAAATTGCCATTTTCAAGCTTTTAATCCAAAATTTCAAGATTAATCAAATTAATCACAAGGTTGTTAAAGGCGAGAGGCGCACCGAGGCGATCAGAGCCAGAAAAGTGAGGCGCGAGGCGAGGGGTGCGAGGCGCACGCCTCACAGACACGAGGCGCGCGTTTATTAATAATAATTTTAAATTTGTAATATATGCATCATTAACTTGTAAATAAAAAAAATAATAAATAGATAATAATATTTTGACATATATTCTATTTTTAATTTTTTCTACTTATTTAATTCATAGTATTTGACAAAATATGCACAGTTTAAAACTTCAAATTCAAGAAAATAATAAAAACAAGCGTAATTAAAAATATGCATAGTTCAAGTTCAAGAAAATGAAAAACAACAAGCATTAAAAAAAATCTACTGAAAAAAGTTAAAAAAAAAAAGAAATGTAAAAGAAAAAAGAAATACAAATGTAAAAGAAAGAATTGTAAATAAAGAAAATGGAAAAAAAATGAAGAAAGAATCAGAACTGAAAAAGGTAAAAAAGAAAAAAAAACAGAATTATAAGAGAAAAAAGAAATACAAATGTAAAAGAAAGAATCGTAAATAAAGAAAATGAAAAACAGAAAAAAGATGAAGAAAGAAATAGATTTGGATAAAAAAAAAAGTAAAAAAAACTAACAAAAAAACCATAAAAACCATGATGCGTGCGCCTCGCTGCGCCTCATTGCGCCTCGCTGCGTCTCACGTCGCCTCGCTGGAGTCGCCTCGCCTCGACCAATATGATGCGCATCGGTGATCGCCTCGTGCGCCTCTCGCCTCGAGGCACGCCTCAGTGCGCCTCTAACAACACTGATTAATCAACACACCAAATCAAGTCACCACACATATGAATCACTCTAGAACAATTCTAGGGATAAAATGAGTGGTTTTTACACTCTAGAATGACAACTTATTGTCCAAGAATAATTTGAACAAAATTGGAATGAAACTACTTTAATTTCATCAAATTCATACTTCACACATGCTTATTACTTCCATTCATCCATTAACAACCAAAAGCCCCAATTTAAACAAGTGAAGAAAACCCTAGAACTATTCTAATAAATCAAGAACAAGAAACTAATTTTCAAAGCTCAAGGAAATGGAGGATTACCTTAAAAAATCCAAGTTTCCTTAAGCATATCTTGATTTTTCTTCACTTTGTTTACTTGAATTATCAAGGAAAAATGAAGAAACCCATTTTCTTCTTGCTTATTTGAGACTCTCGGCAATGTGTTTAAAATGAACAAGAGAGAGAAAATCAAATTCTCTTTTTTTTATATATAAAAAACGAAATTGGAAGATAAGGGGCATTTTTGTCCTTTTTTTTAAAATCAAATTAATGCATTCAACTTTACATTATCAAATTACATTTTGACACATATAAAGTTTATCCAAAACATGCCACAGAATCCAATAATAATTGAACATGTATCATAGCATTTATGAAACATTTTATTAATTAATTATTGAAACATTTAACAATTTAAATATCAAAATAATTAATTAATGTAATAATTATTATATATGTATTTTATTTACAATAAATAACAAATACATATATTTATGGCATGTGTCAAAATCTCATTTGATGAATAATTAATGTGTATCTAATCGAATTATGTATCAAATACAAATACACAATAATTATTAGCGGACAAAATCCCTTAATTACATGTGTTGTTGTTTAACGATTAAACGATCCGAATTAACTCATTTAATCCGGTAAAGTATTATGAATAATCCGTATTATTCATATCGAGTTGCCCAAATGCTCAACGAGTACACTTCATATTGTGGGACTCTCTAAGTTTAGGTCTATCTGTCACGAAATCCAATTTCGTGTCCATAATCCACCCACTCATAGATTATGACAACCACGGATAATCTCGCTAAACTATGCAAGTCGAGGTCATAGCATACGTATAATCCCTCCGTCACAGGCTATCCGTATTATACCTAGGGTATAGATGAGAACGTCAAATCCGTTCGGTATAATACAGTCGACTTTCAATTTATGATCACGAAATAACACTCAAAACTGATTTCCGACGTTATACCACGGCCATGGATTTACTAGATCATAAACACGTGAGGATGCCTATTGACCGGCGTAAACACACACGTATAACGCAAGCGTACGTATCGTTCAAGTAGTATAAAAAGTATCGATCCCATGAGGACTTAAAACCTTTTTGTTATCAATTTATTGGGCCAAATGATTACCAGTATCTAACAAGTTGTTTGATTGATTTGAAATGGCGACGATTCTAAATTTAAAGACAAATAACTAAAATTGCTTAAAAGTAGATTTTAAGGAAATTCAATATTAAAAACTATCCAGGGTTGTGATTTATTTCAATATTATTTAAAAGATGAAGTTGTTATCTTATAGTTGGGTAATATATCAATTTAATAACCTGGAACACTAAATTATGTAAAAGCCTCTTCCGATGGTCAATTACAAATACCTAGTATAATCCAATTGAACCATATGTCTATGTCAACCAAATTATCTAGATTCATTAAATTCAAGTTCCAATTATGGCTACCCCCGCCTAACAGGTATATTCCTATCCTGTAAGGAAATCTATTAAAAGGGTTATCTATCCTCAAGGAAGATCGTGGGCTATTGAGTCTAAGGTCTTAAACTAAAATCCCTATGTCTAGTTCATTTTAAGTTTACCTAATCAATTTAATTAATGGCCAGTTAATTAAAGAGCTTTAAGATTAAGACTCAATAAATAAATCTTTAAATTACCCAAACTATAATCTAACCCTTATAACCAGTTAAATTGAAATTCATCACAACCCTAGATAACTAACTTAGCTACGACACATACTAGGGCTAAAAACTTAAAAGACTTAAAATAAAATTGCATAAAGTAAATGTAGTAAAATAAATGATGAAAGTAAATTAAAATAAAATTGCTAAGGTAAAAAGGAATTACTTCTACTATATACTAATTAGATTTCTCCCATAATATAATATAAGCTTTGCAAAACATTTTCATCCAGCCATATAGGCGGTATTTTGATTTAATTAGTTTAAAAACAACCAGCCATAAAGGCGGAATCATTTTAAAAACAACCAGCCATAAAGCGGAATCAAAATAACCAGCCATATAGGCGGAATGAAAATAAACCAGCCATAAAGGCGGAACTTAAAATAAACCAGCCATAAAGGCGGAATTTAAAATAAACCAGCCATAAAGGCGGAATATGAATTTTATTACCCACCGACCAATCTGGCGGTATCCTGATTAAGTCAATTTAAAACTTGAATATATTATAATTATGGGAGAATAATCTAAGAAGTAATAGTAAAAGAATTACCTTTTACCTTAACAGAGGGAAGTTACCTCCTCATAATGAGTAGTAAAAACTGTAAAATAAAGAAAGTAAATTATTATTTTTACAGAACGTAATTAAAAATTACAAAACTTTATTAAAAGAAACTTAGAGAGAGAAGAACTCCCTAATTACATAAGATTTGGGAGAGGAAATGGTACAACAAGAACTGAACCATCGCCCTCTATTTATAGGCGCGGATGGCGGTTGGGCGTCGCGACGCTCGCTGCGCGTCGCGCGCGCGCTACAGTGACACGTGTCACGCGGTGATTCGACGGCTCAGATCTTATCCGATGACGTGGCACTGTTCATGACGTCATTGCTTACGTCAGACTGATGATGTGGCACTGTTCATGACGTCATTGATGACGTCATGCTGACGTCACTGTCGGCAACTGTCGGCACCGTTGGATGGGTGACACGTGGCATCCGGCGCACGTTAGCAAGTTCGTTGTGATGGTGACACGTGGCACGGCGCATTTTAGCAAGTTAACCAATCAGATTTTTACACGTGGCGACGGTGCATGTTAGCAGATCCGGCGCAGGTTCAGCGTCGCGACGCGCAAAGCTCCAGAGTCGCGACGCGCCGAAGACATAAATATCCCAGTTGGTGCATTTTTCTCCGGTTTTGTCCCAAATTGCCTCCAGTGCTGTCCAAACATTATTTATCTACAAAATAACAACAAAACACATCAAAACGTTCATAAAACTCGAGAAATAATACAAAACATTAGGTCAAATGAGTGGGAAATAGTGGTATAAATACCACTCATCACACCCCCAAACCTAACATTTTGCTAGTCCTCGAGCAAAACAGAAAATAAAATAACATAATAAAATTTTACTAAGCCACTTTCGTAGGGATCACGGTTGCATTTAGCATATGCAACAAGCCTTTAAACCCCTAGGTGTCCCTAGTGGACGAGTTATAGTCTCGTGAGGGCTTACAGCAATGATACCCACAAACATTTTACAAAAGTAAAAAGTTAGTAAAACTAATGCACACAAAAGCAAAAAGACAAGCGAAAAGAGAATAAAGAAAGTAAATGACTAATCAGGTGAAAATTCTACTCCAAGTTACTAGTTGTTTTGTTTCTTTCTAAATTACCGAATAAGTAAATTCTCCGATTATTTTTACCATTCTTCATATACACAGCTAACAAAATATTAATCAACTCATTTTTGCCCACAACAGTCATAAGTGCAGTTGATAAGAGAGTAATATTTTTGTCCTAAAGTTATATCAGAATTCACACCTTTTTATAGCAATGGAATAATTTTTCTGATTTTTCTGATTTTTTCTTTGATTTTTTCTTTTTTAATTTATATACAATACCTTCCGTCTATGTAGCGAGCTTTGGGTCGGTGGCTCCCAAACCAGTTGGCTTTAGGGCACCAGGTGTTAAGACACCCCTACGAACTTAATTACTCAGACTTCAGATATATATATTTTTGCAGCATCTTTGATCCATGTAGCAAGCTTTAGGCCAGTGACTCCCAAACCAGTTGGTTTTGGGTAGGGCATGGTGTTAAAACACCCTTACAGACTTAATAACTCGGATCTCGGACGTTTTTTTTTTTTTTTTTTTTTTTTTTTACTCCATCACTATTTAGAGATGCTTCCTCCAATTAAACTTATAGCACGGAATATTACAAACTTTTCAATTTTAGCTCATGACTGTATGTTCCATGTAAGTTCATAATACCTGTCAACTGAACATATGAAGATTCATTTTAGTCAGATTTATGGAGAATTCACAAATTAAATAATTTAAAAGGAAAAAACAAAAATTAACTTGTTTCGAAATAAATGGTTTGAGATACGTATCAGGAGTGAAAACTCCTTACTCAGCTACCTCTCACCAATTTCACCTTTTTAGTCAAAATAAAAACACAAAAATGCAAAATATTTTTGTAATTTTTGAAAATTTTTCAATTTTTTTGTATTTTTCGAAAAAATTTGGACTAAAAATAAAAACAACATACAAACTAAAACAAGGTACTAATCAACTAAATCCCTCCCCCAAACCTAAATGAGACATTGTCCCCAATGTCTTAAACAGTAAAAGGAGAGTTAGAAGGTTGTACCTGGTTAGCTGAAATCTACAGAAAATTAAAGGTTAAGATCCAGATTAATTCGACGCCTCTTACCACGATCGTCCTCAGACCAATTTATCTTTGATAGGATAGGGTCAACTTGTGGTTCATAGGCTATGAGTTGGTCTATTAGATCTGGAGCAAGTCTGGCAGTGAAGAGGAGTTCTTTCATAGGTTTTGATACGAACCCATTTCTCCGAGCATCATCAAGAAACACACAAAGAAAATCATAAAATCCATCAACGTTGAGTAGTCCAAGCGGTTTCTGGTGTATGTTCAGGTTCGCCCAAGATAGAACTATAAAAATTTCCTCCAATGTACCCAAGCCACCTGGCAAAGCAATAAAAGCATCAGCGCGGTTAATCATTTCTACCAAACGTTCAGACATACCTGATACGATCAGTTCCTCTCCGTTTGTTGGTTCAATAAGTTTTGCCTCTGCCAAGGGTTTTGGGACGATTCCCAAAACGTGACTGCCTCCCTCCTGTACGGCCTTTGAAACGATCCCCATAAGTCCAAGATTTCCTCCGCCATATATTAAGTGCATATTCCTTGCGGCTAAGACTCGACCCAATTCCTGTGCCGCTTCTATGTATTGTGGTTTAGTACCAACAGTACTACCGCAAAACACACAGATGTTTTCAACTCGTCTTCTTGAAGTGGCTTCCATTTTTTTTTTTTGTGTATTTCTTTTTTTTTTTTACTCTGGATGACTTCAAAGGTGCAATGATGAGTTGAATTTATAATACCTGAAAAGGGTGAGTAAAAATAGCACAAGTATCTTCCAAAGGACGATTAGTAGCAAAATAGTAAAATAGATTATGATAGTCAACAAGATCTGGATCCTGTCGGAGAAAAAGTAAACAACAAAACAAATTAATATTATTAGGAAAAGACAAAGAAATATAATATGTACAAAAATTTACAGCTTGATTAACGTCTATGCGTCAGGGACAAGCTTCCCATCCAATTTTCTTATAAATTGGCAAACAGGGTCTTTTTTAGTCAGATTCCCAAGACTTAACTGTTGTCTTTCTTTTTGAAATTGTGTATGTAATCTGCGAAATTCTATGTGAACATATCCACTGGGATGCGTCTCAAGAGTCGAAGATATATATCTAAAGACTCCTTACTCAAGCCATCCCTAATGAATTTAATTTTGTCTTCGCGATTATCAGACACCATTCCTAAAGAACGACAACGAGTGTTGCAATTCCAACGTGCACATTTGTAACAAACACCCATTTGCTTAGCTCTTCGTTTCTTTGCATAGGTGCTTCTTCCAAAACCAGGCAAGTGTGAAATAAAAGAGTCAGAAGATTCACCTGCCAATCGGACTCGTGCTTCAATTACCCAACGAATGTCATTGGGAACACCATAGATCGTCAGTAACCTCATTCGTTCCAAGCGAGCTTTGTAGACTTTCATCAGAGATTTTTGAGGGAGAGAAGGAAATTGCTTGTGAAGATTTGAGAGAGCTTCGTCCATCTTGAAATGACTTAATCTGCAAAAAACTAAACAACACACAAAATTAAATCACACCAAATCACAATATATACAAAAATTGCATGGGTTGCCTCCCTGCGAGCGCTAAGTTTAAAGTCGTCAGCTAGACGTGACTGCTTGAATGTTTATGCTGGATCTGAAAGTGTGACACTTTCTTTTTGTCGCTCAAATGATTCTCCCCAGTAGTGCTTGACACGCTGACTGTTAACTTTGAATGTGTTGTTGGTTTTGGGATCCAGTAACTCAACAGCTCCATATGGTAAAACCTGAGTGATCACAAATGGTCCTGACCACCTAGATTTCAGCTTTCCAGGGAAAAGTTTTAATCTCGAGTTGTACAACAACACCTGCTGCCTTGGTTCCAACTGTCTGTGCACTATTTTTCGGTCATGCCATTTTTTGGTCTTTTCCTTGTATAATTTGGCATTGTCATAAGCCTGTAGGCGAAATTCCTCCAATTCATTGAGTTGGTGAAGTCTTTTTTCTCCTGCAGCTTGTGAGTCAAGATTTAACTTCTTCAGTGCCCAATACGCCTTGTGTTCAAGCTCAACTGGCAGATGGCATGATTTCCCAAACACCAATCGATATGGAGACATACCAATGGGTGTCTTGTAAGCTGTTCGGTAGGCCCATAATGCATCATCTAGTTTTGTAGACCAGTCCCTCCTTGTTGATCCAACGGTTCTTTCTAGGATTCTCTTGATCTCCCTGTTTGAAACCTCAACCTGTCCATTTGACTGTGGATGGTAAGCTGTGGCAACTTTGTGAGTAACTCCGTATTTGGATAGGAGTGCATCAAAGTATTTGTTGCAGAAATGAGAGCCACCATCGCTGATGATTGCTCGAGGTGTTCCAAACCGAGTGAAAATGTTCTTTTTCAGGAATTTGATCACCACTTTGGAATCATTGGATGGCAGTGCAATTGCCTCAACCCATTTGGAGACGTAGTCTACAGCAACCAGAATGTACAGGTTCCCAAATGATGGAACAAAGGGTCCCATGAAATCAATACCCCATACATCGAATATTTCCACTTCCAGAATGTTTTGCAACGGTCCTTCGTTTCTCTCTTGAAATATTCCCCGTTCTCTGGCACCTGTCACATTGAAAAAAAAAGATAAGCATCTTTAAAAAGTGTGGGCCAGAACAAACCTGATTGAAGGACTTTGGCTGCAGTTTTGTTTCCACTGAAGTGTCCGCCGTATGGTGATGAATGACAGTGTTGCAAAACACTGTTGATTCCTCCTGTGGAACACACCGTCTCAGTAATTGATCAGCACAGCGTTTAAACAGGTACGGTTCATCCCAGACATAGTGCTTGACTTCTTTGAAAAACTTCTTCCGTTGCTGAGTTGTCCATTCCAACGGCCATTTTCCTGTTACAATATAATTAACGTAGTCAGCATACCAAGGGACTTCCTGTTGTTTTATGGAAAACAGTTGTTCATCTGGAAAAGTTTCTTTGATTGTCAGTTCTTTGTCAGCTGTTTCTCCATTTTCCAGCCTCGATAAGTGATCTGCCACCTGGTTTTCTGTTCCTTTCCTGTCTCGAATCTCCACGTCGAATTCTTGCAAAAGAAGTATCCAACGGATCAATCTGGGTTTGGCATCTTTCTTTGTGATCAGGTATTTGATGGTTGAATGATCTGTGTAGACCACCACTTTGGGACCCAGCAGATAGGAGCGGAATTTGTCAAAAGCGTACACAACTGCTAGCAACTCCTTTTCAGTGGTTGTGTAGTTGAGTTGAGCTTCATTCACAGTTCTGCTGGAGTAGTAAATGGTGTGGAAAATCTTTGCTTTGCGTTGTCCCAAAACCGCACCTACAGCAAAATCACTAGCATCACACATTACCTCAAATGGAAGGGTCCAATCTGGTGCTACAATGATGGGGGCAGAAATCAGCTTCTGTTTTAAGATCTCGAAAGCTTCCTGGCATTCTTTGGTGAAGTTGAAAGGCACATCCTTTTCCAGAAGATTGCAAAGAGGTTTGGCAATCTTGGAAAAGTCTTTGATAAATCTCCTGTAAAAACCTGCATGTCCAAGAAAACTCCGAATCCCTTTTACAGATGTTGGTGGAGGTATTTTCTCAATTGTCTCTATCTTTGTTTTGTCTACCTCGATTCCCTTTTGTGAAATCCGGTGTCCAAGAACAATACCTTCCTGTACCATGAAATGACATTTCTCCCAATTGAGTACCATGTTTGTATCTTCGCACCTTTGTAATACCTGTTCCAAATTTTTCAAACAATGGTCAAAAGAATCTCCAAACACAGAAAAATCATCCATAAAAACCTCCATACTCTGCTCCAGCATGTCTGAGAAAATGGCCATCATGCAACGCTGAAAAGTGGCAGGGGCATTACATAATCCAAATGGCATCCTGCGGAAAGCAAAAGTACCATAGGGACATGTAAAAGTAGTTTTCTCCTGGTCTTCTGGTGCGATGGCAATCTGATTGTAACCTGAATATCCATCAAGAAAACAATAGAACTCATGTCCTGCCAGTCTATCTAACATCTGGTCAATGAATGGCAGCGGAAAATGGTCCTTTCTCGTGGCTTTGTTCAGCTTCCTGTAATCCATACATACTCTCCATCCAGTTACCGTTCTTGTTGGAATCAGCTCGTTCTTTTCATTGGTGACAACAGTAATTCCTCCTTTCTTTGGTACACACTGCATAGGACTTACCCAAGTGCTGTCTGAGATGGGGTAAATGATGCCAGCATCCAACCATTTGATGATTTCTTTCTTCACGACTTCCTTCATGATTGGATTGAGTCTCCGTTGATGCTCCACTGTTGGTTTGTATTCATCATTCATCAGAATCTTGTGCATGCAGAATGATGGACTAATGCCTCGAATGTCAGCTATAGTCCAGCCAATGGCTCTTTTGTGTTCTCGTAACACTCTCAGTAGCTTTTCTTCCTGTTCCATTGTTAGTGAAGAAGAAATAATAACTGGTAATTCAGAAGAGTTCCCAAGAAATGCATACCTGAGATGGCTCGGCAGTAACTTTAGTTCCAACTGCGGTGGTTCTTCAATCGAAGGTTTGATTCGATCTTTCTTTGGCAGTTCCAAGCTTTCAACTGGTGGTGTTACTTTGAATCGGAATGGTTTGTCAAGGTAGTTGATACATTGCAAGATTTCAGCATCTAGCTCGCTGTCAGTCATGTTGGTGATGCAAGCTTCAAGTGTATCTGTGGGATTTGACTCAGTATTCTGAACAATTTTATCAACAACATCAATTCTGAAGCATTCTTCTTCTTCCTTTTCATCACTTGGAAATTTCATGGCTTGGAAAACATTAAAGGTCACTTCTTGGTCCTGCACTTTCATGGTTAGTTCTCCTTTTTGTACATCAATTACAGTTTTACCTGTAGCCAAAAATGGTCTCCCAAGAATGATAGGTACTTCTTTGTCTTCTTCCATGTCAAGGATGATGAAGTCTGCTGGAAGGATGAGTTTGTCAACTTTAACCAACACATTTTCCACGACTCCTCTCGGAAATGCGAGTGTTCGATCAGCAAGTTGCAAAGATACTGAGGTAGGCATTGCTTCTCCAATTTGCAATTTCCTGTAAATAGAAAAAGGCATTAAATTAACACTGGCACCTAAATCACATAAAGCCTTACCAATGTAATGTTCTCCAATGGTGCAAGGAACTGTGAAACTGCCAGGATCTTTCAACTTTGGGGGAAGTTTTCTCTGAATGATGGCGCTGCATTCCTCTGTCAAAGCTACTGTTTCATAGTCTCCCAATCTCCGTTTTCGTGAAAGTATGTCTTTCATGAATTTGACATAACTGGGCATTTGTTCCAAGGCTTCTGCAAATGGTATGTTGATATGCAGCTTTTTGAAAATCTCCAAGAAACGAGCAAACTGTTTGTCCATTTTGCTTTTCTGAAGACGCTGAGGAAAAGGTGGAGGTGGAGTGATCTGTTCTGGTACTTTTTCCTTTGCTTCTTTTTCTTTTGCTTCTTTTTCCTCCATCTGTTTCTCGGTTTCTTTTGGAACTTCTTCTTGAGATATCTGGACTCCAACATCTTTGTTGATCTCAGTACCGCTCTTTAAGGTAATGGCTTGACATTGCTCCTTTCCTCGGTTCCTTGGATTTGGTTCTGTGTTGCTGGGAAGATTGCCTGGCGGTCTGTAGCTCTGAGCATTGGCTAGTTGTCCGATTTGATTCTCCAATGCTTTGATGGAAGCTGATTGGCTCTGAATCATGGCTTCATATCTCTTTAATTGAGCTAGCATGTCTGCCATCACTGGTTCAATTGTTTGCTCCTGGCCTTTATTCTGTTGCTGGAATCCAGGTGGTGGATAGTTCTTCTGCCCTGAATTGTTGCTCCAAGAAAAATTAGGATGATTCCTCCACCCTGGGTTGTAGGTGTTGGAATATGGATTGTTCCCCTGTCTGTTGAAATTGTTGACATAATTCACCGTTTCTTCAAGTTGGTGTGGTTCTGGTGCTCCTCCATATGGTGAACTTGTGGATCCAGTGGTGCTTTGAGTATTGAGAGTCTCCATAAATTTACATATCTGGTCCAGCTTGGTGTTGACTGCTGTATTAGCTCCAACTTCATATATTCCTGCAATTCTTTGAATCAGACTTCTTTCTGTTGGCCACAAGGAGTTGTTGTTGGCCATTTCTTCAATTAGGTCCCAAGCTTGATCTTCTCCTTTTGCCATTAAAGCTCCTCCAGCAGCAGCATCGATTGTGGTTCTCATCAGTCCAGAAAGTCCATTGTAGAAAGTTTGGACTTGAAGCCATTTTGGAATCTCATGGTGAGGACATTTCCGGAGCAAATCTTTGTATCTCTCCCAAGCTTCGTACAAGGATTCTGAATCTTGCTGCACAAAGGATGTGATGTCATTCCTCAACTTTGCAGTTCTGGCTGGTGGAAAGTATTTTGCAAGGAATTTTGTAGCAAGAGTGTTCCAGGTTGTGATTGATCCTGCTGGTAGTGAATGTAGCCATGCTTTTGCTCTGTCTTTCAGGGAATATGGGAAAACTCTCAACCTCATAGCTTCTTCAGCTCCTCGGTTGTAATTGAACGTGCCGCAGACTTCCAGGAAGTTGCTGATGTGGGCATTAGGATTTTCAGTTGCATTTCCCCCAAACTGAACTGTTTGCTGAATCATCTGAATGCAAGTTTTGATGTCACCTGCATTTGCTGGTAAAGGAGGAAGTACAATACACGAAATGAGGCCATCTACCACCGGAATGGTTCTGTCTCGAATGGGAATTGGTGGTGCAACCTCCAATGGTTCAGGTTCCATGTTGACTAAAGCTTCTTGGCCTTCTCGCCTTTCCCTTCTCAACTGTCTGATAGTTCTTTCAATTTCTGGGTCAAGCGGTCGGAATTCAAAGCTTCTGGTTCGTCTCATGAAGTGTCTGAGAACCTGAAACACAATAAAACAAAAATAATAAGTAAAAAGAAAAATTAGATACAAGTAACAAATCTAACCCGTAAACTAATAATAAAAGATAACTAAGTCCCCGGCAACGGCGCCAAAAACTTGACCGGCGTAAACACACACGTATAACGCAAGCGTACGTATCGTTCAAGTAGTATAAAAAGTATCGATCCCACGAGGACTTAAAACCTTTTTGTTATCAATTTATTGGGCCAAATGATTACCAGTATCTAACAAGTTGTTTGATTGATTTGAAATGGCGACGATTCTAAATTTAAAGACAAATAACTAAAATTGCTTAAAAGTAGATTTTAAGGAAATTCAATATTAAAAACTATCCAGGGTTGTGATTTATTTCAATATTATTTAAAAGATGAAGTTGTTATCTTATAGTTGGGTAATATATCAATTTAATAACCTGGAACACTAAATTATGTAAAAGCCTCTTCCGATGGTCAATTACAAATACCTAGTATAATCCAATTGAACCATATGTCTATGTCAACCAAATTATCTAGATTCATTAAATTCAAGTTCCAATTATGGCTACCCCCGCCTAACAGGTATATTCCTATCCTGTAAGGAAATCTATTAAAAGGGTTATCTATCCTCAAGGAAGATCGTGGGCTATTGAGTCTAAGGTCTTAAACTTAAAATCCCTATGTCTAGTTCATTTTAAGTTTACCTAATCAATTTAATTAATGGCCAGTTAATTAAAGAGCTTTAAGATTAAGACTCAATAAATAAATCTTTAAATTACCCAAACTATAATCTAACCCTTATAAACCAGTTAAATTGAAATTCATCACAACCCTAGATAACTAACTTAGCTACGACACATAACTAGGGCTAAAAACTTAAAAGACTTAAAATAAAATTGCATAAAGTAAATGTAGTAAAATAAATGCTGAAAGTAAATTAAAATAAAATTGCTAAGGTAAAAAGGAATTACTTCTACTATATACTAATTAGATTTCTCCCATAATATAATATAAGCTTTGCAAAACATTTTCATCCAGCCATATAGGCGGTATTTTGATTTAATTAGTTTAAAAACAACCAGCCATAAAGGCGGAATCATTTTAAAAACAACCAGCCATAAAGGCGGAATCAAAATAACCAGCCATATAGGCGGAATGAAAATAAACCAGCCATAAAGGCGGAACTTAAAATAAACCAGCCATAAAGGCGGAATTTAAAATAAACCAGCCATAAAGGCGGAATATGAATTTTATTACCCACCGACCAATCTGGCGGTATCCTGATTAAGTCAATTTAAAACTTGAATATATTATAATTATGGGAGAATAATCTAAGAAGTAATAGTAAAAGAATTACCTTTTACCTTAACAGAGGGAAGTTACCTCCTCATAATGAGTAGTAAAAACTGTAAAATAAAGAAAGTAAATTATTATTTTTACAGAACGTAATTAAAAATTACAAAACTTTATTAAAAGAAACTTAGAGAGAGAAGAACTCCCTAATTACATAAGATTTGGGAGAGGAAATGGTACAACAAGAACTGAACCCTCGCCCTCTATTTATAGGCGCGGATGGCGGTTGGGCGTCGCGACGCTCGCTGCGCGTCGCGCCGCGCGCTACAGTGACACGTGTCACGCGGTGATTCGACGGCTCAGATCTTATCCGATGACGTGGCACTGTTCATGACGTCATTGCTTACGTCAGACTGATGATGTGGCACTGTTCATGACGTCATTGATGACGTCATGCTGACGTCACTGTCGGCAACTGTCGGCACCGTTGGATGGGTGACACGTGGCATCCGGCGCACGTTAGCAAGTTCGTTGTGATGGTGACACGTGGCACGGCGCATTTTAGCAAGTTGACCAATCAGATTTTTACACGTGGCGACGGTGCATGTTAGCAGATCCGGCGCAGGTTCAGCGTCGCGACGCGCAAAGCTCTAGAGTCGCGACGCGCCGAAGACATAAATATCCCAGTTGGTGCATTTTTCTCCGGTTTTGTCCCAAATTGCCTCCAGTGCTGTCCAAACATTATTTATCTACAAAATAACAACAAAACACATCAAAACGTTCATAAAACTCGAGAAATAATACAAAACATTAGGTCAAATGAGTGGGAAATAGTGGTATAAATACCACTCATCACCTATGCCCTGTACACAGGACTGACGGATCCTATCTTGATACGCACTGGATATCCTGAGCATCAGTCCACACCCAACGAACAGGCGGAGGTCTGATCTAAATAGATCGGTGACGTGATTGCCATCAAAGTGTGGAGGATAACTCATATATCCCACTGTGGTATCTCAAGTCAAAGGACCACTATGCTTGCTCAACTCGAGAAGGTTCCTATTGACGTTAGTGTACCATATATTAGGAAACCTTCAGTGAGTCCTTCAGTGTCTTATCAAATAAACACCTACATGTCTATACGAGTCTCCCGAGACTCATAGTTCACTGGGACAAACCATCGGACCAAGTCACGATATACGACATGTACTGGTCTCAACAGATTTTACTAACCGACATGTGTTGGTAAATCTTGACCAGGAACTTTATTTAAGGATATACATCTTATAGTGCGCTTCCCAATGTCAATTACATACTACGTTGTAACTGTACACTATATCGTAAATCCTAGGGCCTTTGTCTAATAAACACATATCACTAAACCGGATTTAGTTTCGGTCTAATCAGAATCAGATATCTAATCGTAATTAGACCGAATATGTGTATAAAAGACAAGGGTGCTACCATTAAATTAGTAATATTTATGAAAAATAGAATAGCTCGTATTTATGAATCGAACATAAATACGATCCAGATTGGCACTCTGAGCACCAACCCTAACACAACCAGTATCCATTAAAGCATACAAGCAATAGGGGTGGGCAAAAAAACCGACCGAACCGAACCAGACCGCAAACCAAACCAAAACGAACCGAATTTACGGTTTTTTTTTCTAACGGTTCGGTTTACGGTTCGGATTGGCACACCCCAAACGGTTTACGGTTCGATTTAGGTGCGAATCCGAACCGCACCTGTTAAACCGAACCGAACCGGTATAATTAAAACAAAACCTAGATTTTTCCTCATCTCTCAGTCTCTCTCTCTGCCGCTCATCACTTTTCTCTCATCTCTCGTTGTCACTCTCTCTCACTGCTGCTCTCTCGCTCTCGCCATCTCAAGTTGTCACTCTCTCTCTCGTTGCTGCTCTCTCTCTCTCTCGCCATCTCAAGCTGTCATCTTTAAGGTGGGTTTTTGTTGATAATCACGTTTTTGTTTAAGGTGAGTAACTCAAGTAAAGATGTTAAATATCATACTTTTCACTATTTTCTTTGATTATCGCCACCAATAAATGAATCGTTATGTCCATGAAGGTGATGGTGTATTTCAGTTTGTCGGTTTGAAGTGTAAACTTTGATTATCACTTTAACACTTCATCTTGTCCAATTAATTTATTTTTTAAAGCATGGAAATCAAGTTCTTTTTTTTTTTGGGATTCCTTTGTTGCTGTTTTATATAGGCGACGCCTCAAACAATAACAACTGAAGTTGATTCATAAAAAATTCAAGGGAGACATTCATCATCATCTCCAGAACTGTAAAAATACTATTGAAGTGCTGCAAGCCCACCAGCTTGAATTGAAGGGAACCGTGAAAAAGCAGAGTATGATAAGGATGGATTATTACCGTTGTTATTGTTAATATTTACTTTCCAATTTTTTCATTTGGCTCAAGTGATTTTGGGTACTGAAAAATGAAAATGCACTAGTTTTAATTTAAAGCTTTGATTGGAAGCAGTGGATGAATTAGGTTAGTGGTCCACTTATTCCATGTGTTTTGCATAAGGAAATTCCAATGATCAATGTTGACGAGTCACTGATTTGAATAGATTCGAGACTGTCAATAGAAATCCATAAAATGCCCTAATTTTGAGCAGATATTTTGAGAAAGAAACCAAAATCTTTTAATCCTTCAGTAAAAAATTTTGGGATCTAAACAGAATTGGATTAATTCAATCTATACACTTGTCTATGTTATTCATATAAAAATGTATTGAACATGTCCTGTGCTGGATTTTTTGTTTATTAGTTCTCCTATGTGTACAGGAACATCGCATCAGAAGCTTATCTTGCAAGTCGAAGAAGCAGTTCGGACCCAACTCGACGATGCCCAAAGAAGGATTGCTATCATACATAAGGCAAGTTTCTCCTATTTATATGAACTATTGAGGAATTGTAGATTCAGGTACATATACTTCAGCGAGCTTGAGGTATAGTATGTTGCTGTATTGTGGCTTAACTTCGTCAGTGTTGCACAAACTAGAAGCCTTAAAATTAATGTCTTTTAATGTTTTTCAATCTGACTAACACATGTTAATTCTAGAGATTCTACTGAACCCAGTAAAGTTTAGATTCTTCTAAGCTAGTGCTTCACTTTGATAACAGTCAAGAGTCAAGTGGAATCCCAGAATTTTGGTTGTGGCTAGTTTGTCTTTATTTTATAAGATTGTGACTAGTTTTTTTTGTCTTCCCTTAAGTGGATAAAATTTTATTTTAAGTAGAAAAATCCGTAAACCGAACCAAACCAATCCGTAAACCGCTGGTTTAAAAAATTTTCAATCCGAACCAAACCGTTATTTAATGGTTTGGTTTGAAAGGTAAAAAAACCGGACCGTAAAATATGGTTTGGTTCGGTTTTTAATAAAAACCGAACCAAACCGAACCGCGCCCACCCCTAACAAGCAAGCAGACTAAATTTTTGCAAATCAGAAGCTACAAGATGAATCAAAAACACTGTTATATCCCTCGTAAGTTCTAATTAGCTTTAAAAAGCATGTTCACAAGTGTGTTTATCAGTAAAATAATTAACAGCCATCAGAAATTTTCCTAATGCAACAATATGAACGATAGCAAACCAAAGCGGCAGCTTCAAATTAGACAAGAGAATGTAGTCCCCCGCGTTCTAATTGCATGAGCCAATTGTTCTCATCACAAGTCATATATGAAATTTCAGGAAATTGATTGCATGATTTAATCAGGGTTATAACTTCATAAATTCTTTGGTTTTATCACTTTGATTACAAATGTTCCATGATATCGAACAATTTAAACATTCTACACAAACCTAAACTCACTAATTGCACGAATACTAACCCCAAGGAACAAATTAAAAGACACAATCTTCAATTTCGCGAGTAGAGCAAAATGGATCAAACACCAAAAGAATTTAAGACCGTCAAATCTGACAAAATATCCAATAACTCCTCGTTAACTCAATCAATGCTCTTAAAAATCACGAATATGAAATAAATAAACTTATTTTTTTTCCTCAAACAAACAAACAAAAAGAAATTGATAAAATAATTTTTTAAAAGATGAAAAATATAATTGTGAAGAGAGCGAGTACCTGGTAAACGTAAGGTTGAAAAGGCGTACAGAAAAACGGTGCAGCCATAACGAGAGATGCAGAAGATTGTAGCCTTTGAAGGAACCGAGATCGAGAAGAAACGACGTCGTTCTGCTTTTATAATTTCTCAGTTCCGCATTGAGGTCTCGGACTCTCACTTTGATGTATTCATTTATCTTGATCAGATCAAAAACATGAATTTCGTTCAGATTCAAAAATAAAGAAGGGAAAAAAATTATTTTTTCCTTCTTGTGGTTTATGGAGTGAAAAAAATTGAATTAGAAAGAACTAAACTAAATGACTGAAATGTCCCTAATAAAGGATAATTAGTCAGATAGTAGTTTATCACTGGACTGGTATTGTTTTAGAATGACTCTTTTAGTCAATTCGATTTTAAATTCTGGGTTCTAATTAGGGATGACAGTGGGTAGGGTATGATACTGGTTTTTCATTACCAAACTTGCACCCACATATGTAAATAAATTACCAAACACGCACCATACCTGATGCGGGTTTTAATTTTCATTACCAAACCTGTACTGCATATAAAAATAAATTACCAAACTCGCATTGGTACCCAACGGATTTTTTGCGGGTTTTTAAATTATTGAATTACTTTGTGTTCTTAATAATATTTTTAATTCAATAATTTATTTTTAATTGCTAACTACTATTTTCACATTTGTTTTTCATTTGACATATACAACATGCAATGTATGTATATACAGTACATAGATAACATAATGTATGAAAAACTCAGTATCATATGTTATTTTTTCATATAAACATAATTAAAACGAGTTATTCCCTTCATAATTATAATGATCTAAGTTAGCCAACTCATCGATAATAAGCTAAAAGTAATCACCAATCTTTGGTCATATTTTTTATGCTAAGTGTAATGAAAGTGATGCTTACAAAGCTCAAGTGGTGTAAGTGTAATGAAGAAGCAGGAAAGCTATTGAAGTTGCAGCAAACACTAGCTTATTTTTCTCTTCTCCTGTTTCTAATCATGTGAACTTAATCCAAACTTTTGTATTATAATTTTATTAACAAGTGTGATTAGAAAAAAACAATAATAGTCATGCAACAAATCTTCAGTTGGGCAGGTTGCGGGCTGCGTCTGAGTGAGAGTGTGGAACTGTGGATTAGTGTTTTAGGTTTAGGTTTTGTTAGTTGTTTTTATATGAAGGTTTTTTTTTATATTGTCCTAAAAATATTAATTAATAAAAAATAATATTACTGATATGTTGATACCCGCATTTTTTCTTAAATACCAAATCTGCACCGCACCTGCAGCGAGTTCTGCTTTAAATTACCAAACCTGCACCGCACCCACTAATATATTTACCAAATCCTACCCATTACGGGCGAATGTTTGCGGGTTTGCTGGTAAAATTGCCATCCCTAGTTCCGGTTCTTATCGTGTACATGGTAATTTGCTGTTTGATGATGGCCGGACACGTCGTATTTATATGATGTGGCACTCTGTTATTGGTTAGGCATGACGTGTTCGGCTATCATCAGTCATCAGACATGACACAGAAAGACGACGTCAAAAGTCATAAATGTATCTTTGGGCCTAGGGCTTTGTTCAGACAGATCCATTAAATATTGAGCTTTTTATGTTTTATTTCAGATTGACATTTGGATTGATAAATATTTATAAGAGTTTGAATTCGGTTCGAGTTCGAATAGAATTTTATATATATTATTTGAATTTGATTTGCTAAAAAAAAATTTAAGTTCGAGTTCAGCTCGAATTCGATTACTAAATTATTCGATTTGGCTCGATTTGATTAATTTGAAAATTTTACTTTATTTAAATTAATCAAATTTTAAATAATTTTCCAATAAATTTACTCAACTCACTTTATATATCGAGTTGAGTTATGTCAATACAATCTGAGTCGAGTTTATTTCAAATAATATTTTATGAGTAAAAATGAGCTGGATCGAGTTTTTACGAGTCGGCCTCATTTAATAATCGAACTATAAGGAAAACCTCTCCCAACTGCCCAGCGAAGGGCCAAAACACCTCATTTTGGCCTTCCCTAACCGAGCAAATTCTTTGGCTAACGGATGAAAGGGGAAAGAACAGAAGAAGCAAAACAGAGCCGGGAAAAAGAGAAGATCTGCATGAAACAGAGGCCATCGCAAATGAAAGCTTCTCTTTAATGAGGTGTGAAATGGAATGTAAAAAAGTTAGCTAACGACCATCCACACGGTGTGAGGTGTGCAATGGAATGTAATGTTGTGGATGGGCTGCATCCGTTAGCAACAGCTGACCAGAGTCCTCGGTGTGGCAAGTACTGCATCCCCTGGTTGCGGATGGGTTACGACCGTTGACAGTGGTGGACTGTATTCCTCTATGTGGAAGGTGCTGCACTCCTCGGCTTCACAGTTTCTCTAGACTGAGGGATCGGAAAAGTGACTAGCTGGTCGAGGGTGAAAATCCCCGGCTTCACAGATTCTCTAAACTGAGGGATCGGCCGGGTGACTAGCTAGTGGAGGGCAAGGAAATAATGCCCATCGGACCAGCCCTCGATTGGCGTAGTAGTCTTCCCTGAACGAGAAAAGAACGAACCTGGATGGAAAGCCGAAAAATTCACATCGATTTTCACTTCCAGTTCAATTAAGGTGAATTTGGGGGACAATTGTTGACAAAAGAAAAAATACCACCCTGGAGCGAAATCTTCCTAGAACGAAGGAGTAAAGATCGAAGGCAATGAGGGCGACGAAAGAAAGAGCGATCACTAGATTGGAGCGAGAAGAACCCACGATGACCAAAGCAGCGATTAGAACGAGAACACGTAATGTGGTCGATCCTACGACTACAGTAGTTGACTAGTTTTCCCTCCACGATCAAGCAGTTGAGACGCACAGGTCAACGGTTGAAGACACGATCCAGTAACTATAGGGAGATACTGGAACTGCCCAAGCGGTTTACAAGCTTCACTTTAAAAGCTCACTCGTACAGAGAGAAAAATGAACCGATCAAATGAAGACTCAAACGAGCATTTTTTTTATCTTTTAGTTTTATAACTTTTAGGACTGTAATTTGTGTGCTTGCGTCCCTTGGAGGCTTATTCACTTAATCAAACAGACACAAGATCGTCCATAAAAGGGGACTCGAATAACAGATGGTCTCTTAAGATTCCCTCAACACCTGGACACGAGCGACCAAACTCTATACATAGCTCTATACCTTAGCGGTCGGCTCCAGACGACGCACCAGTAGCAACTGTCTCGCCCTCTTCTGGTGGCTGTTCCACAATTGGAGCCTCAATTGTTTCATCATCGTCTGATGCTGAACAATTGGGACCATGTTGGGATCGGTCTCTCCAGATGAACCTTCGACCATGGGAGTTTCGGGCACTGGAATTTGGGTCATTTCGGGCACGGCAGAAGTGGATCCAATCTCAGTACCTACAAAAGATACAAAATTTATAAGACTTCAACATATCTTAGACCGATGCATAAGAAAGATGAAAGTTTCAGATCATACCTTAGGACGACGTATGAGCGGCACGTCTGAATCAGAACTATAGCTGATGGAAGGTTGTTTCCTTTTTACTTGTTAGATTTTCTTGAGCTTGATCGTTTCGGCTGGTTTCTTTGACCCCGCCGGCTCAAAAGATATATGGATGGTGGAGAACGCCCTCGAAGAAGGCAAAGAAAAGAACCGTTCACGGCCAGATGTCAGAAACGATCAAAAGAAGACTGGACCGATGTACAAGAAGTAAAGGGAATTATAATAAAAAAAGAAAGTAAAGAACGAATCTATGACTTCGGTCTTTAAAATGGTTCGACGAAGCGGAGCGCGTCTGAAAGAATGGAAGAGGCTATCATTGAACGAAGCCAAGCTGACAGGTAACGAAGTTGGGCGAATACACCTCCACTCCAGCCTTACCATTGCCCCGGTCAGGATATCATGAATCAGGTCGCGGCTGCATAAAAACTTGTGCCATATGCGAAGACCTGACTCATCCTCTTCCGACTGAGGAATATCATGAAAGAATGATGGACTGTCCACCACAGAAAAAAGGGAAAAAAGAGGGAACCCGAGAGAAGGTATAAAAATATTCGAAAACAGAACGAAAAAGAAAAGGGGATGGCTGAAGTTGGGCGAAAAGAAGATCGGTACAAGGATAAGAATGATTTGAGTCAATCGTGCCGAAAATAGGGAAGTAGGCTCAGAGCCAAAGCTGAACGAGCCATAAAGGGCCAGAGGCAATCTGTGAAGCCCCTGACCGAAGTTTTTTTTGGAGGACGACCAAACCATGATAAATGGCGACCAACATGAAAGATGCCAGGTCCAAAGGACGACCATTGGCAAGGTCAGAGGAGATAGGAAGGTAACCTGCCACGGGTTTTTGGCTGGGTGAGCAAATAATATATTTACAAAGCCAATAGTGGAGGAAGGCCGTCCGCTCCAATATCAAGACTGGATCGGCCGATTTGGAAAAGGTACGGAGAAAAGTGGAGTAGGACGAAGAGTCCATTTGAGGAGGACAGAAACAGAAGTTTGTGTAGACTGAGATGGGCTCACCCAGAGCGGCCAACCCGGTAAGAGTGTTGATAGTAAGAGCGTTGATAACACGAAGGGTAACTATGAAAGGACCAACAGGGAAAATGAAGACATTGTATTCAGAGGACTAGAATAGTAAGGAGGCAGGAAATAGGTTGTGGTCAAAAGGAGGCAAGGCCAATGAAAGTTTGATGAAGGAAAGGAAGCCATGTTCCTTTAGAAAGGCACGGGTATCCGCATGCAATAGTATACGTTAGAACCAAGACTCAAATACGGTGTCGTGTTTGGGCCATGTGCGAATCGGGTTGGATTGAGCCAAATGAGAAATATTAATTGGCTCCGAAAATGGGAGACCAGAAGAGGAAGGGAATTGTTGAGCCAGCAGGGTTGTGCAATGGTGTCGTCTTCAATAAAAATGGGACCAAGCGCACATTGGCCGTAGTTCTCATTGAGGGTATGAACACCGAAAGTGCTCACAGAGGAATCACCCAGTGCCATCTTATAGTCGGCGAAAGTTGAGGAACTGGTTTTGGGGGCAGATGAAGAAGACGCCATTAATGAAAGATTGAAGGGAGGTTTGCAAAGAGGATCGAAAGTAAAGTGAAAACCAGAAGAGGCTGAACCCTTATATAGAAAGACGAAAAATTTAATCAGAGACAAATGTCGCAACGCAAATCGCCTAAAAATGGAAACGATGTGAAAACGAAAAGGATGAAGGACCGCTCTAGACAGATGTTAGAATATAATTCACTGCAAAAGTGACGTGCGACACAAGGAAACACGAAAGTGATGTAAAAAATGGCTCTTAAATGAGCCTTATGATGAAACGGGTGAAGAAGAGTCACGCATTTATTGCAGAAGTGACAAGTTCACGTGGGACTGTAAAAGACGACCCAATCAATTGCAGGGCGAGAGTTTCTCCCATGGGTTTATCACACTCTCAGAATCGGCCACTAAATTGACCAAGCCTCAATATCGGCCTTCATTAAGATCGGCCAAACCTCGGCATTTCAGCATCGGCCTTCACAGATCGGCCAAATACATGTGTGAACATAAGTCATCCCCCGGAAACATCATCCAGACTATCCACCCCGGAAACATCATCCAGACTATCCCCATTATTGATGCGCTTGACATAAGAAAAGCAGAGTTGATTTGACAAAACCACCAGACTGCATGTTACTTTCGACAAAGTCAGGCTTAGGGCAGAGAACTCATCAATCGGTCATGTAGCACATGAAAAACATTGTAAATGAAAACCGTATCATGGAGTTAAAGAAATAGCCTATAAGGATAACCGCTCACAACTACCCAGCCAATGGCCAAAACGCTTCAATTTGGCCTTTCATAACCGAGCAAATTCTTTGGCTAACGGATGAAAGGGGAAAGAACAGAAGAAGTAAAACAGAGCCGGGAAAAAGAGAATATCTGCATGAAACAGAGGCCATCAGAAATGAAAGCTTCTCTTTAATGAGGTGTGAAATGGAATGTAAAAACGTTAGCTAATGGCCATCCACACGGTGTGAGATGTGAAATGGAATGTCATGTTGTGGATGGGCTGCATCCGTTAGCAACAGCTGACCAGAGTCCTCGGTATTGCAGGTACTGCATCCCCTGGTTGCGGATGGGTTACGACCGTTGATAGCGGCGGACCGTATTCCTCTGCAAGGAGGGTGCTGCACTCATTGCCTTTACAGTTTCTCTGGACTGAGGGATCGGCCGGGTGACTAGCTGGTCGAGGGCGAAAATCCCTGGCTTCACAGATTCTCTAAATTGAGGGATCGGTCGGGTGACTAGCTAGTCGAAGGCAAGGAAATAATCCCCATCAGACCAGCCCTCGATTGGCATAGTGGTCTTCCCTGAACGAGGAAAGAACGAACCTGGATGGAAAGCCGAAAAATTCACCTCGATTTTCACTTCCAGTTCAATCAAGGTGAATTTGGGGGACAATTGTTGACAAAAGAAAATATGCCACCCTGGAGCGAAATCGTCCTAGAACGAAGGAGTAAAGGACGAAGGCAAGAAGGGCAACGAAAGAAAGAGCGATCACTAGATTGGAGCGGGAAGAACCCACGACGACCAAAGTAGCGATTAGAACGAGAACACGTAATGTGGTCGATCCCATGGCTACAGTTGTTGAGTAGTTTTCCCTCCACGATCAAGCAGTTGAGACGCACGGCTCAATGATTGAAGACACGATCCAGCAACTACAGGGAGATACTGGAACTGCCCAAGTGGTTTACAAGCTTCACTTTAAAAGCTCACTCGTACAGAGAGAAAAAGGAACCGATCAAATGAATACTCAAACGAGCATTTTTTTTTATCTTTTAGTTTTATAACTTTTAGGACTGTAATTTGTGTGCTTGCGTCCCTTGGAGGCTTATTCACTTAATCAAACACCCCTTGCTGGGACTTTGTCTCATGAGGTTTGGACCTTACACGTTTCTCATTCTTCTTCGCACACAAAAATTACGCAAACAGTATGGTATGGTACGGGATATTAATTACCAAACTTGCACCCGCATATGTAAATAAATTACCAAACCCGCACCATACCCGTTGCGGGTTTTAATTTTCATTACCAAACCCGCACCGCATATAAAAATAAATTACCAAACTCGCATTGGTACCCAACAGATTTTTTGTCAGTTTTTAAAATATTAAATTACTTTGTGTTCTTAATGATATAATTTTTTAATTAAATAATTTATTTTGAATTGCTAACTATAATTTTCACATTTGTTTTTCATTTGACATATACAACATGCAATGTATGTATATACAGTATATAGATAACATAATGTATGAAAGACTCGGTATCATATGTTTATTTTTTTCATATAAACATAATTAAAACGAGTTATTCCCTTCATAATTATAATGATCTAAGTTAGCCAACTCAGTCGATAATAAGCTAAAAGTAATCAACAACCTTTGGTCATATTTTTTATGTTAAGTGTAATGAAAGTGATGTTTACAAAGCTCAAGTGGTGTAAGTGTAATGAAGAAGCAGGAAAGCTATTGAAGTTGCAGCAAACACTAGCTTATTTTTCTCCTATCCCATTTTCTAATCATGTGAACTTAATCCAAATTTTTGTATTATAATTTTATTAACAAGTGTGATTAAAAAAAAACAATAATAGTCATGCAAAAAATCTTCAGTTGGGCAAGTTATGGGTTGCGGCTGAGTGGGAGTGTGGAACTGTGGATTAGTGTTTTATGTTTAGGTTTTGTTAGTTGTTTTTATATGAAGGTTTTTTTATATTGTCCTAAAAATATTAATTAATAAAAAATAATATTACGGGTATGCGGATACCCGCAGCAGAAACCCGTATTTTTTCTTAAATACCAAACCCGCACCGCACCCGCAGCGAGTTTTGCTTTAAATTACCAAACCCGCACCGCACCCACTAATATATTTACCAAATCCTACCCATTGCGGGTGAGTTTTTGCGGGTTTGCGGGTAAAATTGTCATCCCTAGTTCAAGTTCTTATCGTGTACATGGTAATTTGCTGTTTGATGATGGTCGGAGATTACAGGTGGCAAAGCTTCACAAACAGGTTAGTAAGTATTCACAAGCCATTTAAATCCTTTTTCCTCATTCTAGTTAAGGATCATTCCGTAATCATCTTAGACTACTTCCCGAAGTTCAGTATAATCTAGGGAACTAGATAGTAAGTTCCAAAGAGAGTTATCCGAGAGGGCAAAGAGAAAGCTAGAAGAGAAGATGCACATAAGCTTGAACCACTTAGAGACAGAGATGTATAGAGATAGAATGAAATATAAAAGCTTAAAGATATTGACGCATGTGAACATAAAGAGAGAGATAAGGCTAGAAGAGAAGTAAGGAAAAAGGGTGTGAGAATGCTTAGTTATCATAAGTAAGAAAGAAATGAAAAAGAATCAGACTAGTATAGGGATCTATGCTAATCAAGAGAATAGTAAAGCCCCAGCAAGTATTAGAATTGTTTAGTGAATATAAGATTCCCTCCCTCCTCAGGAAATTTCTTCATATATACCCAATAGCCTTCGAGATCTTCATAGAGATAATAAGTTTCCCCCCCCCCCAAGCAAGGAAGAATAGCTAGAGAGACAACAGAAGTAAGAAACCTAGAATAGTATTGAGGGCCCCAATGGGTCTTAGATGTCAAAAATGATTTAGAGAACTCCAGATACCCAAACCCAAACTCAGATCCTCAAGTGCGAAACAAGAACGATTATTTACCTTACCCCTAACAATCCGACAGAGATAAAACCTTAAACTATCTAGTCTTCGAATTCTCCAATGTCATCAGGTAAGGGAGTTGCCCTGATAGAGCCTACCTCATATGTATAGACGATCATAAGAAATCTGACAAGAGTTTATCCAGGAACTTAGAAAGAAAAATAGCCCAAAGTCAGTAGAAATCCATGAGAGTATACAAGAATAAACCCGAGGGATAAAGAAAAGTTAGGAAGCAGAATAAAGTACAGACGAATCAAATCATATAAGATTTGATTTCTCCCACTGACCAATTCCACCACAATGGAATCGTAGAAGAATAATATTGAGTAAGAATCATATTCATTGGATAACCTTATAACAAAATGCCATAATTCATATGTTTGATCATATCAAACATCTTTGAACAATTCAAAGACTCACGATGAATTTTAATGATATAGTTTTTCAAAACTTCAAATCGAATATCTTTGAAATAGTCAAAATATTCTATCCGTGTTTCATCAGAAACATATTAAAAGTTCTTGAACCATTCAAGACGTTCAATATGTGTTCTTTTAGAAACACGTAACTAAGTCATGACAACTCATTACCTAAGTCATTAAGTAAAGAAAACTGTCCAATGCAATTTCTATTTCATGAAACTACATATATCTAATGTATTAGTTTAATAAATATATGGTCCAATGACGATCATTGGTTAAATGAGATTTAATCACTTCCTGAATGCAATATTCATTAAATTGATAAAGATATGTTGTTTGCTCTTGTATCAGACCATCATTTACCATAGAGAATAAACATCTAATGCTTATGTGATAAAATCTTATAAAACACGGTTCTAAGTTATTTAGTTAACCAAATATCTTTTTTAATGTTTATCTATACAATAATGACACTAATAGTCCTTTTAAAATATGTAATAATTTTTAAAAAAGAACAAGTAACTATCCAATAGTCCCAAGTTCTGATACCAAATATCAAAACAATCATTAAACAATATTTTAAATAACTAGACGGGAGATTCAATATCCAATACCTATAGTTGTTGTATTATGAAAATCGATATTTTTTATACACAACTATACGCATCTCCTTTCTTTAGCTTTATAATTTGCCTTCAAATATTCACAATAATTAGAAAACTGTGTCAGAAACATTACCTCTAAAGGTCACTAAAGCCAAGAAACGTCATTTTCATATAAACAAATACCTAATAGGGTTTTCTTAATGCCAGTCAAGAATCTCGAGACATGAACTAATTCACGTCAATTCTTACTACAAAAGAAACTATTCTCTCCATACTATAATATTTTAAACCGGATATCTATTTAGATTACCTATCGTGACTTAGAAGATAAGTCACTAACTATCTTAATTTTCCTAGAAAAATGGAAAGCAGTTCCCGATGGTTTTAACTAATCTAACAATATCCATGTCTACTCTAAATGTAAAACCTATTGTCGAAATCTACAACCATAAGGAAAGTCAGAAAACATATATAAATAATATTCATGCAGTGGATTAGAAGTTTTAATTCTATCAATACAATAGAATAAAGGAAACAAAAGCAGCAATTTTCATAATATTACACACTGCTTTAGTTATGGTGTTGTATTTTGATATTTATGAGATGTACAAATTATTTTGGTAGTGATTGGAAATCACGTAAACTTGTATTTGACAAATTAGGACCAAAATGATCAATATCAAGAATAATGGGGCTCTCAGTAATTTGAAGAAAATTGGGGATTTTGTATATGATTTGTATTTTGATGTATATGAGATGTATAAATCATTTTGGTAGTGACTGGAAATCACCTGATCTTGTATTTGATAAATTAGGACTAAAATGATCAAAATATAAACTTTTGGGGTCCCACAGTAATTTAAAAAAATTGGATTCTAAGTAAAACAAAAATTTTGAGTATTTAGTAATTAGAATTATTGAAATTGGAAAATTATTATTTTTCGTGTAACACTACGCTACCCTGTAATACTATTAAAAACCCCAATAATATGCCATAGAGCTTCATGTAATGTAAACATAATTATATTTTATGAAATTAAAAAAAAAAAGCATTATTCATTTATCAAAAGTGTTTGTTTAATATCGCATATTATAAATTATCTTGTTTAGCCTAGCTTACTCATATGCCTTCAGACTTATTGCATGAGTGTCATACACAAGAGGATTTATGTTTGAAGATAGTAATCTAAAATAGTCCATAGATAGCAAACTGTTGGACAATTATGACCCATAACGTCACTATTTGTACAGATCATGGTGTTGTTGTACAAATTAACTATGTAACAAAGGAGATTGCACTCTTATCATTTGTGATTAGATCACCTAGATGTATAAATGATGAGAGGTCCCTATGATTTGTTCCTGGACGGAGAATGATATGAGACAGTATCAGTCCACGAAGGATAAATCATTAAATATCCCTAGTCAGAGTATTATCGAGATTGGACATCGATAAATACGTAAAAGACCAGTATTACACTTGTGCGCGTTTGTGAGGGCACAACAACATAGTTCTCATATATTTGGGTATAGGATACTCATGCAAGTTTAATAGGAGGTTGTGTTTTACCGATGGTACGAGAAACATCTTCGCTCTGGATAGACCCCCTCGGAATCCCATTGGTAGTATGACTGTGTGTAACATCCCGGATTTTCAGAATTGTTCCAGGAGATTCCCGGACAACTGTTTTAGTCTTGGATCGTGATAATGTTGAGAAATACGAGTTCGAGCAATGTTATATGAGTTGGAATAACATTTTATGAATTTTTCGCCGCGTTGGAAAACATGTGGGATCAAAAGTCGGTTATGCGATTTTTGTAAAACGCGTAAAGTTTATGGTTTTGGACACGAACTGAGCAAACGAACTCCGATCGAGTTTCTTTTTGGACCATTGGACTCGTTTTTCCGATACGAACAACTTTCGTGTTGAACACTTTTCGAGAATCGCATCAGAAGGGCTCCGAAATTGTGATATTCCAGAAGGTTCTAGATAAGGGGCTGATTTGTAAATTCGCAGGGACCAGATTGATATTTTCCAGTTGGGTATATAAAGCCTTATAGTTTCATTTAATTGCAAAAATTGCAAAATCCTCCAAAACCCCAAAATCGCCCCCCACCCCCAAAAAGTCGATCACCTTCTTCCTCCCCTTGCGCCGGCCACATTCCGGCCATTGGTGGCCGGCGCATCACCACCAATCCGTCCAGCAGGCCACCCTCGACCCTCTGCTGGCGGCGGCCGGCCAAAGGACGCCGGAATCTGGCGAACCGACTTGTAGAAGGGGCGTGAGATGGGTTGTTCGATCCCGGCTCGTCGGGTCGAACCACGAGCCGTGCCACCCGCCAAATCGAAGCCCTCGACGAGTACTACGAGTGTACGGAGTCGATTCCGCCGAACAACAACCGGAATCACGCGAATCGAGGAAAGAAGCCGCGTGTGAATAGTAGACCCAGATGAACAGTAGATCCGATCGGAATTTCGTCGACACCAGCGCGTTCGTATGGCCGATGGGAGTCCGTATATGGCCTCGAAAGTTCGGTACGACTCTCCGTTTAGAATTCGTCATTTTAAAGTTTACAGCTTTATATTCGGATGTTTCTAGTAGTTCCGTAGTGTAGCGAATTAGCATGAAACGAATTGAATATGTTTTAATATGTTAAAACGATAAATGTGGTAGAATCCGGGGTGAATCGGATGAGGTATGATCGATCCGGTAGAATTAGCGAGATTCCGGTAAAACGGTGTTTCTCGCGCGATTGAGTGTAGATGATCGTAAATATAGTTATGATGTAATTATGGTGTTGGGAGGGTAATTGGGTAACTTCGGTTTAGTTCGGAGGGTTCGAGACCCTTCCGTAGCGTTTGCGGAAACTTTTCCGCAAGTTTTGCCGCAAACGCGTAAAATGAGAATTTGACCTATCTAGTTGGTTTAAGATAGCAAAGTGAGCATGTGTTAGAGTAATGAAACTTAAACCGTAGAGTCGGTGAGGATTTTAGGATTCCGAGAGAATCCGCAATTTATAGTTGTTGAGTAGAAAGTTCCGCAAATAGCGGTTCTGACCGTTGTTGTGATTTGTTTTGACAGATCGGACCCGGATCGTGGGTACTCGCGTAGCCAGGTAAGTAACTCATGCTTAGAATTACTTAAGAAGTTACTACTGTACGAAAGTAGTACTATAATAAAGAAATATATATATTATTATTACATATATGAAACTAGCATTTATACATAAAGATGATCGTAGAAGAAAGAGGCTAGTAAATTGGTATACATATATAGATAACAGCAAGCAATTATGAGTAGAAATATATGTTAAAGATAAACCGAAGAATTCAGAAGCAAGAGAGACATACGTAGGTATGGACTGGTTTATGTTTATACAGATGGAGCATGTGTATGATGTCATATTCATGATTATAATTTAATAAAACCTGGGTATGAGGGGTTTGTAGAAAGACTACACCCTAGGGTATGAGATTAAAGTTTACAATATAGAAAATCGTAAAGAAGTGGGCTTATAATCATAAAAGCGGATAAGCATTCATGGAAACCTGAGTAAATTAACATATGATAGGTATGGGTTTTAGAGTAAGAGTATCTCGATGTAAGTTTAAATGAATAAGGTTTTTTGCATATGAACATTTGAGGATGAGATCCTAAACATATCGGATTAGGTGCATGTAAATGTTAATATGTATGATTATCTAGATAGTTGTGTGGCTATGGAGTTTATATGTACTTGTAGATATATGAGATTTTATATTTGCTATATGGAGTTATTCTTAATAAAGAGCATGAGTAAAGTGTGGTTTGCAAATGAAAAATTATATGTTTTGATATAATACTTATTAGTTGAGTAGAAGACGATAATATTGTGTGTGTGTTTTATAAAACTTTAGTGTAACAGTAGATGTATGTGTGCAGTATGGATTGATGTAATGTTAGTGCTTATGTATTGAGTTTGTGTATGATAAATCAGCGTATAAAGAATAAAAACATATACCATTAGTTTATAGAAGTGCATAAGCATGTGCATACTCACGCATTATAATGTAAGCATGACCTTGAGATTCAAATGTTTTAAAGAGGAATTTCAGATGCTTTTAAAAGAAAAGTTTTAGTTTCTTTTTGAAATAATGTATTTCAGAAATGTTTCTTTACGGTTTTAAACACAGATTATGATTTTATGGTTTTCGGGGCATGAGGTAAAAACTCACCCCAGTATGTAACTCGAAACACAGATGGAATTGACGGATACAGATAACATGTGCACATGTTGAGGACTGAGGGGACGCTCTCAGATCCTCCAGATGGGCTAGGCGGACGGAGAGATATCACGCCCCTAGACCCCTAGATTATGAGACAGTAGTGGCATGCTTTGGGGGACGGCGAGACGTAACGCCCCAAAGTCATGGTTTTGCACTTCTGCCTCCAGATTGGCATATGAGGGGTCGGACGATACGTAACGCCCTCATATGACCGGGTTTTCCGACAGAGACACAGATTATGGAAATGATTTCAGATCCCAGATTTTCTGATATAAGATTTCCACAGATACCCAGATACCGTTTTTTAGAAATGAGTTTTGAAATATTAAGTTTTCAGAAAACAGTTTTAATGATACAGTTTTCAGTTCAGATACAGATTATAGCTTTAAACACAGTCTCAGATTTCTTTGGAAACAGATTTCAGTTTTCAATGATGGTTTTCAGTCTTCCGTTTCCGCTTTCAGAAAGAACTCTTTAGAAAAGAAAGTTTTCCAAAAGCATCGGTTTTATAAGGAATTCAGAATTTTAATACAGAAATTAGTTTTCGAGCGACGTTTTCAACTCTGTATTCTGCATAAATAATCTTATAGATTATGTTCATGAAGGCACAACAATTTGAAGTAAAGATTGATTTATGGTTTCTGCATATAAATCATGCATCCAAGTGAGTTATTTGTGATGTATATATATATATATATATATATATATATATATATATAAGGTATATGCATTGTGGCATTGATGTCTTTCGCATATGAGTGCATCAGGAAAGATATTAAAGTAACATTTCATAGAAGCATGACTTTTTCATTGGAATGTGCATGGTTAATATAGGTAGGTGACACGTTTATATAAAAGTGTCTTTTCATAAGATTTTAAATGCCTGATGATATGTTTTCATGTAAAGGTATATATATATATACGTATTAATGATGATTATGAGTCGTTGTTTACTTAAAAGGAATATATCGTAACAATGATAGTTCATGAGGTAATAATAACATAGTCATGTGATAATGAAGCTAGAATCTAAGTTATAGAATGGTCGAAGATGGTTGTTTGATAGAAAAGATAATTTAAACTCCGATTTGATGATATTTCAAGGTAATAAAAGAGAGAAAGTTTTTATAAATGCCTGCATCAGATTAATAAAGAGTACAGAAGTAAGTTAAGAGAAGAATCAGACTAGCGCAGCAGAAGTATGCTGGATTATAACCTGTTAGTTAGTAAAGTAGAATTTGACATTTTGATATGAAGTTTGGATACGGACGTAGATAATAGAAGTTAATGAACATAGGTGTTTATTCACAGGGAAAGACTTAATCAAGTAATATGGAAATAAATGGATATGCGATTTCAAGTTAAACCTGGATTGTTATGTTTGCATGGTTACTTACTAAGTCAATGTGACTCACACATTTTCAGTTGCAATTTTGCAGGATAGTAGCTGTAGAGCGGTGAAGACTTTGAAGACGGTGGATTGCCCCATTTGCAGTCAATGGTGTCCTGGGTCGATTGTGGGCCCTCACGGCCCTTTGTACAGTTTTGTATTTATATTCTTATTTGTATAAGTCATGTAATAGTATAGGTTCTTTGAGTTCTGGCCGGAGGCCAATTTGTTTATATTTTGTTTTTTTTGAGTTCAGGCCTAAGGCCTTGATGTTGTGTTTCCGGCCTGAGGCCGAGATGATTGAGTTCTGGTTGTATGTGGATGCTGGCTATGGGCCAAGTTACATGATGTTACGAATACATCATGCCGAAATTTCGTTAGAAATAGAGGCTTATGGAGATGGGTTCTCCTGTCTCATGCCGGTAGCATTCCTGGCTTAGGCGGTATGTTACACTGTGTGTTTATGGGAGTCCGACATTAGGGTAGGTGTATTTGGTCTTAACCTGAGACTTGCACCGCTAATGCTTACGACAATCGATATACTTTAGTTGAGGTCGTCCAGGGCTTTAACAGGTTCTGTGTACGCCGATACTGGGTATATTAGGAATCGTAGTGTGTTGGGTGTGATGTCAAGACGGAAGTATCACTCCAGTCATAGTGGAGATGATGGTCACGTAGGATACAGAACTCGTTCTCTTAAATGCTCGAGCTATCGGGATATTATGACTAGGTCATGTATATCCGATTATAGAGACTAGTTACCAGACATCCGATATGTGCTTCGTACGGGGCAGACACAATTCCAGCCCCAGGCCTTGCACGTGAACATCTGATACTGGACAGAAATACGCAATACTTCAGTATACTACGCTTGATATAGATCACATATTCCTATAAGGATATTTCTGGAGAATTGGGTAGGCATGGCGCTTTGCTAAAAGCCAACCTTGTCTTGTAAATTGGTATAAACGTAGTACGAGGTACTTATGTGTTCGGATAGTCCGACGACCGTATTTACTACCAACATATTCAGGGATCTCATGGGTCGCTTCTTGAAGATTCACCGATGATGTATGACTCGCACTTAATTAATCTGGGATTAATTAGAAGAGAGAGAAAATTAATCTGGGATTAATTACAGAGATATTTTATCTGGGATAAAATATTAATTAAAGAGAGAGAACGATTAATTTGGAATTAATCGATGAAATAATATATTCGATATATTATACGAAATTGGATTTCGACGCGGAATTAAAATTAGATTTTAATTCGTGAATATTGATTTCGCTAGGTGAAATCATTTAATTGCGTCGCGACAGAAAATTCGTTAATTTGGAATTAGCGAACCCGAGCCCGAGTGTGATTGCGAGCGCATTCGTATTTCGAATTCGAATGCGGCACGCAAGTCACATCAAACGTCAAATCACAAGTCGCATCAATCATCAAATCACTTGTCACTTTGAGTGATATGACATGACATGTTGTCACTTTATTAAAGTGAATTGATGTGAATAGTGATGTGAGTTAAAAAGCATCTTTTGCTTTTTGCTTTTTTGACTTTTTGAGATTTGAAAAAGGTTTGTGTATTTGTTTTATTTTATTTTTGGAAAATAAAATATATATAAACAACATACATATTTCTTTTACACTCTCTCTCTCATGCTTCACGTTTTTTTGGTCATTTTGGAGCCAAAAATTGTTCTCATTCCTCTCTCGGCTTTGAGCCATTTTCATCTTCTTCTTCTCCATTTTTCTTGGGCGTGAGAAGCAAGGATGAAGACTTATTGCTAGCACACCTTATGGGTTGATACAAAGGTGATAGGGAAGTGTTATTGTGAGCTTGGAATCCCCTTTTTGAAGCTTGAAGCCTGGAGCTTCCATGGAGTCTACCATGGCCGATTCTTGGACCATCAAGGAGCAGCAAAACCGAGCCACTCACTGCCTTGGAGAGCCATTGCCGTGACTTTTGATAAAGCTTGAAGGCTTATGTTCTTCGTTGCATCAAAACCATTCAATGTGAGTATGTATTCTGCCTTACTCTTTTGTGTATTCATGCCTTTTCATGCTTATTTGATGGATCTTGGGACCTAATTACAACTTAACAATGGTATTTATGAGCTTACTTCAAGCATGAAAAAGTTAGGGTTTGAAATTGGGCAAAATCAATTGAAGCATGATTTAGTTAAATTGATTGATTAAGTATGCTTGTATGTTGATTAATTGAAGTTGTGCATGATCAATTTCATGAAATTGGATTGGATCAATTTTTCCCCAAAATTTTGGGCATGGCCGAAATTAAAGAACCCTAAATTTCTTGGTGATTTTGTTTGTTTGATCATTGGATGACTTAAAACAAGTGGGTAATGTTGTTTTGAAGTTCAATTGGATTGAATTTTGATTTGGAACAATTTTTCCCTTTTAAAGTGGCTTGGCCGAAACTTAATGATTTTAAAATTCATTGTGTTTTTTGATTTTAATTCATTGGATGAGTTTAATTGATTTGGGAAATGATGATTGTGGATTCAATTGGATTGAAACCGAATCGGATTGGAAAAACCCCTAATTGCCGAGACTTTAAGCATGTAAAATGGGTTTGATTTTGATAAATTGTGTTGGACACTATTTGTTGTTAAAGTTCATGATTAATTAGGCTAATTGATGTTTTAGAAATGTTAATTGGGTAATTAATTGTGTATTACACTTAGGTTAATTGATTATGGAATTTGGAATTTTATAAGTTAATTAATTTGGGCTTATTTTGGAAATTGGTCCTTATAGGTTGTAATTGGGCTTTTGGGCTTGGTTGTACTAAGTTAGGTTTAGGCCAATTTGGTTGGATCCAATTGGGTCCAAAACCGCATCCATAAAGTCCAATTATGACTTAATGGACCTTAATTATTTAATTGGGCCTAATGGGCCAAAATTAATTTAAAGGCTTATGGGGTAAATCCCGGATTGGACTTTGGTTATCGGTTTGACCCGAGTTGACCAAAAGTCCACGCCTTATAGAAATTAATTAAAAGCCCATTGGACTTTAATTAAATAAACATTAGATGTTAATCTGGCTTAGAGACCCATTGCGATTAAATTTGGAATTTAAGTCGTAAAGGTTCGTTAATAAAAGTGTAATATTTAATTTGGAATTAAATAGAGAATTAGTATTAAATACAAATTGAATTGGATTTAATTTTTTAGTTTAATTTAATTCAAGAATTCGTACTTTAAGTACTTATTCGCAAAATGAGTTTGACTCGAGCAAAAATCAAATCGTTGTTTGAACATTGGATGATCACTAATTATCATATTAATTAATTGGATTAGATTGATTGATAACATGCTTGTATGAATACATGGTTGCGATGCATGAATAATGTATATCGGATGGATATTAGATGGGTGGGATAATTTTGGAAATTGTAATAAATTTGATTTATTAATTGGACCTGCGTGTCCAGCCTTATCACCTCTATTCTCATTGTATTTCTCTTCTCACCTATTCCCTTCAATGTAAATGAGGTTTCTTTAGAAGTGTAGTGTAACGGGTAGAAGTAATACAAGTGCTAGCTGGAGAGAGAAAGTGAGAGATTTGATCTAGGATCAATGTAAAATATCCATCTGCATATCATTATTATTTTATTTCATATGCGCTTTATTATGTGTTTAGAATGCATGTTTAAGGGTGTATGATGATGAGACCTTAACAAAGATAATAAATTGGTTTCCAATTTGCACGTGAAAAACCCTCGCTCAATATTAAGCGTCTTTCCTTCCATTGAGTGATTCTCACTCAAGATCCTAGACGGCATTGGTTTGTTGGCTAAAGTCAAGGCCTTTGTCTGTCGAAGATGAGTTTGAATCACGAAGGCTTTGTTCCATATCAGTGTCTTGTCCAAGTTGTGGTTTGTTGGCCAAAGTCAATACCACTTCTTGTCCATCGACATTGATTACGAAGCTTTCCATGGTCAATGGGTCGCGCTTGACTGGGATCACTAAGTTTGTTGTGCCAAAGCCAAGGCTTAGTTGATTCAGAGGAAAAAGGTTAGGTAACACATTGGATGTATTGGCATATATAAGATATATGTTTCGGACTTGGACGTCCTCCTACCGGATCTAGGAATTGGATTGGATCCAATTGATCTTAGAGATCTACCTAGTTAATTATCATACAATTTGTTGGCCAAAGTCAAGATTGTGTGATATTTAACGGGATCCTAGCCCACTAGGAAACACGGTTTCCCGAGTACTCGACAGAGGGTTAGAGGCTCGCCGAAAAATAGTGGGAGGCAAGAATTGAATTTGCAATATTCGTTCAATTACTCGCCATACGCGCTCAATCACAAATTATTTCGTCGTTTGATTAAATGTTAGTTGGAATAATATTAAAATTGTTGTTTTAATAAGCAGTTGGACTGTATTATAGTTGATTATATAATTGGATTATAGTAATCAATATATTTGAATTAATTAATTTCGATTTACAGTTGATTTTATAATTGGATTATAGTAATCAATGTAATTGAGGTTAATTAATTTAGATTATATTTGATTGTATAGTTGGACTATAATAATCAATATAATACATAGTACCACAAATCATTGATTAAATAGTTGGACTATTACAATCAAGATGAATTGAAAGATTAGTGTTTAAAACATAATCCTGGGTGAAAATGTATTTAAACGACTTTAATTTTCAAATTAGGAATAAATTTCAGGATGATCCTGGAAAAATAATAAGTTATTTTATTTGATAAAATAACGTATTATGCCTAAAGCCTGGAGTTAAGCAAATAAGTGGAACATGATATTTGGAATATTCATGTAATGATAACTTTAGTGCTTAATCCACTATACTTGTCATATAGACTCCTTAATTTCTTTATCAGAACTGAGGATTAGATTCTTAAAGTATGATATTGAAATTGAAGGATATTCAAAGATTAGATCTTATAAGTACTTTTAAAATTGCAATAAATAATTCTTGGAGAATTAATGACTATTCTCAAGGAGACAAAGTCAAACTTTGCAATTAGGCAAGTAGCGCAAGGCGCACCTTACTTCGATATTCTAGAAACCCGAGGCTTGGCCAAAGGCTACTAGAATGTTGAAAATGGGCAAAGGCAAAATCATTATAATCTTCTAGGAAGATAAAAGGACATATCTTAAGAAGGAATTGAAGACGAGCAAGGCTCTGACTTCAAATATGTTTGTCATAAATAAGGTCACTGCTAGTATTAAAATTAGATTTTAGATACTTAGTGTGATACTTAAAATATATATTGATGTTCAGAATATGTTTTGAACAGGATATTGACTTCAATTGAGATTTATCTGCGAATTGAAAACGGGACGAAAGTCGCTATTTTAACCGTAGATACCTGAATTTAGGAACTACCTTCAGGTTAGTACTTAAATTTAGAAACTGTTATAATGTAGCTAGTTTGACTAGAAACATTATCTCTATATCGCGTATAACCCGCTGCGGGTGTACCTTTATATTCTAGAACACTAAAGTGTTTTATTATATAAAGATGATATTGAGATAAACACATTAGATGTGAATAACAGAATTTATATTTTGAATATAAATAATATCTCAATTATATAACATGACAAATAAATAGCTCAAACTGATTTGATCAGAAGAAACTAACTGTGGCATTGTTGTCTGGGACACAATCAAACAAGACTCGTTTATCCACACTTTCAAAAAGTGGGTACTAGGATATGAATATTTCGTGACCTGTACGGATGTGGCATCGCGTATGGTTATGTGTTTCTTTTGAAGAACACAAATTGGAAACTTTTACAATTTCGACATGAAATAGACAAACAGATCGGCTAAAGTATTAAACCGTCACGGTAAGACCGTAATGGAAAATACTTAAGCAATAAGTTTCTCGTATACTTGAAAGAGTATAGTATTCTTTTAAAGAGGACTCCTTCCAGAACACGTCAGTTTGACGGTGTGTCCGAACAGGATTAACCGAATTTTGTCAGACATGATAAGGTTAATCACGAGTCGCTCTGAGCTACCATTTCCTTCAATGGATAAACTTTAACCAGTGCAAGAACTTATTTTGAATAAGGTTCCATAATAATCTGTTTGACAGATATCATATTAGATATGAACGGGAAAAGAAACCGGGTTTCACATTCCTGAATATTTGGGAATGCTAGACATATGTTTGGATGATACCAAACTAAAACCCAAATAGGATAAGTGCCAATTGTAGGTCATCCTAGGGATACCATAAGTATTGTACTTATACACTTCACAAGAGAACAATTAGATTATTGCTCACCATGCAGTTTTCCTAAGAGGAATACCGATATGCAGTGGTAAGTGGGAGGATAATATAACTCGATGAAAATCGGAGTAATACTGTTCAAGGCACCGAATCTTAATGGAACATGAATAGTTCATCAAGGATGAGACTATTACCATTAACCTTCGAATACACAAGAACCGCGTAGGTCAGAGAGAGTCAGAAAACAACCTGGGTATGGGTTTCTAATCTAACCTCATAAAGATGTGAATCTTATTGAGGAATACCAACTGACTACGTATGAGGAAGTGATACAAGGTATCAACTCCCTAATTATGGCAAAGTGCCATATAATCCGAAATGTATTCCATGTATATCAACCAGTTTGGATACTAGTTGATGTACCACAAGGCATTGTGCCTATTGGTACTTAAAAGTCTTTTAGGAAGACATACATGGATGGCAACATACCAACGTATAAAGCTAGGCTTTTAGCGAAAAGGTATCGTTATCAACATTGTGTCGATTACGATTCAACCTTTCACTTGTTGCCACGGTGAATCCGTTTGGATAATGCTTGCTAATGCTGCATGTTTCATTCATGAAATGTGGCAGCTGAATGCCAAAACTGCTTTCCTTAACGGAAACCTTTCGGAGGATGTTTACAACATCTTGACGGTTTTGTCGAACCATAACAAGCAAACTAGGTTTGCAGGTTATTCGATCCATAGATGGATTGAAGCAAGCATTAAGTTCTTGGAATTGTCGTTTTGATGTAATCATAATGGTGTATGATTTAATTCAAAACGAAATTAATTCTTGTGTATATAATAGAGTTAGTGGGAGCGCACTGATAGTGGCTGTCCTATAAAATAATGATAATATGTCATTTCTTGGAAATGATATTCCCATAAAATAAATATCGGCGAAAGCTTGGCTTTCGAAATACTCTCCGAGAAACCGTACATTGAAAAATGTACGAGACCTGGTGTCACATACGCTTTGAGCATATGGATTCACAAACAGACCAATCCGAGTGAAAAACACTGGATTGAAGTTAAGAACATCCGTTAGTATCTTAGAGAACTGAGGATGCTGTCTTAGTCTATGGAGAATGAGAACTTGAAGTGACTAGGATCACTGTAGCAAGTTTCCTAAACCGATTAAACGACTATAAGTCGCAAACGGTACTATATAGTTTGAATAACGGTACGGTGAGCTGGTAATCTTCCAAGCAAGATACTGTTACCGAATAAATGACAAATGCGGGTTAGTTGCAGCAGCTGAGGCAGCAATAGAAGCCATATGGGTCAATAACAAATCTAATTAGGTTAGATATATTTCCGTTAGCAGCTGAGCTAGGTGTCAGCACATGCTAAAGAATTAATGGTCTCATCAACGATCCAGATATATAATTCGATATTCATCTGATTCGTTCGGATCATACATCGTGGCGATGTGATGATCGAATAAATCACATCAAGATGATATTCATACAAATCCGCTGACGAAAGCTTTTCTCAGCAATTTGAGCCAACCGTACATAGTTCGAGTGTCAAGACTCGAGTGACTGGCTATAGGCCAAGTGGGAGATTGTTGGACAATTATGACCCATAGCGTCACTATTTGTACAGATCATGGTATTGTTGTACAAATTAACTATGTAACAAATGAGATTGCACTCTTATCATTTGTGATTAGATCACCTAGATGTATAAATGATGAGAGGTCCCTATGATTTGTTCCTGGACGGAGAATGATATGAGACAGTATCAGTCCACAAAAGATAAATCATTAAATATCCCTAGTCAGAGTATTATCGAGATTGGACATCGATAAATACGTAAAAGACTCGTATTACACATGTGCGCGTTTGTGAGGGCACAACGGCATAGTTCTCATATATTTGGGTATAGGATACTCATGCAAGTGTAATAGGAGGTTGTGTTTTACCGATGGTATGGGAAACAGCTTCACTCTGGATAGACCCCCTCGGAATCTCATTGGTAGTATGACTGTGTATCTATGGGAGTCCGACATCAGGGTAGGTGTATTTGATCTTAACCTGAGACTTGCACCGCTAATGCTTACGATAATCAATATACTTTAGTTGAGGTCGTCCAGGGCTTTAACAGGTTCTGTGTACGCCAATACTGGGTGTATTGGGAATCGTAGTGTGTTGGGTGTGATGTCAAGATGGAAGTATCACTCCAGTCATAGTGGAGATGATGGTCACGTAGGATACGGAACTCGTTTTCTTAAATGCTCGAGCTATCGGGATATTATGACTAGGTCATGTATATCCGATTATAGAGACTAGTTACCAGACATCCGATATATGCTTCGTACGGGGCGGACACAATTCCAGCCCCAGGCCTTGCACGTGAACATCCGATACTGGACAGAAATACGTAATACTTCGGTATACTACGCTTGATATAGATCACATATTCCTATAAGGATATTTCTGGAGAATTGGGTAGAAATGGCGCTTTGCTAGAAGCCAACCTTGTCTTGTAAATCGGTATAAACGTAGTACGAGGTACTTATGTGTTCGGATAGTCCGACGACCGTATTTACTGCTAACATATCCAGGGATCTCATGTGTCGCTTCCCGAAGGTTCACCGATGATGTATGACTCGCACTTAATTAATCTGGGATTAATTAGAAGAGAGAGAAAATTAATCTGGGATTAATTACAGAGATATTTTATCTGGGATAAAATATTAATTAAAGAGAGAGAACGATTAATTTGAAATTAATCGATGAAATAATATATTCGATATATTATACGAAATTGGATTTCGACGCAGAATTAAAATTAGATTTTAATTCGGGCGAACAAATTAATTTAGAATTAATTCGTTAGCGACGTGAATAGTGATTTTTCTCGGTGAAATCATTTAGTTGCGTCGCGACAGAAAATTCGTTAATTTGGAATTAGCGAACCCGAGCCCGAGTGTGATTGCGAGCGCATTCACATTTCGAATTCGAATGCGGCACGCGAGTCACATCAAGCGTCAAATCACTAGTCGCATCAATCATTAAATCACTTGTCACTTTGAGTGATGTGACATAACATGTTGTCACTTTATTAAAGTGAATTGATGTGAATAGTGATGTGAGTTGAAAAGTATCTTTTGCTTTTTGCTTTTTTGACTTTTTGAGATTTGAAAAAGGTTTGTGTATTTGTTTTATTTTATTTTTGGAAAATAAAATATATATAAACAAAATACATATTTCTTTTACACTCTCTTTCTCATGCTTCACGTTTTTTTGGTCATTTTGGAGCCAAAAATTGTTCTCCTTCCTCTCTCGGCTTTGAGCCATTTTCATCTTCTTCATCTCCATTTTTCTTGGGGGTGAGAAGCAAGGATGAAGACTTAGTGCTAGCACACCTTATGGGTTGATACAAAGGTGATATGTAAGTGTTCTTGTGAGCTTGAAATCCCCTTTTTGAAGCTTGAAGCCTGGAGCTTCCATGGAGTCTACCATGGCCGATTCTTGGACCATCAAGGAGCAGCAAAATCGAGCCACTCACTACCTTAGAGAGCCATTGCCATGACTTTTGATGAAGCTTGAATGCTTATGTTCTTCGTTGCATCAAAACCATTCATTATGAGTATGTATTCCGCCTTACTCCTTTGTGTATTCATGCATTTTCATGCTTATTTGATGGATCTTGGGACCTAATTACAACTTAACACAAACAAAATGGGTACTTTGTTTGCGATTTATCTATAGCTGTGGTCTATTATATAATTGTATGGTGACCTTGATCCGGGATCGTCCATGTAGTGACATGAGAATGGAGGCACCTTCTATGATGTGATAATATAGGACTAGTCCAGGATAGAAATGAGTTTCCTATAATATATGTTAAATAAAGAAACTCATTTCAGTATACTAGATGGTTATATATGAATTAATCTGAATCCTCAGTGTACTACGAACTCTTGTATGGCATGCTATGTCCTTTGATTTACAAAGGTGAGGTTGGTGTAGCAATCCCGACCAATAGCTACATACTTTGGGGACATGATTTGATGCGTAGCTAGAGACGTTTAACATTGATAGGGAGTTCACTCCTTCTTGTGAGTAGTAAAAGAGCATATTCCTTAAGGGTTGATTTGGTACTTGAATAAATAGAGTGCTCAAGTCTTTCTATTAAAAGTAGAAAGATTAACATTCATAATGGTTATAAATAAATAGTTCATTAGAGAATCAATGGTATTTAAGGTAAAAATAATTATAAGGGTATAATAGACGTTATGTCCTGGCTTTAATGATGAGATACTCGTGAAGGGCCAATCCCTATGTAATGATTATATCGATGAACACTGATGTAGTTCGACTTATTTTATCTATCTACGATAATGAGAGTACAGCTTCACATTTTTTGTGGAAAAACCCGAAGTTAATAATTCAGAATATTTAATTAAGAGTTTAATTAATATCCTGAGATTACTGATGTAAGCCAGAGGCATGATGCTACCGACAAGAGACAAGATCAACCCATCTCCATAAGTATCCAAATTTACAGAAAAACAGATATGGTGTATCCTAAAATTGGATAACCCGGATCACAGTCCAACATCAATATGGAATAATACAAAACATCGTGCTTAACACGATAAATAACATATTAATCATAGACTCTAAACTTCTAAAACTTATTCCTAGGAACTTTGCGAGGATTAGACCCCGCCACATTTTTGGTTCGGAATCGGAACCGAACCAGTTGGAACCGGACGGTTCCGATTCCGATTCCAGTTTTGGAATTGGAACCGTAATATTTTAGTTCGGTTAGGGTTCCCTCTAACCAAACAAAAATCGAACCGCTGGAACCACTTAGTTCCAAAGGTTCTATGTTGGAACCGTTTAATTTTTTTAAAAAATCATTGTTAAAATTAAAAAAAAATAATGGAACAGAACCAGAACCATTTGATTCGGTTCCGATTCCGATTTCGATTCCAAATAAGTATGGAATCAGGAACCGAATCGGTGGCCACCCCTAGCGAGGGTGACTGCAACTTGGGTGATCCGTGTCTTGAGCATGACTTCAAAGCTGAAGTAGTTGACAAATCTAGTAGGCAACCTGCAAAACTAGTTGTAACGAATTGTAGTTTGTACTACTGCCTACACTGTTATTATTACGCATAAGATGAAGGTACGTAAAATAAACTATTATTGGACTTAAAATGCTCATAGAACGACTTTGGTGACGATCGGTAAATTTCTCAAAGTCCTGGAAGAGACTGTACTGTATTTAGAAGAAGAAGAAGAAGAAGAAGAAGAAGAAGAAGAAGAAGAAGGGAAAAAAAAGAAAAGAAGAGAGAAGATGGAAGCAACCATGGAAGATGAAGAAATCAAGTGAAAGAGAAGTAAGAAAACTTGATCCAAATTTTGAAAATTTGATTTTGGTGATTCTAGTGATGTGGTAATGATAATAACATGTTTTTGGTTCCAATTGATGAGATTAAGAGCTTAGCGGTTGATGATTGTGTGATTATATATATGGATTAAAGGTTGTTAAGTTTTGGATTTTATATGTTATGAATAGATTAAGAATTGATTAATGATGTAAAGAAAGATTAATGTATGATTATTGCTATGTAAGATGATGTATGAGATATTGGTTTGTAGTTTGGAAGCATTGAAATGGAGTAGAGATTAGATAATTTGTGCTTTGGAGGAGGTGGGAGAAGAAAAAGAGAACCTGGAAAACCCAGGTCGCATCGCGACCCAAAAGGGATAGCGCGTCATGACGCAATGATATTCTATCAAAAAGGCGTTAAGAGCCTATGTGGTTACTCCGGACCCCATCGTCCTCTAGGAATATTCCTTTATTTATTTATCCTAAGAAACCTTAGTCGTAAATTCTAGGACTTGTATTTATTGGTACTACTACCAATATAACAACGAGTGGATACTTGGTATATCACTTAAACAAGATCATTTGTTGATCATTGTACAATTTGTCTTTTGTATGCTTATTGATCGCTGTTAATTTTTCCAGTTACATATGGCTAGCGGAAACATCTCAGTATCGGTCGCTCATGAAGAAAAATCGGAAATGTTTGGTGGAGCAAACTTTAAACAGTGGCAGAGCAAAATGTTGTCCAAGCAACTGTGAGAAGAGACATGTGACATGTGCATTCACACGCGTATAACGCAAGCGCACGTATCGTTCAAGTAGTATAAAAAGTATCGATCCCACGAGGACTTAATACCTAACCTATTAATTTTTATGAGGCCAAATGATTACTAGTATATAACAGATCGATTGTTTGTAAATTGGAATGGTGACTTATAAATTAACTTAAAAACAGGTAAATAAAATTACGTGAAAGTAGATTAATGAAAATTCAATTTTATAAAACTATCCAGGGTTGTGATTTATTCTAATATTATTTAAAGATGAAGTGATTATCTTATAGTTGGGTAATATATTGATTTACTAACCTGGAACACTAAATTATGTAAAAGCCTCTTCCAATGGTCAATTACAAATACCCAGTATACCCAATTGAACCATATGTCTATGTCAACCAAATTACCTGGATTCATTAAGACCAAGTTCCAATTATGGCTACCCACGCCCGACAGGTATATTGCTATCTTGTACGAAAATCTATTAAAGGGTTATTTATCCTCAAGAAAGATCGTGAGTTATTGAATCTAAGGCTGAAACCTAAAATTCCTATGTCTAGTTCATTTTAAGTTTACCCCATCAATCTTATTAATGGCCAGTTAACAAGAAGCATTAAGCTTAAGACTCAATAAACAAACTAAATAATTACCCATAAAAAGAAAATCAATTGTTAAGTGTGGATATTGTGTTTCATCACTTCCCTAGAATAAAAATAAAATACTGGGGTTGGGGATCCACTTTTACTATTTATAATTTAGACATCTCTCTTACTATAATACATAAATTAACCGTGAAATTACCGACCAGCCATAAAGGTGGTATCCTCATTAAATTAGATTTAAATTAAGTCTGACCATCCATAAAGGCGGTATTATTATTTGTCCCTTAATAAGATTGATGAGATAAACTTAAAATGAACTAGACATAAGAATTTTATGGACAGATAATCACCAGTTAACAAGAAGCATTAAGCTTAAGACTCAATAAACAAACTAAAGAATTACCCATAAAAAGAAAATCAATTTTTAAGTGTGGATATTGTGTTTCATCACTTCCCTAGAATAAAAATAAAATACTGGGGTTGGGGATCCACTTTTACTATTTATAATTTAGACATCTCCCTTACTATAATACAGAAATTAACCGTGAAATTACCGACCAGCCATAAAGGTGGTATCCTCATTAAATTAGATTTAAATTAAGTCTGACCAGCCATAGAGGCGGTATTATTATTTGTCCATAAACCAGCCATATAGGCGGTGATTATCTGTCACCTAAAGACCGGCCATATAGGCGGTGCCACTTTATGTCAAATAAATAAAACCAGCAATTAAGGTGGTAATATTTTTAGTTTGAATTATAATTTCCATATTATAATTAAGGGAGATTAATTTAAATTAAAATAATAAAAGCTTCACCCTTCCCTAGTGGAAACTTAACTACAAAACATAAAAGAAAGGAGAAGAAGAAGAACTACTATTATTACTGAAAATTAAAATACATAAATTAAATACTATTTATATTTACAAAACTAAATGCAATCCTCTAAAAACAGGGAAAAGCTCCCAAGGAAAGCACACCAAATGAAGTGAAGAAGAGCTCACTTTATAGGCAAATTCGGCTCCTGGCGTCGTGACGCTAGCAAGTGTCTTTGGTCCATGCGGGTTGACCACGCGTGTTCTGTCGGCCGAATCAGGTGGTGACACGTGTCACACGGCGATGCGACGCAATCATGAGGCGACACGTGGTGACATGCGTATTTTAACAAATCTTCTTTGATGATGACACGTGGCACGACGCACGTTAGCAAATCAAACCAATCAGATTTTGACACGTGTCCACGACGCACGTCAGCAGGCGCGGCTCACTTTAGGTGTCGCGACGCGCATGGTCTTGGCGTCGCGACACTGGAAAATTACTGAATTGCCCTTTTGTCATTTTTCTCTATTTTGGCCCCAAATTGCTTCCAATGCTTTCCCAACTTTATTTATCTGCAAAATAACACAAAACACATCAAAACATTCACAAAACCCGAGAAACTATACAAAATATTAGGTTAAATGAGTGGGAAATATTGATATAAATACCACTCATCACACCCCCAAACCTTAACATTTTGCTAGTCCTCGAGCAAAACATAAAATAAAATAACAAAAATAAAATTAACTACGCCACTTTCGTAGGGATCACGGTTGCATTTAGCGTATGCAACAAGCCTTTAAACCCCTAGGTGTCCCTAGTGGACGAGTTGTAGTCTCGTGAGGGTTTATAGCAATGATAACCACAAACATTTTACAAAATTAAAAAGAAAGTAAAACTAATGCACACAAAAGCAAAAAGACAAGAGAAAAGAGAATAAAGAAGTTAGTGACTAATCAAGTGAAACTTCTACTCCAAGTTGCCAGATGTTTTGTTTCTTTCTAAATTACCGAATAAATAAATTATCTGATTATAATTACCATTCTTCATATACACAACCAACAAAATATTAATCAACTCATTTTTACCCACAACAGTCAAAAATGGAGTTGATAAGAGAGTAATATTTTTGTCCTAAAGTTTTATCAGAATTCACACCTTTTTGTAGCAATGGAATAATTTTTTTCTGATTTTTCTGATTTTTTTCTTTCTTTTTCTGATTTTACCTTTTATTTATATACAATATCTTTCATCTATGTAATGAGCTTTGGGCCGGTGGCTCCCAAACCAGTTGGCTTTAGGGCACCAGGTGTTAAGACACCCCTAAGAACTTAATTACTCAGACTTCAGATATATATATATATATATATATATATATATATTTATTTTGCAACATCTTCGATCCATGTAACGAGCTTTGGCCAGTGACTCCCAAACCAGTTGGTTTTAGGGCACTAGGTGTTAAAACACCCCTACAGACTTAATGACTCGGATCTCAGACATTTTTTTTACACTTTTTTCTTTTTTTCTTTTTTTCTTTTTTTTACTCCATTGCCATTTATAGATGCTTCCTCCAATTAAACTAGAGAACTGAGTATTACAAACTTTTCAGTTACAGCTCATGTCCGTATGTTACTATGCATATTGATAATACCTGCCAACTGAGCATATGAAGATTCATTTTAGTCAGTTTTATGGAGAATTTACAAATTAAATAATTTAAAAGGAAATAAACAAAAATTAACTTATTTCGAAAATAGGCTTGAGATACGTATCAGGAGTGGGAACTCCTTTCTCAGCTATCTCTCACAAATTTCACTTTTTTAGTCAAAATAAAAACACAAAAATGCAAAATATTTTTATAATTTTTGAAAATTTTATAATTCTTTTGTATTTTTTGAAAAATTTTGGACTAAAAATAAAAATAACACAAACTAAAAATAAGATACTAATTAACTAATTCCCTCCCCCAAACCTAAATGAGACATTGTCCCCAATGTCTTAAACAGTAGAAGAAGAGTTTAGAAATTAGTAACTGGTCAGCTGCAATGCAGAAAAATTAAAGGTTCAGATCCAGATTTATCTTACGTTTTTTACCACGATCATCTTCAAACCATTTAATCTTGGAAAGGATAGGGTCAACTTGTGGTTCGAATGCTAAGATTTGGTCAAGTAAATCATCGGCATATCTGGCAGTGAAGAGAAGTTCCTCTACAGGTTTTGACACGAAACCATTTCTCATAGCGTCACCAAGATATACACAAAGAAAGTCATAAAATCCATCAGCGTTAAGCAACCCAAGCGGTTTCTGGTGTATGTTCAGGTTCGCCCAAGATAGTACTGTAAAAATTTCCTCCAATGTGCCCAAGCCTACTGGCATAGCAATAAACGCATCAGCCCTGTTAATCATCTCTAATAATCTCTCGGACATATTCTACACCATCAATTCCTCTCCGTTTGATGGTCCAATGAGATTTTCCTCTGCCAAAGGTTTTGGGATGATTCCCAAAACTCGACTACCTCCTTCCTGTACGGCCTTTGAAATGATCCCCATTAGTCCAAGATTGCCTCAGCCGTATATCAAGTGCATATTCCATTCAGCAATGACTCGACCCAATTCTTGTGCTGCTGCTACGAATACTGGTTTACTGCCAACACTAGTACCGCAAAACACACAAATATTTTCAACTCGTCTCCTTGAAGTAGCTTCCATTATTATTTTCATGTATTTTGTCTCTCTCAAATCTGGATGCCTTCAAAAGTGCAATGACTGGCTGAATTTATACACCTGAAAAGAGTGAGTAAAATAATAGCACTAGTACCTGCCAAATGATAATTATTAGTTAAACAGTCAAATAAATCGTGATAGTCAAAAAGGTCTGGATCATGTCGGAGAAAATAAGACAAAACAACAAAACAAATCACAATTATTAGGAAAAGACAAAAAGATATAATATGTACAAGAAAAGTAACGGCTTGATTGACGTCTATACGTCAGGGACAAGCTTCCCATTCAATTTTCTTATAAATTGGCAAACATGGTCTTTTTGAGTCAGATTCCCTAGACTTAACTGTTGTCTTTCTATTAGGAATTGTGTATGTAATTTACGAATGGCTATATGAACATATCCACTGGGATGCGTCTCAAGAGTCGAAGATAGATCATCTAAAGACTCCTTACTCAAGCCATCCCTAATGAATTTAATTTTATCTTCGCGATTATCAGACACCATTACTAAAGAACGACAACGAGTATTGCAATTCCAGCTTGCACATTTGAAACAAACACTCATTTTCTTAGCTCTACGTTTCTTTGCATAGGTGCTTCTTCCAAAACCAGGCAAAAATGAAGTACAAGAATCAGAATACTCACCTGCTAATCGGACTCGTGCTTCGATTACCCAACGAATATCAGTAGGAATACCTTTCATCGTTAGTAGTCTCATCCGTTCCAACCGAGCTTTGTAAACTTTCATCAGAGATTTTTTAGGGAGAGAAGGAAATTGCTTGTGAAGATTTGCGAGAGCTTCTTCCATCTTAATTTGAAAAAACTAAACACACAAAATTAAATCACACAAAATCACAATATATATACAAATTGCATGGGTTTCCTCCCTGCTAGCGCTAATTTTAACGTCGTCAGCTAGACGTAACTGCCCGAACGTTAATCTGGATCTAAAAGTGTGACACTTTCTTTTTGTCGCTCAAATGATTCTCCCCAGTAGTGCTTGACATGCTGACTGTTAACCTTGAATGTGTTGTTGGTGTTGGGATCCAGTAACTCAACCGCTCCATGTGGTAAAACCTGAGTGATCACAAATAGACCTGACCACCTTGATTTTAACTTTCCAGGGAACAGTTTCAACCTCGAGTTGTACAACAACACCTGCTGTCTTGGTTCCAACTGTCTGTGTACTATTTTTCGGTCATGCCATTTCTTGGTCTTTTCCTTGTACAATCTGGCATTCTCAAAAGCCTGTAAGCGAAATTCCTCCAATTCATTGATTGGTGAAGTCTTTTCTCTCCTGCAACTTGTAGATCAAGATTCAGTTTCTTCAGTGCCCAGTATGCATTGTGTTCAAGCTCAACTGGCAAATGCCATGCTTTCCCAAACACCAATCGATATAGGGACATACCAATGGGTGTCTTGTAAGCTATACGGTATGCCCATAATGCGTCATCTAGTTTTGTAGACCAATCCATCATTGTTGATCCAACGGTTCTCTCCAAGATTATTTTGATTTTCCTATTTGAAACTTCAACCTGTCCATTTGACTGTGGATGGTAGGCAGTGGCAACCTTGTGAGTAACTCCGTATTTGGATAGAAGTGCATCAAAGTATCTGTTGCAGAAATGAGAGCCACCATCGCTGATGATTGCACGAGGTGTTCCGAATCGAGTGAAAATGTTCTTTCTCAGGAATTTGATCACTACTTTTGAATTATTGGACGACAGTGAAATTTCTTCGACCCATTTAAAGACATATTCTACAGCAACCAAGATGTACAGCTTTCCAAATGATGGAACAAAGGGTCCCATGAAATCAATACCACACACATCAAATATTTCCACTTCCAGAATACTTTTCCACGGTCCTTCATTTCTCCTCGAAATATTCCCCGTTCTCTGGCACCTGTCACATTGAAGAGAAAAAAGATAATCATCTTTAAAAAGTATGGGCCAGAAAAAACCTGATTGAAGAACTTTTGCTGCAGTTTTGTCCCCGCTGAAGTGTCCGCCTTATGGTGATGAATGACAGTGCTATAAAACACTGTTGACCTCCTCTTGTGGAACACACCATCTCAATAATTGATCAGCACAACGTTTGAATAGGTATGGCTCATCCCAAACATAGTGCTTGACTTATTTGAAAAACTTCTTCCGTTGCTGAATTGTCCATTCCAATGGCCATTTTCCTGAAACAATGTAGTTGACATAGTCAGCATACCAATGGACATCGTGCTATTTCATGGAAAACAGCTGTTCATCTGGAAAGGTTTCTTTGATTGACAATTCTTTGCCAGCTGTTTCTCCATTCTCAAGCCTCGATAAATGATCTGTAACTTGGTTTTCTGTCCATTTTCTATCTCGAATCTCCACGTCGAACTCTTGTAGAAGAAGTATCCAACTGATCAATCTGGGTTTGACATCTTTCTTTGTGATCAGATATTTGATTACTGAATGATCTATGTAGACCATCACTTTGGGACCCAGCAGATAAGAGCAGAATTTGTCGAAAGCGAACACAACTACAAACAGCTCCTTTTCAGTTGTTGTGTAGTTGAGTTGAGCGTCATTCAGAGTTCTACTGGAATAGTAAATGGCATGGAAAATCGTTGCTTCGCGTTGTCCCAAAACTGTACCTACAGTAAAATCACTAGCATCGCACATCACCTCGAATGGAAGGGTCTAGTCTGGTACTACTATGATGGGGGCAGAGACCAACTTCTGTTTTAAGATCTCAAAAGCTTCTTGGCATTCTTTGGTGAAGTTGAAAGGCACATCCTTTTCCAGAAGATTGTAAAGAGGTTTTGCAATTTTGGAAAAGTCTTTGATAAATCTCCTGTAAAAACCTGCGTGTCCAAGAAAACTCCGAATCCCTTTGACACATGTTGGTGGAGGTAGTTTTTCAATTGTCTCGATCTTTGCTTTGTCTACCTCGATACCCTTTTGTAAGATCCGGTGTCCAAGAACAATGCCTTCATGCACCATGAAGTGGCATCTCTCCCAGTTGAGTATTAGGTTTATGTCTTCGCACCTTTGTAACACATGTTCCAGATTTTGCAAGTAGTGGTCAAAAGAGTCTCAAAACACAGAGAAATCATCCTTGAATACCTCCATACTCTGCTCTAGCATGTATGAGGAAATGGCCATCATGCACCGCTGAAATGTGGCTGGGGCATTACATAATCCAAATGGCATCCTGCTGAAAGCAAAAGTACCATAGAGACATGTAAAAATGGTTTTCTCTTGGTCTTCTAGTGCGATAGCAATCTGATTGTACCCTGAATATCCATCCAGAAAGCAATAGTACTCATGTCCTGCCAGTCTGTCCAACATCTGATCAATGAATGGCAGCGAAAAATGATCATTCCTTGTTGCTTTGTTCAGCTTCCGGTAGTCCATGCATACTCTCCATCCAGTCACGGTTCTTGTTGGAATCATCTCGTTCTTTTCATTGGTGACCACAGTAATTCCTCATTTCTTCGGCACACACTGCATATGACTCACCCAACTGCTATCTGAGATGGGGTAAATGATGCCAGCATCCAACCATTTGATGATTTCTTTCTTCACAACTTCCTTCATGATTGGATTGAGTCTCCGTTGATGCTCCACTGTGGGTTTGTACTCATCGTTCATCAGAATCTTGTGCATGCAAAATGATGGACTAATGCCTCAAATGTCTGCTATAGTCCAGCCAATAGCTTTCTTGTGCTCTCGCAACACTCTCAATAACTTTTCTTCCTGCTCCAATGTTAGTGACGAAGAAATAATAACATGTAATTCAGAAGAGTTCCCAAGAAATGCATACCTGAGATGGTTCGGAAGTAATTTCAGCTCCAACTGTGGTGGTTCTTCAATTGAGGGTTTTATTCGCTCTGTATTTGGTAGATCCAGGCTTTCAATTGGTGGTGTCACTTTGAAACGAAACGGCTTGTCAAGATAGTTGATACATTCCAGAATTTCAGCGTCTGACTCGCTATCAATCATGTTGGTGATGCAAGCTTCTAGTCTGTCAGTGGAAACTGTATCAGTATCCTGGATGATACTATCAATAATATCAATTCTGAAGCATTCTTCCTCTTTTTCATCGCTAGGGAATTTCATGGCTTTGAAAACATTGAAGGTAACTTCTTGGTCCTGAACTTTCATGGTTAGTTCTCATTTTTGTACGTCAATCATAGTTCGACCTGTCGCTAAGAATGCTCTCCCAAGAATGATAGGCACATCTTTATCTTCTTCCATGTCAAGGATGATGAAATCTGTTGGGAGAATGAGTTTGTCAACTTTGACCAGTACATTTTCAACGATTCCTCTTGAAAATGCGAGCGTTAGATCAGCAAGTTGCAAAGATACTGAGGTAGGCATTGCTTCTCCAATTTGCAGTTCCCTGTAAATAGAAAAAGGCATTAAATTAACACTTGCACCTAAATCACATAAAGCCTTACCGATGTAATGTTCTCCAATGGTGCATGGAACTGTGAAACTGTCAGGATCTTTCAACTTCGGGGGAAGCTTCCTCTGAATGATGGCACTACATTCTTCCGTTAATGCTACAGTCTCGTAATCTCCCAATCTCCATTTTCGTGAAAGAATGTCTTTCATGAATTTTACATAGCTGGGCATTTCTTCCAAGGCCTCTGCAAATGGAATATTGATGTGCAGCTTTTTGAATATCTCCAGGAATCGAGGAAACTGCTTGTCCAATTTGTTTTTCTGAAGACGTTGAGGAACATGTGGAGGTGGAGTGATCTATTCTTTTTCCTTTGCTTCTTTCTCCTCTATCATTTGCTCTGTTTCTTTTGGAACTTCCTCAACAGTTGTTTTGACTCCAACATCTTTGTTAATTTTAGTACCGCTTTTCAAGGTAATGGCTTGACATTGTTCATTCCCTCGATTCCTTGGATTTGGTTCTGTGTTGCTTGGAAGGTTTCCTGGCTTTCTATAACTCTGAGCATTGGCCAGTTGTCCAATTTGATTTTCCAGTGCTTTGATAGAAGCAGATTGGCTTTGAATCGTAGCTTCACATCTTATTAATTGAGCTAGCACTTCTGCCATTACTGGTTCTTTTTCAAACTTCTGGCTTTTGTTCTGTTGCTGGAATCCAGGTGGTGGATAGTTCTTTTGCCCTGAATTGTTGCTCCATGAAAAGTTAGAATGACTCATCCACCATGGGTTGTAGGTGTTGGAATATGGATTGTTTCCATGTTTGTTGAAATTGTTGACATAATTCACCGTCTCTTCAAGTTGGTTCGGCTCTGGTGCTCCTCCAAAAGGTGAACTTGTGGCTCCAATGTTGCTTTGAGTGCTGAGAGTCTCCATGAATTTGCATATCTGATCCAGCTTGGCACTGACTGCTGTATTGGCTCCAACTTCATAAATTCCTACAATTCGTTGAATCATGCTCCTTTCTGTTGGCCACAAGGAATTTTTGTTGGCCATCTCTTCGATTAGGTCCCAGTCTTGATCTTCTCCTTTTGACATCAACGCTCCTCCAGCAGCAGCATCAATTGTGGTTCTCATCAGTCCAGAAAGTCCATTATAAAAAGTTAGGACTTCATGCCATTTTGGAATCTCATGGTGAGGACATTTTCGGAGCAAATCTTTGTACCTTTCCCAAGCTTCGTAAAGGGATTCTGAATCTTGTTGTATAAAAGATGTGATGTCATTCCTCAGTTTTGCTGTTCTGGCTGGTGGAAAGTACTTTGCAAGGAATTTGGTGGCTAGAGTGTTCCAAGTTGTGATGGAACCAGCTGGTAGTGAATGTAGCCAATCTTTTGCTCTGTCTTTCAAGGAATATGGAAAAACCCGCAGTCTCATTGCTTTTTCTGATGCTCAGTTGTAATTGAAAGTGCCACAAACTTTCAGGAAGTTACTGATGTGAGCATTAGGATCTTCAGTTGCATTCCCCCCAAACTGAACTGATTGCTGAATCATCTGAATGCAAGTTTTGATTTCACCCGCATTTGCTGGTAAGGGGGGAAGTACAATACAGGAAATGAGGCCATCTACCACTGGAATGGTTCTATCTCGAATGGGAATTGGTGGTGCAACCTCCAAAGGTTCAGGTTCAATGTTAACAATTTCTTATTGGCCTTCTCGCCTTTCCCTTGTCAACTATCTGATGGTTCTTTCAATCTCAGGGTCAAACAGACGGATTTCGAAGCTTCTGGCTCGTCTCATGAAGTGTCTGAGAACTTGAAACACAATAAAACAAAAACAATAAGTAAAAAGAAAAATTAGATACAAGTAATGAATCTAACCCCTAAACTAATAGTAAAAGATAAATAAGTCCCCGGCAACGGCGCCAAAAACTTGACCGGTGCATTAACACGCGTATAATACAGCCATAAAGGTGGTATCCTCATTAAATTAGATTTAAATTAAGTCTGACCAGCCATAAAGGCGGTATTATTATTTGTCCATAAACCAGCCATATAGGCGGTGATTATCTGTCACCTAAAGACCGGCCATATAGGCGGTGCCACTTTATGTCAAATAAATAAAACCAGCCATTAAGACAGTAATCTTTTTAGTTTGAATTATAATTTCCATATTATAATTAAGGGAGATTAATTTAAATTAAAATAATAAAAGCTTCAGCCTTCCCCAGTGGAAACTTAACTACAAAACATAAAAGAAAGGAGAAGAATAAGAACTATTATTATTACTGAAAATTAAAATACATAAATTAAATACTATTTATATTTACAAAACTAGATGCAATCCTCTAAAAACAGGGAAAAGCTCCCAAGGAAAGCACACCAAATGAAGTGAAGAGGAGCTTAATTTATAGGCAAATTCGGCTCCTGACATCTTGACGCCAGCACGCGTCTTTGGTCCACGCATGTTCTGTCGGCAGAATCAGGTGGTGACACGTGTCATGCGACGATACGGTGTAATCAGGAGGCGACACGTGGTGACATGTGATTGGCTGACTTTTCAGTCTAATGAGAAGATGACATGTGGCACACGCTTAGGATTGGTCAAATGAGAGGTCGACACGTGGCAACATGTGATTTGTCCAATATTCGGTCCAATAAGAAGGCGACACGCATCACGCTCATAGTTTGGTCCAATAGGAATACGACACGTGGTATCCGGCGCATTTTAGCAAATCTTCTTTGATGATGACACGTGGCACGGTGCACATTAGCAAATCAAACCAATCAGATTCTGACACGTGTCCACGGCGCATGTTAACAGGCGCGGCTCACTTTAGGCATCGCGACGCGGATTGTCTTGGCATCGCGATGCTGGAAAATTACCAAATTGCCCTTTTATCATTTTTTCTCTATTTTGGCCTCAAATTGCTTCCAATATTTTCCCAACTTTATTTATCTGCAAAATAACACAAAACACATCAAAACGTTCACAAAACCCGAGAAATTATACAAAATATTAGGTTAAATGAGTGGGAAATAGTGATATAAATACCACTCATTAACATGGTCGTCAGACGACTTCTTGTGCAAGAACTACCTCTTGGGAGGACTTGATAATACCCTATAAAATGTGTACCAAGGCATGATTTCTGCGAAGATTCTCTGGGAATCTCTCAAGAAGAAATACAAAACTGAGGATGCCGGACAAAAGAAATTTATTACGGGTAGGTTCCTGGACTACAAAATGGTAGATTCAAGAACCGTTATGTCTCGGTTAGGTGAATTACAATTGATCATTCATGAAATATTGGATGAGGGAATGAAACTCTGTGAGACGTTTCAAGTTGCCACAATCATTGAAAAGTTGCCTCCATCATGGAAGAACTTTAGGAGCTATTTGAAACACAAAAAGAAACAGATGAGTGACCGACATAATCACACGCGTATAACGCAAGCGCACATATCGTTCAAGTAGTATAAAAATATCGATCCCACGAGGACTTAATTTCTACTGTTGTTATTAATTAATGATACTATTTATTTACAAGTATCTAATTAAATGGAGAAGAGATTGATTACTTTTGCTTGATTGAATGTGGATTTGCTAAATAAATAAATAAAGAAAAAAAGAAAATACAAAGGAAAAATAAACAAAATACACAAAAATCTAGGGTGGTGATTCCACACAATATTATTCCAATGATGAATTGATTCTCTTAAATATGTGTAATAAATTAGTTTGCTAACCTAAAACACGAAAATATGCATAAGCCTCTTTCGATGGTCAGATGCAAATACCCAAAATAACTCAATTAATCATATTCCTATATTAATCAAGTTACTTGAATTTATTAAGTTTAAGTTCCAATTATGGCTACCCACGCCCGACATGTATATTCCCATCCTGTAAGGAAATCTATTAAAGGGTTATCTATCCTCAAGGAAGATCGTGAACTATTGAATCTAAGGCTGAAACCTAAAATCCCTTTCCTAAGTTCATTTTAAGTTTACCACATCAATCTTATTGGTGATCAAACAACAAGAAGCATTAAGCTTAAGATTCAATAAACAAACTAAAGAATTACCCATTATATATTTAAATCGATTATTAAGTATGTGAATATTATGTTTCATTACTTCCCTAGAATAAAAAAAAATAATGGGGATAGGGGATCCACATTTAATATTTCAAACCTAAAAATTACTTATTATAATATATAAATTATTTTCTGCTCTCCTTTCTTATGAATTAAAAATTTGTAAAATATTTAAAACCAGCCATATAGGCGGTAATACATTTTAGTCCAACTAAGCCAGCCATATAGGTGATAACTATCTGTCACATAAAGACCGGCCATATAGGCGGTAAAGTAAATTATATTTAGACCGATCATATAGGCGGTAATAAAGTCTGCCATTAATTTATCCAGTTAAATTATAATTTATATTTTATAATTAAGTGAGATTGACCTAGTTAATTATATTAAATGTTTCACCCTTACCCCAGCGAAAAATTTAACTACAAAACATAAAGAAAATAAAAATAAAATACTAAAATTAAAATAAAAATAAAAATAAAAATACATAATTTAAATATTAAAACTATTTACAAAATAGATGCAATCTTTTAAAGTCTATAAAAACCCTACGGAAAGTACAAATCAAATGAAGTCAAAATGGCCTCAATTTATAGACATTCTGGACTGGCACACGTCACGATGAGCAGACACATTGATGAGTCAAATGCAAGTTGACTTATTGACTGTTGATGCATCATGTGCAATCTGTCGGCCCAATAGAATTCCGACATGTGGCACGCGATTTTTTCGACCCAATGAGATGATGACACGTGGCAGAAGATTATTAGTTGATGATGATGTGGCTGACACGTGGATGGATGACTCGGCATGCGACTGATGTGGTGGACATATGGCAGACACGTAGATGACATGTGGAAGACATGTGGCATGCGGTTGTTGCAGTCTAATTAGATGATAACACGTGGCACGACGCATGTTAGCAGATCTATAGTGATGATGACATATGGCAGTCACATGTTAGCATTTGACGCATTTTAGCGGTTCATTTTAGCAACTGCGTATTTTAGCAAACACCTCAAATTTTGACACGTATCCAGCACAGTTAGCGGTGCACGTTAGCAGGTCCGACACACGTTAGCAATCGCGATGCAGGATGCGTGTCGCGACACCCAAATTACAATTTTGCCATTTTTTTTTCATTTTTCACTATTTTGTCCCTGAATTGCTTCCAATGCTTCCCAAACTTTATTTATCTGCAAAACAACACAAAACACATCAAAACGTTCACAAAACCCGAGAAAGTTTACAAAATATTAGGTTAAATTAGTGAGAAATAGTGATATAATTACTACTCATCACACCACCAAACCTAACATTTTGCTAGTCCTCGAGCAAAACAATAAAATAACATAAACATCTTTAAAATAAAATTAAACTAAGTCACTTTCGTAGGGAGCACAATTACATTTAGCGTATGCAACAAGCCTTTAAATCCCTAGGTGTCCATAGTGGACGAGTTGTAGTCTTGTGAGGGCTTACAATGATGAAACCCACAAACGTCAAACTAATGCACACAAAAGCAAAACTAATGCATACAAAAACAAAAGAAAATAAAACTAATGCAAACAAAAGCAAAAGACAAGAGAAAAGAAAAGAAAAGAATAGATATATAAATAACATCCTCAGAGAATGTCTAGCATCAAAGTTAGAGGAACCTTTAAAATGCATACTTCAACTAAAATTCTTTCTTTTGAACAAAATATCTAAATCAGTCTCAAAGTGTGTGTGTGTGAATAATTTTGCAAACAGATCTGACTCTAAGTTATCAATTATGTGATTTCGTCTCAACTCTCTGTAGTTAATGGGTCAAACCAACCTGGGTATCTAAAATTGTTCTGTCTACTACAATCAGTGCAGGTGAGGTATGTAATTTTTTTGATTTTTTTTATTTATATACATACCGCACATAATAAATAATTGTAGATAAAAACAGAAAATCAAGCAAACGGTCATTCATCAACCACTAATTATTTCGACTAGTCACTTTGTTAATTCCTTATTATCTAACTGCTTACAAAACTATTTTTTTAGTGCGTACGAGTCTGACCTAGGTATGAGGTTCAAAATAGGGATAAAAGTGAAATTAACATTTATCTTTTCCTAAAACCTTTTAACTAAGACAAATAATCAAATCATTGGACGCTTTTTTTTAAAAAAAACAAACAAACACACACAACATGCAGAAAATAAAAAATGCAGGAATGGACAAACGAAAAAAATTTAACCAAAATAAAACATGTAGATTAACACACAACATGCAGAAAAGAAAATTTTTTATGGAAATTTGAAAAAATTTAAATGAAAACGACCCACTCCTAAACCTAAATCTAGCATTGTCCCCAATGCGTTATAAAGTAAAAAAAATAAAAAAAAATGGAACAATATTACCGTGATCTTTTCGTTGACCTCCTCCTCATCGCTGTCGATGTCTGGATATGGTGGAAACTGGTCATCATGCATCCCCTGATATCGTGCCATTTTTTGGAGCAGTTGAACCATGTACCCCACATGAGATTCCAATTTGGTGACTCATTGTGTTAAGGAGCGAGGTTGCAATGATCTTTGCGATGGTTGAGGTTGTTGTTGTGGTTGTGACGCAGGTGCTGAAGGGGATGTTCCGGCATGAGCATGTCTCTCTGCACGTATTTGTTGGATGATTCGGACGGTTAATGCAGATGTGGGCTGCGTCAGTTCTTCTCTATGGTCAATAAGGACCCTGGCCAGCGTGCATAATGATGAAATCAAATGACAGTATAGCAGGCTAGCGTGTGTTCATCTTGAAGCCCAAACTATATTGGCTGCAATCAGCTCACCAACATCAATTTTATAGCCCTTCAACAAACAGTACAATAGGATCAAACGTTTCTTTGTAACGTTGTTGATATGGGTTCCCGACAACAATGTTGAGGTAAGGAAGTGAAACCATACCCTAGCCTCGGGTCTTGGGTACCTAGAACTCATCTTTAAATATTCCCTGCTGCTACTCATGCCCCAAGCAACATTGAGGATGCAAAGGGTCTCAGTTAGATGAATCATATCTATATCATTCTTTGCTGCCGAATATTCATCGGCTTCAATAGTGGGTAACCCATAAAACCTGTTAATGGTCGTTCCATCAAATGTCACATGTTGTCCTCTAACCATCACCTTATACGTGTGATGTTCGAAAGCATTGGCGTAAACCTCATGAACAATAGGAACATAGGCCCGGGTGGGGCTGCTGGCAAAGCTTATGCCAGTGCCCAGTAGTTATGACCCTATCAATGTTTGGGAATTGTCCGGGGTTAATTTCAAAACCCATCTCCATTATAGGAACCTTTTGGCTCATTCTCTTTTCATATCACTTTTCAGTGGCTGCCGAAATAAATTTGGTAGCATCGAAACTAGGTTCGGCAGTCACTGAGGTCCTCGCTTGCTTGGGTGCCATCTTTTCAATATTTAAGTTTTACACAAATTTTGATAGCACCTCCCCTAAAAATTGAAAATTCCTCAAATTACAACCTAAATCTATCACTTCAAATATCAATTCCTTTACACCTCGCCCTCAAGTCTACGAATTTCACCAAATCAACAAGCCGCAAACCATAATTTAACTTATGAAATTTATCAAATTAACAAACCGCAAATCACACTTCTTTGAAATTTCACCAAATCATCGTTACATCCACCTGGATTTAAAGAACTCCAGATACACAAACCTCGACCTAGATCCTCAAATGCGAAATAGGAACAGTTATTTACCTTACCCCTAGCAATCCGATAGAGATAAAACCTTAAACTATCTGGTCTTCGAATTCTCCAATGACACCAGGTAAGGGAATTACCCTGATAGAGCCTACCTTATAGGCATAGATGACCATAAGAGATCCAATAGATAGAACTTCTACCTACCTAAATTTTCCCTCCTACGAGACATCAGTTAAGGAAGTATTCCCAAAAGAGTCTACCTCATACCCATTCTACATGAGTAATAGGCTCCATCAGGATATAGAGTACTAGAACAAGGATGAAGAAGTTCCCCGAGACATAAAGAAAAGACCAATGAGATTTAAGTAGTTCCTATCAGTATGATTTAAGGAAACCAATGGGAGTTCATTTCGAGAAATGAAAAGGCCTCGAGAAACGGACACCTAGAAGAAGGATCAAAGAAATTTTTTAGGATGCAAAGAAATAAAACCCATGGTAGCGCAAAGATTAAGGTAAGACAGAGTAAGGTTTACTCGACCAATAGAAAATCACAATTAGATCAAATATCGTAGAACCCACAGGTAAGCTGAGACAGTAGAGATCTGTAGAAGACCATAAGAATAAACCTAAGAAGTTGGAGATACCTAAGAAATGATAAGAATACCAATATGGACGAGAGGATAAAGTGATCAAATCAAGAGCTATAGTAGGAACAGAAAGTTGAGATTTAAGAACCAAATAGAGGAATGATTCACAGTTATCTTAGTAAGAACTATAGTAAGGAAATATGACATGAAAATGGTGTGAGAAATGTGAGCAGTAATAAGGAAAAATTCAGTTTATTTGAGCACAAAAATAACATGATGAGGATATAATGGAGTAAAAATATCTATGAAAATGGTGGAATCCTATAAGAGAGCAAAACCAGTAATGATGAGTAACTGTTAGATTAGACAATTGCGAGATAGCTCGACAACTAGTTTGATGAATCCAAAGGATCATAGACTAGAAACTTAAGAAGAAAAGGTTTAAATGACTATATTAAGAATGAGCTAAGTGTAGGAAACCTTCACGAAACTAAGGAACTTCAAGGAAATAAAGAAATTAGAAGTACAAAAGAACATGGAAAATGATTCATAGGAAGATAGTGAACAATTTATAAAGAACCCTATAGAGTTAAGAATAAAGATTTTAGTAGTTGAAGAAAATGAAGTTTTCAAGAAAGTGAATGAGTAAGGAGTAAAGGAGTAAGATAAGAAAGGAGCCATCATAGTAAAATGAGTCCCTTAGAAAAGATAACAAAAGGATTATAGTAGTACCCAGAGAAAGAGGGTAGTAACCGCATGAAGTTAAGTAACAAGAAGGATAAAGAGACGGGATAAGAAACTTTTTAGAGAGTATACTTCTAGAAGGAATTGTATAAGATGTGAAGTGATTAATTGATGAAAAGAACCAGGAGTAGAGTTAGAGAAGATAAGCTAGGAAAGTTTTAGCATTTGTACTCAGTATAAAAAGAGATCCTAGACAGATATATGCGAGAATCTTAGGCGAAAGTATACGTCACTGAGACACCATATCAGAGGGGCCTTAAGATTAGCTCCTACTCTCCCAACCCTTGACCGATACCGATAACAAATGGACTGGAAGTGTAACCTTGAGATACTCTATAAGCAAGTACAAAAGTAGTGATACAAGATTGAAATGTATGACCCTTAAGGACAATAGCAAATCAGAATAATAAGAAAAGAAAAGATATTCCAAGTAATAAAAGTAAAGTGAAACCATTAGATAAAGTAACAAGATAAAAAATAGTAACTAAGTATATGATAAGAATGTAAATGATAGAGTTATGGATAACCAAGGACATGTGAGAATAGGTATCCTTCAAGTAAAGAAAGAAGATATGACTTATAGTAGATGCAGATAGAGAATGAAGAAGAAAAGTAAATCAACAAGATGGTTGATACTAGTATGGAAAATGAGATAGCCAAAGGGTAATAACAAACATGAGAGAACATACTAAGTAAGTATTGACAGAATGGTAATATAATATAAAAACCAAGAAAGCAAGTTTACCATAATATAGAAATTAATAAAGAGAAGATACTTTAGTTGCGACTGCGTGTAAGAAGACAAATGGATATAAAAGAATAGTAGAGAAATATCGAGAATTGAGATCTATAAGATATAGTCCAAGGATGAAACATAGACCAAGTAAGCTCTTAGAAAAATAAAGAAAGGATGAAAAAGATACTAAGAAAGATTTAGAGAGTAGAATTGCAAAGCTACAATAATGATGGAAAAGAATACATTAAAGATTACAGTAAGAAATAACAATGAAAATTTTGATAGAGGAATCGCGTAAGGTACCCAGCCCTAACTTAAGGTGACCAAACAACTACGGGTTTGGGATGGTTTAGCCGCGAGTATGGGTGGTTTTGTAGACTTGTATTATAGTATGGAGGTGATGAAATAGGTTAATACAAAGCGGTCATTGAAGAAGAAAAGCTTAATGACTGCTGAGGGTTGTAAAAGAAATATAGGGAGTTGATAGTCGAGTAATGAGAAATAATGTAAAGGTCAAGTTGGACAAGTGGAATAGAGAAATATAAAATATAGTTATGAGATATTAGAATCTTCGGTGAGAGCCAAGATATCAGTTACTAAGAATTTGCTCAAGTTAAGGAATTATGGCGCATAAATGAAGGTATAGAAGAATGAAATCTTAGAGATAAGAAGTATGGGTACAACGGAAGAACAGAAGGACAATAGTTAAAAGTACTCCACAGAGTTTAGAGACAAGAAGATAAAGTTAAGAAGACCACGAGTTAGACGACAAAAAGGATTTGAGGATGAATCCTATTTAAGGGGTGGAGAATTTGTAACGACCAGTAGTTTTACTATTGTCCACATCGATATTATTACGTACAGAATGAAGGCATGTGATATAAATTTCAATAAGATTCAAATACATTCACGAGAAGACTTTGGGAAAGATCGGCAAATTTCTCGAAGTCTTGGGACAACACTGTTGTAGGCACTGCATTTTTGCATATAAGTCTCGATGATGAGCCTCGTACGGAGGCACTACCCTATAAATTGCGGAAGTCGCGGGAAACAGATGTCGGAAGGGAAAATTCAAAAATAAATACCTTGTCAGATTTAATTCGTTTGCTTAGTCTCAGGTTCGCTCGATTGGTCTCTGTTTTAACTATTAAACTCGGCCCAAAAATCCCCGCATCACACCACCAGCCCATTTCGCCCAAGCCCAATCCAAAAATAATTAAAATATTTAAAACACATATCACAAATTAAATTAAATTAAATCCAATTAAATTAAACAAATCATTTTCTTAAACTAAATAAATCACCTTCCTAAAATAAAGAAATAATTTCCTTATAACGAACTAATTAAATCTTCCCCATGATCACACAATCCCCATAATTGCATGATACTTTCCCTACCCGTACAAGGATAACCTCAACCCTCTCCTATAAAAAGACACACAAACTAAAACCTGGAGCTCACTTCTTAATCCCCCATAATTCGTTCTTTCTTCTCTCAACCACGGTATTCTCTCTTCAAGAAACCCCCTACTTGTAAACCCTAGCACGCCTCCATCTTTCCTCCCGGTAACAAACCCTAGAATATACTTCTTTCATCTCATTCTCTCTAATAAACCCTCACATTCCTTACAAAATAGTAAACCCCCATTCATACGACAACTCCTCATTAACCAACAATCTCCACTGAACACCCTAAAAACACGCACAGACCAACTCACTCTTCTCTCTCTCTCAACCGATTAAGACAAAAAGCCATTCACGTAACAAATAAAACCCTAACCCTAGCCTATGACCTCCATCATCTTCCCCACACATGCACTAACAGCTCACGACATTCATCAACCACTCACGGCTCACTTTGATTCACACATCAAACAACAAGTCAAAGAACTAAAAACCCTAGCATCTCAAATCAACTCTCTCCACACCCTCTATCCCTCTCTTCACAACTCGGCAGCAACAAACAAATAAAATAACCCCATACACGTTGACGGTAAAAAAGCAAAACCCTTCAATAGAGTAACGAACCAACAAAGCAATGTAGTTGAGAAACCAGCAGCCCAACAACTTGATGACAAAAATAAAATAGCAACAAACCCTAGCTAGACACGGAAAACCGTGAGTAAGAAACCCAAAGCAGTAATAACCCTTAATTGAGTGCAAAAGAATCAACACAAACGCCCTTCAAAACCACAAAATAACAGTCCCTCACGGACTTCAATTAAGAACCCTCACTGACCGGGCACTCAAACACATTCAACCCACTTGGCTCTCTCTCTCTCTCTCTCACTCAACCATAAACTCCCTTCAGCAGCCCATGCACACGTGAAGACAAGCCACCTCACGTCCCACTTTCAACAAAAGCCACCACACGCAACAAGCACGACTCACACAGACCATCATTCTCTCCTCACACCCATAGACACAACAAACCAACAAAGCTGCCCCCCACGTGAAGGCCACCCAACCGAACAATAACAAATACCCCACTGCCACAAATACACACCACACTAGCCGATTCAACAAATAAAAATAACCCTAAAACCCTTAACCACGTGGAACCAAGAAAGCCGTGAACAAATAGTCCCTGAAACACCCAAAAGTAGTCCAAAAATCATCCCAAAAGCTAGTACCGAAACACCCAAAACAGCCCTGACAATAACCCAAAACAGTCCCCAAATCACCGAAAAACAGCGATGAAAATAGAGAAAATAGCGAGCGAAAATAGCGAACCAGTGAAAACAGTAGAAATGCTAACCCTTCCGGCGACGTCCCAACGCACTCCCAAGAAGAGACTTAAAAGGTAAGACCTGAGGGCACCCTTTGTTATATTTTATTTTGTTATCCCGGACACGGCATGCTTGGTTGGATGTGGAATACATCCAACCGGGTATGCGAAGTCCTATATTGAAAACGGTCAAGTTCTTTGGTCACATATTTTTTATTCCATATTTATTTCGCATTATTAGTCTTTTATTATTTCGTATTTAATTTCCGTTTATTGTTGTTTTAATTATTCAGCATTTGTTTTGTTCTCTTCGGTTATTTATAGTCATATGCATTATCATACTTCATGCATGTCAACATTGGGTTCATGATTGCGTTAATGATTGAGTGTTGCCTCTCATGGTATATCGGATGGAAACCCAGACATAAATTCTGTAGCCGAATCCGAATGGACGATAGTGCGGTCTGTACTTGGGATATAACTCCACGTACTGCTTGAGGAAACGTTCACGCATATGTCCATGAGATTGTGTGCTTGCCATTATTTCGACTTACTTTTATGCAAGCAAACTTAGATATAGGTTATATGCAAACTTAGATACAAGTTGTATGAGAACTTAGATATAGGTTATTCTTACTAATGTATGTTGCGTAGACTTGGTTATATTATCACATAAATCCGTTCATTACAAATGGCATAAGTAAGGGACCATTCCGAACCCAACGGTTTGAGGTCTTCCCTTGCGAGGGGTGAGTGCAGCCTTAAATCATTTCCCAGTTCACACTGGGTGGCGACTCCATTTTATTTCTCCGGTTTAGTTCCCTGCGGGCTACTCCGTACTCCCGACCAGGCCGTGACCCTGGAATAACCTCACAGATTTCTGTGTCCTACAGTCTGGCGACTCCACTGGTGATAGAGAATCGGCCCCGAAATAATGTCTTGTAATGTTTTTGATTTTCGTTTTAATTAACCATGTCTACTGTGAGTTGAAATGGTTTAATCAAAGGCATTATTAGAGCTAGGTAATGGTTTGGTGTCTTCCTTCATTCGCTACCTTTCTACAGCTGAAAGGAAAAGCTTTGAAGGTACCTAGATAATCATTTACTCGAAGCTTACCGTGATGGACTAATTTTGAGGACCTATTGTTTATTCCTGTCACCAAGGCGATAAGAGCCTAAGAGGTAATGGTATTTAAGAGAGTTCACTCCACCCTCCCTCTGGAGAATCTTAAATAGGAAATCCATTTGACAGTCAGTCATGCATCATAACTTGTTGGCACGTTCCACAAGGTATAAAAAAGGTGCGCTCACTTGGTCGCTCGAACCCTTGAGTGGGGAGTCCTAGTAGTGGGCAACCCTTCGCCGGCGGGAGCCTCTGTCTATACTTCTATAAACCCGCATGCGAACCATGGTCATATATCCTATAGAAGTTGTCCCTTTATGCTTTTGATAACCACTTGCATCTCATGCATCTCATGCATACACACATCATGTTAACCCCGTGGCTTAAAAGCCATCATAGATATCCGTTGGGTTAGGAAAAAAAGACTTGTCAAATAAGAGTTTAAAAAACATGGATATCGGGGAAAAGGAAACCGAGGAACAGAAAACTTTACGGCAAGGATAGAAAGACCATTGTGAAAAAAAAAAGAAAAATAAAACAGAAAGAAAAAAAAAGAAGAAAAAAATCATTTGTTTTTAGTCCTTAATAGTTAGGCATAAGTCCGATAATGAAATTGATTGCTTTAGGGTGAAACTTTAGAAACGATAAACCCTTGACGTGCTTTTATCTGATGCTTTGATTAATTGATCTATGTTAGACTCGTAAGGACTTGATTATGGTTCTTAACAGTATAAACCTGAGTAGTTAGCAAAGTGACTAGTTGAAAAAATTGTAGGTCGGTGAATGACCATTTGCTTAGATGTATATCCTGACTTTCTTGTGTTATGATGTGTGGTACGGTTGAAAATGAAAGAAAAGTCTCTGAAAAATAAACCACATATAACCGATAAGCGTGAAGCTACCCATGGGCGAGTATTAGGACCACCATGAGGAGAAATGCTACCTTAAAGGGTATGTGTGTTGAAAAAAAGAGAAAGAAAAAGAAAAAAAGAAGAAGTTCAAAATGAAAAGAAAAAAGAAAGAGACAAAAGAGAAAGAAAAACATACCACATTGAGCACAGAGAAGCAACTGCAGGCATAATTAAGACATCTAGGTTGGTTTGACGCATCGATCCCATTTTTTTTGACGAAATCATTGAGTTAGCTTACCTAGGAATCAAGCTGTAAAGGAACCTTTGCACACACACACACTGTGAGTCTGGCTTAGATCATTTATTCAAAGACTTGGATTTGAGTTGCATTGAATGTTTTGAAGGTTCTCTGGTTTCAATACTGAGCATTCTTTGAGGGCAATAATATGTGTAACTATTGAGACTAGTTCATAACTTTTAATATAGCATGTGGATATAGAATGTCATATCATGTGGTCCACCTTGACCTAATGCAAGCAGCGAAGAGCAGAAAGCAAAATCAAGACTGGGGGTGACCAGTCTACCACCCCGCAAATAAGGGACACAATGAGAACCTGATCAAATGAGACTAAAGAAAATTGAGCAATCACTAGAAAAGAATTGACAGGAAGAAACTGTAAGCATGCCTTGGGGGCGACATAAGTCATTTGTAGGCCAGGGGCACCGAAGAGCACAAGGGAGGCCTAACCCATCGGAATAGGAAATACATTCATGCATACATGCATACATGTCACATACATGCAATTGTTGTTTTGTTTTTGTTCGCAGGTGTTGAAGAAAATGAAAAGGCGGCAAAGACAAACAGTTCGGGAATGAATCCGAGGGTCGAGGCCCATATTTCGGGAATGAATCCCAGGGTCGAGGCCCATATTTAAGGAATGAATCCCAGGGTCGAGGCCCACACTATCAGTAATTTCGGGAATGAATCCCAGGGTCGAGGCCCACACAATCAGCAATTTAGGGAATGAATCCCAGGGGAATGATCCTAGGGTTGAGGCCCACATCATCAGTAGTTCGGGAATGAATCCCAGGGTCGAGGCCCACACCATCTGCAGTTTGGGAATGAATCCCAGGGTCAAGGCCCACACCATCAGCCATTTCGGGAATGAATCCCAGGGTCGAGGCCCACATCATCAGCAGTTCAGGAATGAATCCCAGATCGGGGCCCACACTATCAACAGTTTTGGGAATAAATCCCAAGGTCGAGGCCCACTTCATCAGCAGTTTCAGGAATGAATCCCAGGGTCGAGGCCCACTTCATCAGCAGTTTCGGGAATGAATCATAGGGTCGAAACCCACAGTCAGCTCAATTCGGGAACAAGACCCACAACTCAATTTGGGAACAAGACCCACAATCGGGAACAAGACCCGCAATTCAATTTGGGAACAATACCCACAATCGGGAACAAGACCCGCAATTAAATTTGGGAACAAGACCCACAATCGGGAACAAGACCCGTAATTCAATTTGGGAACAAGACCCACAATCGGGAACAAGACCCGCAACTCAATTTGGGAACAAGACCCACAATCAGGAACAAGACCCGCAATTCAATTTGGGAATAAGACCCACAATCGGGAACAAGACCCGCAACTCAATTTGGGAACAAGACCCATAATCGGGAATAAGACGCACAATTCAATTTGGGAACAAGACCCACAATCGGAAATAAAACCCGCAACTCAATTTGGGAACAAGACCCACAATCGGAAACAAGTCCCGCATTTCAATTTGGGAACAAGACCCACAATCGGGAACAAGACCCATAATTCAATTTTGGAACAAGACCCACAATCGGGAACAAGACCCGCAACTCAATTTGGGAACAAGACCCACAATCAAGAACAAGACCCCCCAACTCAATTTGGGAACCAGACCCACAATCAGGAACAAGACCCGCAATTCAATTAGGGAACAAGACCCTCATCTCACTTCGGGAACAAAACCCACTCGGTGGTTCGGGAACAAGACCCAGAGGTCACAACACCTCGCCATCAATCTCAGCTCACTTCGAGAACAAAACCAACTCGATGGTTCGGGAACAAGACCTAGGGGTCACAACACCTCGCCATCAATCTTAACTCAATTTAGGGAACAAGACCCTCATCAAAATTCGGGAATAAGACCCTCATCTCAACTCAGTAATGGTTTGGGAATGGACAACCTCACAGTAACGGTTCAGGAATAGACCACCTCAAGTAACGGTTCGGGAATGAACCACCTCACAACAGCTCAGTTCAGTAGTGATTCCTAGATATCGCAGCATCTTGCAGGTATGAACCTCAGGGGTCGCAGTACCTCACCATCAGATCAACTCAGTTTGAAGCAACAGGCAAGTCAGGCAGTAGCTGGCGAGCCAGGTAAGTACAAATGCATGCATAACTTTGATAGGATTGTCATTGTCACACACTGCACAAGTCTCATCAAAGTGGGGGCGACTGTAGGCACTGCATTTTTGCATATAAGTCCTGATGATGAGCCTCGTACGGAGGCACTACCCTTTAAATTACGGAAGTCGTAGGAAACAGACATCGGAAGGGAAAATTGAAAAATAAATACCTTGCCAGATTTAATTCGTTTGCTTAGCCTCAGGTTCGCTCGATTGGTCTATGTTTTAACTGTTAGACTCGGCCCAAAAATCCCCGCATCACACAATTAGCCCATTTCGCCCCAAGTCCAATCCAAAAATAATTAAAACATTTAAAACATATGTCATAAATTAAATTAAATTAAATTAATCTTTTTCCTAAACTAAATAAATCATCTTCCTAAACTAAAGAAACCCTTTCCTTATAACGAACTAATTAAATCTTCCCATGATCACACAATCCCCATAATTGCATGATACTTTCCCTACTCGTACAAGAATAACCTCAACCCTCTCATATAAAAAGACACACAAACTAAAACTTGAAGCTCACTTCTCAATCCCCCACAATTCGTTCTTTCTTCTCTCAACCACGGTCTTCTCTCTCTAAGAAACCCCCCTAAACCAGTAAACCCTAGCACGCCTCCATCTTTCCTCTAGGCAATAAACCCTAGAGTATCTTTCTCTCATCTCCTTCTCTCTCATAAACCCTCATGTTCCTTACAAAACAGTAAACCCTAATGCAGACCACAACTCTTCATTAATCAACAACCTTCACTGAACACCCTAAGAACACGCACAGACCATCTCACTCTTCTCTCTCTCTCTCAATTGATCAAGACAAAAAGCCATTCACGTAACAAACAAAACCCTAACCCTAGCATCTGACCTCCATCATCTTCCCCATACATGCACTAACAGCTCATGACATTCATCAACCACTCACGGCTTACTTTGATTCACACAGCAACCAACAAGTCAAAGAACTAGAAACCCTAGCATATCTCATCAACTCTCTCCACACCCTCTATCTATCTCTCTTCACAACTCGGCAGCAACAAATAAATAAAATAACCTCATACACGTTGACGGCAACAAAGCAAAACCCTTCAATAAAGTAACGAACCAACAAAGCAATGTAGCCGAGACACCAGTAGCCCACCAACTTGATGACAAAAACAAAACAGCAACAAACCCTAGCTAGACACGGAAAACCGTGAGTAAGAAACCCAAATGAGCAATAACCCTTAATTGAGTGCAAAATAATCAACACAAACGGCCTTCAAAACCAAAAAGTAACAGTCCCTCACCGACTTCAATTAAGAACCCTCACTGATCGGGCACTCAAACACATTCAACCAACTTGGCTCTCTCTCTCTTTCACTCGACCACAAACACCCTTCAGCAACCCATGTACACGTGAAGACAAGCCACCTCACATCCCACTTTCAACCAAAGCCACCTCACGCAACAAGTACCACTCACACAGACCATCCTTCTCTCCTCACACCTATAGACACAACAAACCAACAAAGCTGCCCCCCACGTGAAGGCCACCCAACCGAACAAAAACAAAATACCCCACTGCCACAAATACACACCACACTAGCCGATTCAACAAATAATAATAACCCTTAACCACGTGGAACCAAGAAAGCCGTGAACAAACAGTCCCTAAAACACCCAAAAATAGTCCAAAAATCATCCCAAAAACCAGTCCCAAAACACCCAAAACAACCCCTGAAAATAACCCAAAACAGTCCCCAAATCACTGAAAAATAGAGAGTGGAAACAGTGAGTGAAAACAGAGAAAACAGCGAGCGGAAACAGTGAAGAAGTGAAAATAGCGAAAACGCTAACCCTTCTGGCGACATCCCAACGCACTCCCGAGAAGCGACTTAAAAGGTAAGACCTGGGGGCACCCTTTGTTATATTTTATTTTGTTATCCTGGACACGGCATGCTTGGTTAGACGTGGAATACGTCCAACCGGGTATGCGAAGTCCTATATTGAAAACGGTCAAATTCTTTAGTCACATATTTTTTATTCCGTATTTATTTCGCATTATTAGTCTTTTATTATTTCGCATTTAATTTCTGTTTATTGTTGTTTTAATTATTCCACATTTGTTTTGTTCTCTTCGGTTATTTATAGTCATATGCATTATCATACTTCATGCATGTCAATATTGGGTTCATGATTGCGTTAATGATTGAGTGTTGCCTCTCATGGTATATTGGATGGAAACCCAGACGTAAATTTCATAGACGAATCCGAATGGACGGTAGTGCGGTCTCTACTTGGGATACAACTCCATGTACCGCTTTAGAAAACGTTCATGCATATGTCCATGAGATTGTGTGTTTGCCGTTATTTCGACTTACTTTTATGTATGCAAACTTAGATATAAATTATATGCAAACTTAGATATAGGTTGTATGCGAACTTAGATGTAGGTTATTCTTACGAATGTATGTTGCGTAGACATGGTTATATTATCACATAAATCTGTTCATTACAAGTGGCATAAGTAAGGGACCATTCAAAACCCAACAGTTAGAGGTCTTCCTTTGCGAGGGGTGAGTGCGGCCTTAAATCATTTCCAGTTCACATTGGGTGGCGACTCTATTTTATTTCTCTGGTTTAGTTCCCCCGCAGGCTACTTTGTACTCCTGACCAGGCCATGAGCCTGGAACAGCGTCGCTGATTTCTGTGTCCTACAACTGTACAATGTTTATTTTAGACTACCCATACTATTTTGGGCATAACGTTTTCATTCGATCTTCGATTTTTACGAATTTTATATCATCAAAAAGATGAGATCGAGTCCTACAACGTCCACGTTAAATATTTTTCTAAATTCGGAACAGAACAGGGTCGAAAATGTAAGTCAAAAATTCTGATGATTAGTAATTTCGGGTCAAAATGTAAAGATCTCAAATGTTCTCCATTCTTCTACACACTTCTTCAATTTTCTTTTATCATTTAAGCCCTAGTATACAAAGGAGGCTACTATTTACTAATTCCAAAAGTTAAAGAGAGGGAATGAAGAGAAAACAGAGAAGAAACAGTAAGAAAAAGAGAGGGAAATGAGAAGAAGAAGAAGAAAAAAAAAAGAAGAAGGAAAGAAAGAAAGAAAGAAAGAAGAGAAAAGAAGGAGAAGCCTAGTTGATTTGGCATCCTTGGAGCTTGATGAAATGGTTGGGAATCAAAATAAATAAGGTAATGGAACTAAACCCAAATTCTAATTTATGAAATTTTGACAAAATTAATGATATGGTGGTTAAAATGGCATGTTATACGTTGAATATTAGTGGTTAATGAGTAAAAAGTGGGTTATGAAGTGAAGAATTTAAGTTTGAAGAAGTTTAAAGTTGAGTAGGGAAAAATGGGTTTGTGATTAAATAAGTAGTTGATGATGATAACTTAGAAGTATTAATGATATGATTATGATTAGCATATTAGACATTTCAATTGATGAGGATTTTGGAATGATTGAAGTGTTGTCTTAGGTATTTTGGGTTTGATTTCCAAGTTATAGATATGATTAAGTGATGAAGATTTGTGTGTTTGATGTTAAAAGTGTGTTGTGATGATGAATTAGATAATTTATATTTGCTTATGGGTTGTGTGTTTGAGGTATCATGGGAGCATTGGGAATAAATTGGGTGAGTTTGGCTTGAAAAGATGAAGGGTAGAATCTGCCCAGGTTTTTGGTGTCGTGTCGCGACGCGCAGCTTGAAAATTTGAAAAAGTTTTAGGTGATGCGACGCGAGACCAGAGCTTCACCATCAACCTTAGGGTCTCATATTAGTTCATATACACCTCTTACATAAACTTATAAAAAATGTGGCAAGCCTTGTATGTAGAACCTAGTGAACCATCGTTAGATTTATTTCACTTTATATACTAATTAAGCTTCGACCGTAGGTTACCTACAGTAAGCACAGTCTCCTTCGACCAAGGATCCAGTGCCAGTCAGACTTCATCACAGTGAGTGGAAACATTCTCTTTTACTTGATTTTCATTTATCATTTTCATAACAGACTTACATTTTACGCTTTAGGGCATTAGAAGCTTTTCTTTTCAGTTATTGTTATTTATAGTTATGCTTTGAGAAAGAAAATGATTTTCAAGAAACAGTGCTTACGATTTTAAGATTTAAAGTATGGTTTTCATATTTTTTTTCTTGAGATACAGTGGAACCGATGGATTTAGAGACGTACACATGTGGATGTCTGAGGGGACGCTCTACGATCCTTGAGCAGGACTAAGGTTGACAGATACCCGAAATCCTGGTTTCATAGCTTGGGTGATAGTATCGATCCGCACCCCCAGTTCCATTTTGTGGTGTGATACGTCCAGTTGAGTTATGGTCTTGGGCGTAGAGCACCACCAGTTTCGGAGATGTCCAGTTGAGTTATAGTCTTGGGCATAGAGTACACCCAGTTGAGTTATGGTCTTGGTGACCGGCGTAATCACACGCGTATAACGCAAACGCACGTATCGTTCAAGTAGTATAAAAATATCGATCCCACGAGGACTTAATTCCTATTGTTGTTACTAATTATTGATACTATTTATTTACAGGTATCTAATTATAGGGAGAAGGGAATGATTGCTTTTGGTTTGCTGAATGTGGATTTGCTAAATAAATAAATAAAGACACAAAATAAAATACAAAAGAAAAATAAACAAAAGACACAAAAATCTAGGGTTGTGATTCCACACAATATTATTCTAATGATGAATTGATTCTCTTATATATTTGTAATAAATTAGTTTTCTAACCTGGAACACGAAGATATGTAAAAGCCTCTTCCGGTGGTCAGATGCAAGTACCCAAAATAACCCAATTAATCATATTCATATGTTAACCAAGTTGCCTGAATTCATTAAGTTCAAGTTCCAATTATGGCTACCCACGCCCGACAGGTATATTCCTATCCTGTAAGGAAATCTATTAAAGGGTTATCTATCCTCAAGGAAGATCGTGAGCTATTGAACCTAAGGGTGAAACCTAAAATCCATTTTCCAAGTTTATTTTAAGTTTACCACATCACTCTTATTGGTGATCATGTAACAAGAAGCATTAAGCTTAAGATTCAATAAACAAACTAAAGAATTACCCAATATATAATTAATTCAATTATTAAGTATGTGAATATTGTGTTTCATCACTTCCTTAGAATAAAAATAAAATACTAAGGGTTAGTGAATCCACCTTTACTAATTCTAATTTAGAAATCTCCATTATTATGATACAGAAATTATCAGTGATATTACCAACCGACCATACAGGTGGTATCCTCATTAACTCAGATTTTCAATTAAGTCCAACCATCCATAAAGGCGGTGTGATTATTTGACCATAAACGAGCTATATAGACGGTAATCATTTGTCACCTAAAGACCGGTCATATAGGCGATGTCACATTATGTCAAATAAATAAAACCGGCTATTAAGGCGGTAATCATTTAATTTAAATTATAATTTCCATAATATAATTAAGGGAGATTGATCTAAACTAAAATAATAAAAGCTTCACCCTTCCCCTAGCGGAAATCTAACTAGAAAACATAAAAGAAAAAAAAAGAGAATAAACAGCTACTATTACTGAAAATAAAAATACATAATTTAAATTACTCAAAATAAACAAACAAGATGCAATCCTTAAATTCCTTACAAAAATCTAAGGAAATCATGAGAATTACAAACGAAATGGCTTGGTATTTATAGGAAAACCTAAAGCCTTCCACCAATTTCTCCACCGATTTCTCCACCAATTGCTCCACTAAACATGGCACCAAATATGGCACCAAACATGGCATCAAACATGGCATAAAACATGGCATAAAACACTCCACCAAACATGCATGTTTGGTGGAATTTTGATAAATTTTTATATTCTTAAAAATGACTTTAGTAATTAAACATAACACAATTATGGATTGTTCATTAATTTCGGCCATGACACCTTCAGAATTAGAAATTATTTTATTCTTAAAAGTTGTAGATCTTTGAGTCTTCTTTAATCTACAACTTGAATCACCTCAATCCGATATCGGAGTAAACAGTTATGTCCAAAATACGACAATTGCACAAAACTGCAATTTCTGAAACTGTACTTCGTCAGAACGCCTTGTCATGTTTCCAATCTCCAAAATCAAAATGTCAAGTCCAATTTTTACCCTTATTTGACCCACATTTCGTCCTAAATGATTCCATTAAGTTCCAATTTTATTTTATCTGCAAAATACACTAAAACACATCAAAAAGTTCATCAAACCCGAGAAACTATACAAAATATTAAGTTAAATGAGTGGGAAATAGTGATATAATTACCACTCATCACACCCTCAAACCTAAAATTTTGCTAGTCCTCGAGCAATACAATATAATAAATAATTAAAATTATACTAAGCCACTTTCGTAGGGATCACGGTTGCATTTAGCGTGTGCAACAAGCCTTTTAACCCCTAGGTGTCCCTAGTGGACGAGTTGCAGTCTCGTGAGGGTTTACAGCAACGATACCCACAAACATTTGATAAAAGTAAAACGATAGTAAAACTAATGCACACAAAAGCAAAAAGACAAGAGAATAAAGAAGTTAGTGACTAAACATGTGAAACTTCTACTCCAAGTTAGTAGTTGTTTTCTTTCTTTCTAAATTACCAAATAAGTAAATTCTTCGATTATTTTTACCATTCTTCATATACACAACGAACAAAATATTAATCAACTCATTTTGTCCACAATAGTCACAAGTGCAGTTGAGAAGAGAGTAATATTTTTGTCCTAAAGTTTTATCAGAATTCACACCTTTTGTAGCAATGGAATAATTTTTTCTTTGATTTTTGATTTATTTATTTATTTATATACAATATCTTCCGTCTATGTAGCGAGCTTTGGGTCAGTGACTCCCAAACTAGTTGGCTTTAGGGCACTAGGTGTTAAGACACCCCTACGGACTTAATTACTCAGACTTCAGATAAATATATTTTTTGCAACATCTTTGATCCATGTAGCGAGATTTTGGCCAGTGACTCCCAAACCAGTTGGTTTTAGGGCACTAGGTGTTAAAACACTCATACGGACTTAATAACTCGGATCTCAGACTTTTTTTCACACTTTTTTTTCACACTTTTTTTTTCTTTTTTTTCTTTTTTTTTACTCCATTGCCATTTATAGATGCTTACTCCAATTAAACTAGAGCACTGAATATTACAATTTTTTCAATTACAGCTCATGTCCGTATGTTACTATGCATGTTGATAATACCTACCAACTAAGCATATGAAGATTCATTTTAGTCAGTTTTATAGAGAACTCACAAATTAAATAATTCAAAAGGAAATAAACAAAAAATAACTTGTTCCGAAATAGGTTGAGATACGTCTCAGGAGTGGAAATTCCTTACACAGCTATCTCATACAAATTTCACATGATTAATCAAATTAAAAACACAAAAACACTAAATATTTTTTTTGATCTTTTCTAAAAATTTTCAATTTTTTTGGCTTTTCGAAAAAATTTTGGACTAAAAATCTAATAAAAATAACACAAAATAAACAAGATACTAATAAACTATTCCCTCCCCAAACCTAAATGAGACATTATCCCCAATGTCTTAAACAGTAGAAGAAGAGTTTAGAAGATCATGCCTTGTTAACTGAAATTCTACGAAAAAATTACTGATTAAGATCTATGTCCAATTTACGCTTCTTACCACGATCGTTATTTGTCCAGTTCAACTTGGAAAGAATGGGGTCGATTTTTGGTTCAAATGCTAAAATTTGGTCAATTAATTCCTCGACCTTTGTTGCAGTCAGGAAAATATCTTGCATTGATTTTCTGACGAACTCATGTCTTTTGGCTTCCATAAGAAATACAAACAGGAAATCGAAAAAATGATCAATGTTGAGTAATCCAATGGGCTTCTGATGAATGTTCAATTGCACCTATGATACCACTTTGAATATCTTTTCAAATGTTCCGAGCCCACCTAGTAAAGCAATAAACGCATCAGTAGTATTGATCATTTCAATGAGTTGTTCAGACATCCCCGAGACAATGTGTTCATCTCCATTTGTTTTTTCGATTATGTGTTCGTTCGCCAAAGTTTTTGAAATGATTCCCAAAACGTGACCGCCGCCCTCCTGAACGGCTTTTGAAATGCTTCCATCAATCCAAGATTGCCACCACCATATACTAAGTGCATATTTCTTTCTGCTATGACTCGCCCCAATTCCTTTGCAGCCTCAATGAACTCTAGTTTATTACCAGAATTGGATTCACAGAAAACTCAAATTCGCTTGACTCGCTGCTGTGAAGTTTCTTCCATTTTCCCTCTCTTATTTGGATGTATATCTAGATATGTCGAAGAGAGAAATGTAGAGCTGAATTTATAGAACCTAAAAATGGGCGAGTAATAGTAGCACTAGTGCCTGCTAAATGATAATTATTAAATGATAGTTAAAATAAATCGTGAAAAGTCAAAAAGTTTAGATCTTTTTGGTGAAATTAAAGAAAATAAAAACATAAAAGCAAATCAAAGCAATTATTAAAGCAGCGGAATTGTGTATGCAATACGCCACTAGCTTAGTATAAATTCATAAGGATGCATCTCAAGAATTCATTCTTTACTCAGCCATCACAAATGAATTAACTCTCTTTTTTGTGATTGTCAAACACCATTCCTTTTGTCTTAAAATGCTCAGTTTGTGCTTTTCCCTACAAAAATATCACACAAAATTAAAAACTCTACAACATGTATACACAAAATATAAAAATAGACATTAAAACAAATTGCATAGGTTGCCTCCCCACTAGCGCTAAATTTTTCGTCTTCAGCCAGACAAGACTTAAATCCATCTATTATGGAGGTTTCATTGTGGTTTTGGACGTCCGATTAAAGACAATCCCGTGAGCATTGCTTTTGAAGGCTCTCTTCCAACAGTAAAGTGGCAAAAAGAATTTTGTCTCATTCATTGCTCGTGCCACCTTTTTAATCTTTATCGCTCCAGTGGTTCCTGAAAAGAAAGAAAGAAAATCATGAGGTCTTGTATAGTGCTTGACTTTGAATGGAAGTTCCATTCTGTCAAGCTTCTGGGCTATATCTTTGATCAGTACTCCCCAAAACAGTGATGTTTCTCCTGAATGTCTGAGATCTTTAATTTGGTTAGACAGTTGCTCCTCCATTTGCTCTGATTCTTGCTACATCTTTTCTTCATAGATGTATTTTAGGATTTCCGCATTCAATTCTTCATCTGTCATCTGTTAAATGCATGCTCCATAAGTGTCAACCTGAGGATGTAAAAAGATGTCAGATTTTAGGTCTTCATCATCTGATATGAATGACTCAAGTAGATCTTCTTCAAACATTTATGTAATGGACACTCCAAGATCTTCATTTTGAAGATAAAGAATTTCATCCTCAATTTTTGTTGGCACAAACAACTCTATTCTTCATCTTCGTTAGAATCTGAATAATAAAAATCAAACAGAGACTTTGCTGGTTTGAGCTCCTGAACTGATACCTCTGGTTCTTGATACTGCTCAGCCTCTTCCTCTTTTAAGGTGTCATTGTGAAACTCTGAGTACTCGAAGGCTTCATCAGTCTCATTTGCAAATGCTTCTTGAGGTATGTAGCTCTGGTTTTCTATTAATTGTCTCATTTGGTCTGTCAGTCTCTGAATGAATGTTGATTGTCTCTGAATACTTTCGAATTGATTTTGGTATGTTTCAAGAATTGTGTCCAACTCTTCGTCTCGTTTCTTACTCCAATCTTTGAACATGTCAACTAATTGTTCTTCCTCTGATGGTTCTGATTGTTGACGAAGATCGTAGTTAGATGGTGGATAAGATGGACAATGTGGTTCTATGAAATATGCTGGTTTCTCGTACCTTGAATGATTTCGATAATTCTGCCACTCTGAAATGTATATGCATTGATAGTTCGGGTAGTTACCATCGCATATCATACATCTCCCCATTGCGTTTTGTTGAGAAAATGTAGTATTGTTTAGTTCCAGGCCTTAGAAAATTGGACTATTGCTCTCTGATTTGGGGTGTATCTTCTTCAAGTAAAGCTCGTAATCTTTCTATCTCCTAATAAAGATCCATGTCAACCACCTGAAAAAATAAAGGAAAGAAATAAAAATTACAGATAGAAAGAAAATTAGATAAAAGTAAATTAGATAGCTTCAAAATTATTAACTAAAGAAAAATAAGTCTCCGGCAACGGCGCCAAAAACTTGACCGGCGTAATCACACGCGTATAACGCAAGCGCACGTATCATTCAAGTAATATAAAAATATTGATCCCACGAGGACTTAATTAATATTGTTGTTACTAATTATTGATATTATTTATTTACAGGTATCTAATTATATGGAGAAGGGAATGATTGCTTTTGGTTTGTTGAATGTGGATTTGCTAAATAAATAAATAAAGACACAAAAGAAAATCCAAAGGAAAAATAAACAAAAGACACAAAAATCTAAGGTTGTGATTCCACACAATATTATTCTAACGACGATTGATTCTCTTATATATGTGCAATAAATTAGTGTGCTAACCAGTAACACGAAGATATGCAAAAGCCTCTTCCGGTGGTCAGATGCAAATACCCAAAATAACCCAATTAATCATATTCATGTGTTAACCAAGTTACCTAAATTCATTAAGTTCAAGTTCCAATTATGGCTACCCACGCCCGACAGCTATATTCCTATCTTGTAAGGAAATTTATTAAAGGGTTATCTATCTGATGTGATATTTTTATATTACCGCAAATGTACGGTGTCAAGTTTTAGTATAAACGAGTTAAGAGTGTCGAACCCACAGGGATTGCGTTAACTCGCACTAAGTACTACAATTGATAATCCTAACTTTATTTAGACGACAAATAATAAAGATTTTTAATAAATAAATAATATTTAGATAGGAGGAACTAATACGATAGAGATTCTGGATTCTGATTTCACCTAACTGTCGCCTATGTATTTGTTGTGCCAATTAATCCTTGTTCCGTTATATTTTTTATAAGTCAAGATTCCTAAAATATTCACTCCCTCTCTCAAGTGCCGAGTGAAAATATCATCAACTATAGACTTCGATATCTCTATAAAAATCTAATAGTTAATAACTCATTACACTTTGTGATTCTATATTAACGACTTCAAAGGACTACAGATTCTCTCGAACTCTATAAAACCCTAGGTCATATTCTCTAGATCTATTCAAAATCCCCTCTCTCGAGTGATAGATTCTAAACATTCATCATCATAAATTGTGGCCAACAATCAAGAAGCATTAAACTCAAAAGAATATAAACAAATCAATAAAACTTCATAACAAAATTGATAAGCACAATACAAGGTTCAAGCATTAGTTACATCATTCTCCAGAATTAAAGAGTTAGTTCATGACAAAGATAAATACATTGATAAACAAATCATGAATCTAATGGAAATCATTAGAGTTCTAAGAAAGAAATAAGAAGATAAAACCTTAATTGAATCTCTTCCTCCTCGGATGTCACCGCATTTGTCTCCTCTTGTCGCTCTTCAATCCTCTCCTTGGATCTCTAAAAATATTTGTTTTAGTGTTTTATGCAGTGTATTAGCCCTTTAATTCTGGATGAACTGTTATATTTATAATAGAGGCTAAGAGTCATTAAACATTTAAAAAAAACCCTAAAATCTTGTTTCTGGTCCACAGGGGATGCTGCAGCGCCGAACAATGGACACTGCAGCGCCGAACAGTGGGCTCTGTAGCGCCCAACTCTCGGGAAAATGTATGTAAATGACTAGATCTCGTCACGTAGATACAAATCGATATATTATGGGTCTCGTAACTCTTTCTAAATCAAAAGTTATAGCCTTTTTAATTTCAGTGCGCAACTGATGCGGGTTTTTGCTGCTTCTTGAGTCTGATACTCCTGATAGGTCCCGAAATACACGTATTTGCTCCATTATCGATGTTCTAATGCTTCCTACAAATAAGACATAAAATAAACTATAAAATACATTAAATGGCTTGAACCATAACAAAATAATAGGCTAAAAATGCTAGAATAAGTGGGTATAAACCACACTTATCACTATCCTCAAGGAAGATCGTGAGATATTGAATCTAATGTTGAAACCTAAAATCCCTTTTCCAATTTCATTTTAAGTTTACCACATCACTCTTATTGGTGATCAGGCAACAAGAAGCATTAAGCTTAAGATTCAATAAACAAACTAAAGAATTACCTAATATATAATTAAATAAATTATTAAGTATTTGAATATTGTGTTTCATCACTTCCTTAGAATAAAAATAAAATACTATGGGTTAGGGAATCCACCTTTACTAATTCTAATTTAGAAATCTCCCTTATTATAATACAGAAATTATCAGTGATATTACCAACCGACCATACAGGCGGTATCCTTATTAGGTCAGATTTTCAATTAAGTCCAATCGGCCATAAATGCGGTGTGATTATTTATCCATAAACGAGTCATATAGGCGGTAATCATCTGTCACCTAAAGACCGGCCATATAGGCGGTGTCACATTATGTCAAATAAATAAAACCAGCCATTACGGCGGTAATCATTTAATTTAAATTATAATTTCCATATTATAATTAAAGGAGATTGATCTAAACTAAAATAATAAAAGCTTCACCCTTCCCCCAGCGGAAATCTAACTAGAAAACATAAAAGAAAATAGAAGAACTACTACTGTTACTAAAAATAAAAATACATAATTTAAATTACTGAAAATAAACAAACAAGATGCAATCCTTAAATTCCTTACAAAAACCTAAGGAAAGCATGAGAATTACAAATGAAACGACTTGGTATTTATAGGAAACCTAAAGGCTTCCACCGATTTCTCCACCGATTGTTCACCAAACATGGCACCAAACATGACATTAAACACTCCACCAAACATGCATGTTTGGTGGAAGTTTGGTAAATTTTTATATTTTTGAAAATAACTTTAGTAATTAAACATAATATAATTTCAAATTGTTCATCAATTTCGACCATGAAACATTCAGAATTCGAAATTATTTTATTCTTCAAAGTTGTAGATCTTTGAGTCTTCTTTAATCTGTAACTTGAATCACCTCAATCCGATATCGGAGTAAAACGTTATGCCGAAAATACGACAGTTGCACAAAATTGAAATTTTCGAAACTATACTTTATCAGAACGCCCTTTGAAGTTTCCAATCTCCAAAATCAAAATGACAATTCCAATTTTTACCCTTATTTGACCCATATTTCATCCTAAATGATTCTATTAAGTCCCAATTTTATTTTATCTGCAAAATACACTAAAACGCATCAAAAAGTTCATCAAAACTGAGAAACTATACAAAATATTAAGTTAAATGAGTGGGAAATAATGATATAATTACCACTCATTACCTGGGTGTAGAGAGATGTCCAGTTGAGTTATGGTCCTGGACGTAGAGCAGTTTTCAGTTTTCATATTTTCAGTACACAGACTTTCAGATCTTCAGATTTTCAGTACCTAGATTTTAGAAATCAGATTTTAGTAAATAGTTTTCAGAAAACTAGATTTTCAGAAATAGTTTTTAGAAAGCAGAGTTTCAAAGGCAGTTTTCAGAAAAATGAAATTTCTGAAACAAAGTTTTTATATAAAGATGTTTTGAAAATATGGTTTTGAAGCTAAAAGATTTTTACATCAGTTTTCAGTTATTGTCTACTCACTTAGATTGTACGACGATATAACCCCCCACTCCCAATATTTGCTTTGCAGGAATTCCAGGAGGACAAGCTTGGGAGGACGGATACTGATGCAGTCACCAGGGATGGAGTCCACTAGCATTGATTCATATAGCATGAGAGTCTAGTCAGTGTCAAAGTAAAAATTTCTTGTATACACTAGTGAAGTATGAGTCTTTATAAGTATCTGTTAATGTGTGTAAAGAAAAGTATTTTCAGTACACAAATGTGAGAAACAAAAGTACTTTAAATTGAGTTATGGTTCCCATGCATGACATTGCATTTGAATAACTTAGAATACAGTCAGAAAATCATAGGCTTATGGGGTTAACACTACTATCCCCTGTCGGTAACATCTCTCAGATCAGTGATGTTACAAGCGCATCAATCGATTCAACTGTACAAATTACAAAATTAATAATATCAATAAACCAAAAAAAAAAACAAAAAAAAAAGAGTAAAGAAAAATTAACATCAGTGGGTTTGATAAAGATTATACCTTCATCGGCGACACAACTGACATAGGAGACTCCGATCTGGAACCCAAAGCCAAATCTTAGTGGACCCAAATACTCCAAAAACGACCTCTTTTCGGGTACCTCAACGTCCCACAAAATCCAAGTCTTAGTGGTCCCGCAAATGATACCATGAATGGGTGTTGATTTTGATTAAGAATGGGTGCCATCTGCTATTTGTTGAGGGATAAATTTTATGAAAAAAAAAGGGAAATGTTGGGCAGATGAGGAAAAATAAAGAAGATTCTGAAATTTTAGGTTTTAATTTTTGACTCTTAAATTAGTACTAATTGAAATATTAAATTATATTAAAGAAAAAACAATTCAGACAATGTATTGGCCGAATGGAAATTATTTAAGTATAAGTTGTTTATGATTTAAGAGGGTTTATATAATTGGAATTTTAAAAATGTTGATGGTGTTTTCGAGCACTACAGTATTTAAAACAGCACGACAAGGACAAAAGGGTAAATTCTTTCTCTGGTTGACATCATGGTCAGACCGACCACTTCATGGTCAGACCGACCACTCATGGTCAGACCGACCACTTCATGGTCAGACCGACCACTTCATGATCAGACCGACCACTTCATGTGAAGACCGACCACATCATGTGAAGACCGACCACTTTGGTTCAGACGACCGGACATTATAGAGGACGGCAAGAACATTCTCGGCATAAAAGGTCACCATGGCCGACCTCACGAATGCCGACCAGATAGCGAGGTGTGTCCAGGAAGATAGAGCATCCTATTTTCTCGGGTAATGAGACAAATTATCCTACTTTCACGGGAGAATTGATGAATTAGTATCTTGATAGGACAAAGGAAGTAAAGGTAGTTTGAAATTAGGAAACCTTGTGGCAGAAGAAGGTTGACTCAATTAGGAACCCTTGTAAGAGAAGGAGTCTGACTCCCGTTTTTATTATAAATAGGAGGGTAGAGCATATGTAAAAGGACCATCTGAAAATCATCACAAGAGTGAAAGATTAGAGTCATAAAGTTCCAATTTGTAAGAGCAAAGGAGAGGCCTGAGAAGTATTTGAGTAATAAAAGAGTACCATCCTGTTCTTGTCCGTGGACGTAGGTCGGATCCCAAAATCCACCGAACCACGTTAAATCACCTTGTCTGATTGGTATATTTTCTTGTTTTCCGCTAAATTTGCCTTTGGTTCCCCATAACCAAACAAATTCACAGTTGAAGGAGGATTCCCTCGGAGGTGATATTCCTATATTACCCTGAGACCAAAATCCACCGTCAACAGCTGGCGCCGTCTGTGGGGAACTTCAACAAAAAAGCAATTCACGTAGTAAGACAAATGGCGGAAGACGGAGATCACCAACCAGGAGGTCCGGCAATGGACTGGATGGAAAGAATGGAAGATAGCATGAGGACTATGATGGATCGACTAGAAAGAATGGGAGGAGCAGACAACGAGAGACCTGAAACCTGGGCCGGCCAGAAAAGGAAAGAAAGGGAAAAAGGGAAAAGAGTAGCAGATGTAAGCGAGGACGAGGAACCCAGAAAGAGAGGCCCTTATGGGATAAGATCTGAAGTGGTAGAAGAAAGAGCCGCCAGCGATCAGAAAACACATGGAAGAAGAAGAGGAACAATCACTCGACCCCTCCTCCGACAGTTTTTACAACTCCGAGAGGGAGAATAAGAAGTACAACGAAGACGTGCAGGAGACTTCCGGATTTATGGAACGCCACACCCGGAACGACAGGCGAACAGAAGGACGCAGAAGGCGACATGGGGGCACAGCCCGTGAAATAAAGTCTTGGTTGAGAAAAGAGATAACCAGATGGGGAGAAGGCCTCAAGATCGGCGCGGGAGACACCCGAGGCGAGGAAGAAGGGTCTCCCCTTACGGAAGAAATAAGGTCAGCCCAGTTCCCGAAGCGGTTTAACATGCCGACCCTAGCGCCATACAAAGGCCACTCCGACCCAAAATCCCACATTGAGAATTTTGTCCTCCTGATGGAAGTACAGGGGGTAACGGGCGACGCCGTATGCAAAGTATTTCCCTTAACTTTGGGTGGACCTGCCATCCTATGGTATAGAAGTCTGGCCCCAGGAAGCATCCAGAGCTTCTCCCAGCTTAAAAATCATTCATCCGACACTTCAAAGGAGCCTGCACCCCTAAAAAGACAATATGAGAACTAAGGCTCATAAAACAGGGAGATGACGAAACACTAAAAAGCTTCATTGAAAGGTACCACAACACCGTGCTCGAGGTCGGAGGATACGAATCCCAAGAGGCCCTGGAAAGTCTGAAAGGGGCCCTAAGGGTCGGGAAACTCTGGATCCACCTGAGAATCCATGAGACACCAGACTACGCTGCCGCACTGGAGATAGCCAGGAAGTACGTCCTACTAGAAAGCGAAGAAAAAGTGTCCCGGAGGGGGACAACCACCAGAGAAAGGGTAACAAGGAGGGAAGACCACCGGCGACCGGAGAGAGAATTTCGGAAATTCAATCCAAGACCCAAAGAATTCAAGCCAATGGCACAGAAGGATCAAGGAAAGAGGCCCACAACTCAGGTAAACCACGTGGTTCGAGAGGAGGCATATATCCCTTTAAGCAAGCCGCCAGGAGAAATCATCATGGAGATACGGGAGAAAGGTCTCTTAATAGAACCAGACCTCAGGAGGTTTCCCCCAGACAGAAAAAACAAAAGGTCCTACTGCCTACATCACAACCTAAAAGGGCACACAACCGATGAGTGCAAGGATCTGCGGGAACAAATGGAGGACCTGGCCCGGAACGGGTACCTGAACAATTACATCGACCACGAAATCATGGCCGCCAGACAAAGGGCAAGGAATCGAGGGGTGAACTTCATCGCAGGAGGGGCAACGTTGGCCGGGGACTCTAACCGGTCAAGAAAGAATTACAGCCGAGCACGGGGAACAGAGGTGCTGAAAACAGAAAAATCCCCAACCCCCAAGGAAATCGGTCAACACCCATTATGTTCACCGATGAAGACGCTCAGGGGGTAATTTCCCCCACGATGACGCACTGATAATCAAAGCAACGATCGGCGGCACAGAAGTGGACCGAATCCTGGTGGATCCTGGGAGCGCGGTAGATATAATTTCCAAAGAGACTTTGGAGGACCTGGGGGTAGAATGCACAGCTCTAACCAAAGACAGCACCCCCCTGTACGGATTTGGGGGTTCAACGGTCATCCCTCTGGGAAAAATTCAGTTAGCAGTGACGATCGGGGCTGCCCCCAAAACCCGAACAATCATGATAAACTTCACCGCAGTAGACTGCATGAGCAGTTATCAAGTCATTGCCGGCCGCCCCTTCATGATGAAAACCAAGGCCGCAATGTCCTGTCATTACTTGAAATTGAAGTTCCCCACACGGGAAGGGATCGGAATCGTATGCGGAAGCCAGAAAAAAGCCCGCAGCTGTTTCGCCACTTTCTCGCGAGAAACCCTCTGCGTAGAAAGAGGCACCAAGAAGAGACAGAGAGACGAGGATGACGAAAATACAAGGAAAGACCCTGCTCCTCGGCCCGACAAAGCTGCACGGCTCGGATCAGCCGAAGAGTTGGAAGAAGTAAAACTGTTCGGGCCAGAGAAGAACATAAAAATAGGAGGAAGTCTAGACAAAGCCCTAAGAAAAGACTTGTTGGAATATCTACAAGAGTACCCCGACGTTTTTGCATGGGGACACGATGACATGCCCGGGATCGACCCAAAATTCATAAGCCATCGCTTAGCAGTGAACCCATTACATAAGCCAGTAAAACAGAAGAGGAGAATATTCAACCAGGAGCGGTGCGGAGCAATAGCAATCGAGGTGGAAAAATTGCTGAAAGCCGGCTTCATCCGGGAAGTAAAATACCAGAATGGGTGTCCAACGTGGTACTGGTGAAAAAGTCTAACGGAAAGTGGAGAATGTGCGTAGACTTCACCGACCTCAACAAAGCATGTCCAAAAGACAGCTTTCCCCTCCCAATATAGACCAACTGGTAGATACAACAGCCTGCCAAGGGCTGCTAAGCTTCATGGACGCCTTCTCGGGATACAATCAAGTCAAGATGCACCCTGCGGATGAGGAGAAGACCACCTTTATTACTGACCAAGGGCTATACTGCTATAAAGTAATGCCTTTCGGATTGAAAAATGCAGGGGCGACTTTCCAGAGACTGGTGAACAAAGTCTTCAAACCGCTCATCGGCACGACCATGCTGGTATATGTCGACGACATGATAACAATGTCCGAGGAACCAGAGACCATGTAGCCGACCTGAAAAAACTTTCGAACTCCTGAGGAAACACAGTTTAAAGCTCAATCCAGAGAAGTGTGCATTCGGGGTAGCCTCGGGAAAATTCCTGGGCTACATGGTAAGTTCACGAGGCATTGAAGCAAACCCGCAAAAGATACAGGCCGTGCTAGACCTGAAGTCTCCCCGGACAGTTAAGGAAGTGCAAAGCCTTACAGGAAGAATCGCCGCACTCAACTGGTTCATCTCGCGAGCAACCGACAAGTGCCATCATTTCTTCAAAGTCATCAAAAAAGCTCAAAAAGGGTCGACTGGACACCCGAGTGCGAAGAAGCCTTCCAGCACCTAAAACAATACCTACCTGGCACAGCCCCCTCTCCTAGCCAAACCCCTCCCAGGGGAGACACTGTATCTATACCTGGCTGTCTCAAAGCACGCAGTAAGCTCGGCACTGGTACAAGAGACCGACCACGTCCAGAAACCAGTTTACTACGTCAGTAAAGCCCTGCTTGACGCAGAAACTCGATACCCCATACACGAACTCGTCGCCCTATCCCTGGTCACCGCAGCTCGGAAGTTACGACCCTACTTTCAAGCCCATCCGATCAAAGTATACACGGATTTTCCCCTGAGACAAATCTTGCAGAAACCAGAGGCCTCAGGGAGGCTGATGAAGTGGTCAGTGGAAATAAGCGAGCACGACATCTCCTACCTCCCAAGAACAACAATAAAAGGGCAGGCCTTAGCAGACTTCATAGCAGAGCTCACAGAACCGCAGGTCTTAGCCGTAGAAGAAGACAGGTGGGAAATGTCTGTAGACGGGTCCGCAAGCTCGCACGGCTACGGAGCAGGGGTAGCACTAAAAAGTGAAAAGGGAGAAGAAATACTGCTCGCCCTCAAATTCGCCTTCAAAACTACAAACAATGAAGCAGAGTACGAGGCGATACTGGCCGGACTAAGGCTGTGTACGGTAGTAGGAGTCCGCAATGTAGTGATCAGGAGTGATTCTCAGCTAGCAATACAACAGCTGAAAGGAGACTTTCAAGCCAGAGAACTAGCCATGGTAGCTTACTTAGCCGAAGTAAAGAAGTGGGTGGAGAGAGTGGGAAACGTACTTTTCAAACAGGTCGGACGAGAAGACAACTGCGAAGCAGATTCCCTGGCTAGGCTTGCCTCTTCAATGAAGACAGAAAACCCCAGGGTAATCCCTCTTATATACCTCCAAGAAAGAAGCATAGGGGAGACATAGGTGGATGTACTAGAAGAAGAAGACAAAGATTCATGGATACAACCGATCAGGAGGTACCTGGAAACAGGAGAAACCCCTAAAGATAAAAAGGAGGCCAGGAAGCTGAAGTTCAAGAGTACCAAGTTTTCCCTAATTGGGGGAGTACTCTACCGGAGAGGATAGACCGTACCCCTCCTAAGATGCTTAGCACCAGAAGAAGCAGACTACGTGCTCAAGGAGATTCACGCAGGCATCTGCGGAAGCCACGCCGGAGGAAGATCAATCGCCTTTAAAGCCTTGAGGCAAGGATTTTACTGGCCAACCATGCACGAGGATGGCGTGAAGATAGCACGGAAATGTGAGGGATGCCAGAAGAATGCCAACCTCCACCATCAGCCGGCAGAACAGCTGACCACCATATCCAGCCCCTGGCTCTTCGCACAGTGGGGGCTAGACATTATAGGGCCGATGCCGAAAGGACGAGGTCAGGCGAAATATGCAATCGTGGCCATAAACTACTTTACCAAATGGGTAGAAGCAGAACCATTGTCCACCATCTCGGAAAAGAAAGCCACGGAGTTCCTGAAGAGAAATATAATTTGCCGGTTCGGAATCCCCCAGGCAATCATCACTGACAACGGAAAGCAATTTGACAGCAGGGGATTCAGAAAACTTTGTGAAGACCTCCAGATAACCTTAAAATTCGCCTCGCCGGCCCATCCCAAGTCGAACGGGCAGGTTGAAGCCACCATAAAACCATCAAGTCAAACCTGAAAGCTCGGCTCGGATCAAGCAAAAGCCTATGGGTCGAGGAGCTACCAGAGGTACTGTGGGCACCACCGAACTACCTTCAAGGACTCAACAGGAGAGACACCCTTCTCCCTATCATACGGATGTGAGGCCGTCATCCCGGCAGAGATCGGAATATCAACCCACAGGGTCCGCCACTTTGAAAACGAACGGAACGAAGAACTTATCAAAAATCACCTCGACCTGATCGAAGAAAGAAGAGAACAGTCAGCGGTAAGAGCAGCCATCTACCAACAGAGAATGGCCCGATTCTACAATAAGAGAGTTCGGACCCGCTCCTTCCTGCCAGGTGATCTAGTGCTAAGAAGAGTAACTCTGAACACCCGACGACCTGAAGAGGGTTCGTTAGGTGCCAAGTGGGAGGGACCCTACAAGATCACTGAGATAGTAAGACCAGGGGCCTACATCATGGAGCGTCTGGACGACAAGAGATTAAGAAACCATGAAACGCCGAGATGTTAAGAAAGTACTTCCCATGAAAGATCAACTTTCCTTTCTTCTATTTTTTTTTTTTTTACAGAAGATGGACAAAACGCCGAACCAGAACAACTGTTGTAAAAAGGGCGGTCCGCCCCCAAACATGAATAAAAATTCCTTTTTTTAACCAAAAACCTTTAAATTCGAAAAATGACGGATCGGGGCTGATTTCGTTCCGCTGAGGCCGCTTGTTTACTTAGCTCGGGGTCGGGTTACGTCCCACCGAGTCTGTCTTTGGAATGGGGACGTAACATTCCCCCAGGGCCAAGTGATTCAAAATAGCTCGGGGTCGGGCGATGTCCCACCGAGTCTGTCTTTGGACTGAGGACGTAACATTCCCCCATGGCCAAGTGATTCAAACAGCTCGGGGTCGGGCGATGTCCCACCGAGTCTGTCTTTGGACTGGGGACGTAACATTCCCCCAGGGCCAAGTGATTCAAACAGCTCGGGGTCGGGCGATGTCCCACCGAGTCTGTCTTTGGACTGGGGACGTAACATTCCCCCAGCGCCAAGTGATTCAAACAGCTCGGGGTCGGGCGATGTCCCACCGAGTCTGTCTTTGGACTGGGGACGTAACATTCCCCCAGGGCCAAGTGATTCAAACAGCTCGGGTCGGGCGATGTCCACCGAGTCTGTCTTTGGACTGGGGACGTAACATTCCCCCAGGGCCAAGTGATTCAAACAGCTCGGGGTCGGGCGATGTCCCACCGAGTCTGTCTTTGGACTGGGGACGTAACATTCCCCCAGGGCCAAGTGATTCAAACAGCTCGGGGTCGGGCGATGTCCCACCGAGTCTGTCTTGGACTGGGGACGTAACATTCCCCCAGGGCCAAGTGATTCAAACAGCTCGGGGTCGGGCGATGTCCCACCGAGTCTGTCTTTGGACTGGGGACGTAACATTCCCCCAGGGCCAAGTGATTCAAACAGCTCGGGGTCGGGCGATGCCCACTGAGTCTGTCTTTGGACTGGGGACGTAACATTCCCCCAGGGCCAAGTGATTCAAACAGCTCGGGGTAGGGCGATGTCCCACCGAGTCTGTCTTTGGACTGGGGACGTAACATTCCCCCAGGGCCAAGTGATTCAAACAGCTCGGGGTCGGGCGATGTCCCACCGAGTCTGTCTTTGGACTGGGGACGTAACATTCCCCCAGGGCCAAGTGATTCAAACAGCTCGGGGTCGGGCGATGTCCCACCGAGTCTGTCTTTGGACTGGGGACGTAACATTCCCCCAGGGCCAAGTGATTCAAACAGCTCGGGGTCGGGCGATGTCCCACCGAGTCTGTCTTTGGACTGGGGACGTAACATCCCCCAAGGCCAAGTGATTCAAACAGCTCGGGGTCGGGCGATGTCCCACCGAGTCTGTCTTTGGACTGGGGACGTAACATTCCCCCAGGGCCAAGTGATTCAAACAGCTCGGGTTCGGGCGATGCCCCACCGAGTCTGTCTTTGGACTGGGGACGTAACATTCCCCCAGGGCTAAGTGATTCAAACAGCTCGGGGTCGGGCGATGTCCCACCGAGTCTGTCTTTGGACTGGGGACGTAACATTCCCCCAGGGCCAAGTGATTCAAACAGCTCGAGGTCGGGCGATGTCCCACCGAGTCTGTCTTTGGACTGGGGACGTAACATTCCCCCAGGGCAAGTGATTCAAACAACTCGGGGTCGGGCGATGTCCACCGAGTCTGTCTTGGGACTGGGGACGTAACATTCCCCCAGGGCCAAGTGATTCAAACAGCTCGGGGTCGGACGATGTCCCACCGAGTCTGTCTTTGGACTGGGGACGTAGCATTCCCCCAAGGCCAAGTGATTCTTACAGATCGGGGTCGGGCAATGTCCCACCGAGTCTACCCTATGGACTGGGGACGTAACATTCCCCCAGGACCAAGTGATTCAAATAGCTCGGGGTCGGGCAACATCCCACCGAGTCAGCTTCTTTGGTCTGGGGAGGTAACATTCCCCCAGAACCCAAGTCTTTCCCTCAACTCGGGGTCGGGTTACGTCCCACCGAGTCAGCTTCTTCGGTCTGGGGAGGTAACATTCCCCGAGAACCCGTCTTTCACTCAACTCGGGGTCGGGTTACGTCCCACCGAGTCAGCTTCTTTGGTCTGGGGAGGTAACATTCCCCCCAGAACCCAAGTCCTTCGCTCAGCTCAGGGTTGAGATACGCCCCACCAAGTCGGCTCTCCGGACCAGGGGACATAACATTCCCCCGGGTCCAAATGCCTCACTCTTCCCAGGGTCAAACCGGACCCCTCTGACTCGTGCTGACCCCTGATGGGCCTTAAAATTACCGGGATGACAAGAAGCATAAAAGGAAAAGAAGAAGAAAGAAATAAACGTGTATATATACATAAAAATAAACTGTAATGTTATTACAAAAAATAGACATAATGTTATGTACATACGGCCCGGTAGGGTTACCATTTTCTCATTCATCCCGCACAGGGGCAGGAACTTCTTCCTCAGTCGGCTCAAATGGCGGAAGGAGCGGCTCGGCATCAGGAGGAAGAGCTGCAACTTCGACCTCGGCATCAGTAAGAGGAGCAACGGTTTCAAATTCGGCAGCAGGGACAGCCTCTGCTTCAAGAACAGGAGGAGGAATCTCAAGGCAGTCCTCGTCCGCAGCAGGGACCTCCGATCCTTCTTCTGGAGGAACCTCGGGAGCCGGAACAACCGAGATGGGGGCGGGATCCATCACCTCCTCGGGTGGGGGAGGGATCCACTTCCGAAACTCTTCCTCGGAAATGTCCCCCTTGCAGTAACTGATGGCCGCGTAAATAGGGTCCATATTCAGGCTCGGCAGCACCATCGGTATCATCTCGGCACAGTCGCCAACTCCCTCGAGACGGATGGCCTCCTTCTCGGCCTCAAGATCAGCTTCCCTCTTCTCCAGCTCGGTCTCTCTCTCCTCAAGATCAATCTCCCTCTCCTCAAGCTCGGTCTTCTTCCTCTCAAGACTATCCCGGGCCCATGCAACCTCCTCGTCCTTACTCTTCAACTTGGCCTCAGCACTGGCTACCTTCCCCCTCAAAACCCCAATTTCAGATTGGGCAGCCTTCAGGTCCTCCCGGGTACTATCAGCAAGTTTTCTTTCCAGCACAGCAGCTGCTTTGAGAGCCTTGTTCGTTTTGAATTCTCAACAGCGGCCGCCTCATGATTCTTGATCACCTCCTCCCGGTCAGCCAGCTTTGCCTCCACTTCGGAGAGGCGACTTTGAAGCCTCTGGGCCTGACCGCCCTCGGACAGCAGAGTCAGAAGAAGACCCTTGTTCTTGGCCATAAGGTAGTTGGCCTGCACACAAAAAGGAAGGAAGGAGTCAAATACAAGAAAAGAGAGAACCAAGATCCAAAAAAAACGAGAAGGGGAGTGAAAATACCTTCGCCATCTGAGAACTCATCTCAGCCACAACACCTTCGGGAGATACATCCTCGTACCTCGAGACCTCCCCCGGGGGAATCACCTCGGCCAATTCATTAAAAGCCGGCACTAAGTGAGAGGTAGCCTCCCGGATGCTTTCTCCCAAGTCATCCACCCCGAGGACCACAGGGCCCTTCCGTTTCCTGGAGGAGCTTTCAGAGGACTTCTTCCCCCTACGAATGTCCTTCCTCTTGACTGGAGCAGCTCCCTCGTCTTCTCCCTCCTGGGCCAACTCGGTCTCCTCGGTCCCGAACTGACGCCTCCTCTTCCTAAAGGGTTTCGGCGGACTGGCAAGGTGAGCAGATCCTGATGATTGCCCGCCAGAAGGTGAGGATAGTCCCCGAGCACTTGTTTGGACTTGTCCAGAAGATATGTTCTTAGCAAGATCAGTCCGTGCCCGGGAAGTTTCAGCATCAGCATGGCCGGCCTTCTTCACGGTGCCGGCCAACTTCTCAAGAAACTTTGGCCTTTTCGACATGCCTACAAAAAGCAAAAGCAAAAAGAGAATCAAGACCGGAGCATATAAACAGAAGAAGAAAAAAAAAGAAGAGAGACATCTAAATAAACAAACAAAGAAGACAAAACAAACAACAGGCATCTACCTATCCGACCTGAGGCATCCGTGGGGACAGCCCGAATAAGGCCAGACTCAATAAAAGCCGCGTCATTTACCAGCTCCCTCCAGTGGGCGGCATACCGACGAGCCCAATATACTCGCCGCCGGACCCGGCGGGAAACTTTGGGAGCATCCCTCCAACAGGCTAAAAAAGAACACGAGAAGAAGGGTAAGAACCCAAACAGAAAAAAGGGGGGAAAGAAAGAAGCTAAAGGACGATCTCCTAACCTCCCGCCCTGAAGATATCCGGTACTAAGGTCTCCCCTTCATCCGACCTCAAGGTCCGCCCCCAATCCCCAGTGGCCCAGAACCAGAGATCTTTGAAGTTCTTATTCGAATCAGGGAGTTTCTTAACGACATTGGACAAGCTGTCATAAGCTGAAAGGTAATACCATCCATGGTACGACCTGGGATTGGCTTTCAACCGATATAGCCTCTTCACCTCTTCAAAGGAAGGATCGCCAAGTCCTGCCCGATGCCAAACCACATACAACCCGACCAGAATCCTCCAACTGTTTAGACTCAGCTGACAGGGGGCGATCTCCATCTCGGCCAATATCCAAGCAAAATAAGGTTGAATCGGCAGACGTAGCCCACACTCGAAGAAAATAGGAAGAAGTGCCACCGAGCCCTCGTCAGGCTGACTGGCACGATCCATTGGGCAAGGAACTTCAAGAGCAATGTCTATTGGGATGCTGTATCGTTGCCGCAATAGCGCCAGATCATCCTCGGTTATCTTAGAAGGACGGTTCATATCCAGAGCCGACGACCCAAGTTCTCCAGGCTCTGTGTCCTTCCGGGGAACCCTCTGATGATAGGAGTCATTTTCGACTTCAGAAGGAGTGGGGGTAGTGTCGAGATCTTCTACACTGGGTGCCCCTGAGCCCGAGAAAAGCTCTTCAGCAGGGGGAGTTGAGATTTTGGCAGGCCTTTCGGAGGAAGAATTACTGTCAGACATCCCTGACACCCAGAAAAACAGAGAAGGGGGAAGAATCAGTCTACGAGAAGCTACCCACGGCGCCGTGCTAAACTAGATATGGAGTCTCTAAAGAAGTGCCCTAAAGCAAGACCCACAAAACCACAAGTCTCTCCCTAAGCAAAATAAGCAAATAGAATCACAACACAACAAAAGAAGAAAGATCGCTCAGAAGACTTACTTGTTCTTCTCGGAAGCAAGAGGTTATACGCTGCGGTGATGCTCGTTCCTTAGGTGCTCGGCGACGAAAGAGAAGATGAAGACCGCGATGGAGTTTCGAGAAAACGGGGTTAAAAGGATCGTAAAGAAAATTACAGAAGAGAAGGAGAAATTGCCGAAAAAATGGAACAGTGAAACCCTCGTTCTCTTATAGTCATGACTGGGATGCACATCACCGTCGGTTTTAGCGGGAACCCAGCGGATGTTTGACAAATGTCGAAAGTTAGAAGAAACCCTAAAGTTGATTTGATGGGCATTTAAGAAGACATGACGGTTGTGCGTCTCGAGGAAAGATGAAAGAAACGGCAAGAAGATTCTTTTTTGCATTCTGGGACGACTACCTGCAGGGACAATCGGCACACCCTCTTCATATAGTTCCCGGTACCAACTCGCATACTCGTTGGAACCGAGAACTAGGGGACATATGTTGATGGTGTTTTCGAGCACTACAGTATTTAAAACAGCACGACAAGGACAAAAAGGTAAATTCTTTCTCTGGTTGACATCATGGTCAACCGACCACTTCATGTCAGACCGACCACTTCATGATCAGACCGACCACTTCATGTGAAGACCGACCACATCATGTGAAGACCGACCACTTTGGTTCAGACGACCGGACATTATAGGACGGCAAGAATTCTCGGCATAAAAGGTCACCATGGCCGACCTCACGAATGCCGACCAGATAGCGAGGTGTGTCCAGGAAGATAGAGCACCCTATTTTCTCGGGGATGAGACAAATTATCCTACTTTCACAGGGAGAATTGATGAATTAGTATCTTGATAGGACAAGGAAGTAAAGGTAGTTTGAAATTAGGAAACCTTGTGGAAAGAAGGTTGACTCAATTAGGAACCCTTGTAAGAGAAGGAGTCTGATTCCCGTTTTATTATAAATAGGAGGGTAGAGCATATGTAAAAGGAGACATCTGAAAATCATCACAAGAGTGAAGATTAGAGTCATAAAGTTCCATTTGTAAGAGCAAAGGAGAGGCCTGAGAAGTATTTGAGTAATAAAAAGAGTACCACCCTGTTCTTGTCCGTGGACGTAGGTCGGATCCCAAAATCCACCGAACCACGTTAAATCACCTTGTCTGATTGGCGTATTTTCTTGTTTTCGTCCGCTAAATTTGCTTTTGGTTCCCCATAACCAAACAAATTCACAGTTGAAGGAGGATTCCCTCGGAGGTGATATTCCTATATTACCCTGAGACCAAAATCCACCGTCAACAAAAAATATTATTTTTGGTTAAATAAGTCTTGTGATATTCAATTAAGATTTACAAATAATCTAAAAACTCTTGTGGTATTCTATTAAGACTATTATGATTTTTTAATGAGAAACAAGTAATAAAAAGTCTTATGATATTGAAAATCTTTCTTATTTTGAAGGATTTTTTTTATATATATAATTGTGTGAGACTTTTTAGTGGAAAGTATAAATATCAAACCCTATAAAAAATCTTACTGTAACCCATGAAACTTTTGTCTTGAGATTTTTTTGGCTGTTAGAGAAGAGAAGATGAACAAACATGTTAGCTCTTTATGAACAAGGTATTTACCTTTTAGTAATTTCTTCTTTTTTTAGGCTGCGTAGTGTAGTTTCTCTTTTCTTTTATATAAAAAAAAAATAAATAAAATTTTTACTTCAAATTTCTTGTGAAAACAGATCCAAACGCATTGCACTGAAACCAAAGTTAGGCAAACAATGATCATGAACGCTCATTGTTAAAAATATTTTTAAAAAATTTTAAAAATAGGTGTTCCAGTCTTTTATTTTTGATATTTTTTAAATGAAATTGTTTATTTGTTGATTAAAAAAATAAAAATTATTTAAAATAAGTTGAAAAATTAAATTTATAATTTGATTATAAATTATATTAAAGAAAAATCAATTCAGACAATATATTGGCCGAATGGAAATTATTTAAGCATAAATTGTTTATGATTTAAATCTCACGTTCAAGACTGAAGTGAAATATTTTATTTATTTATTTATTTAATTTTATGATAGATAACATTTCTATTATAGGCCCGACATAAATTTTATAATAGATAAATTTTTTATCATAAAACTGGATTAAATATTTTGACATATAATTTTTTATCATAAAATCATCACAAACCTTCATTATATACAATATTATATCGTATTTCTGTCATATATTTCGTGATAGAAAATAATCTATCAATAGTCTATCAAAGTACATACGTAGTAAATTTTATGTATTAGGTAAGTGTTCTATGTTTATCATTGTTCCTAAATTTGGAACTTAACTAATATTTTGAATTATAAACTTCATGAATTCTTGATAGAATTATTTTATGTCAAAAATTTATATCATTAATTTTTGATAAAAATATTTTCTGTAAAGACTTATATAATTAATTATGTCTTGACAGATAACTATCTATCACATATTAATTCTTGATAATTAATTTATTTGTCCCACATGTGTTATAAATTGATTACAAAAACTATATCTGTCATAAATCACCTGTCAATAGAACATATTTTTCTACTAGTGATACAATGTGCTAATTATTATGAATTTTCTACCTTCCAAAATCGTTCTTCCTTTTAAATGAATCTAGATGGAGCAACTTAATTTTCTAAAATGGAATGTAACCGAACCAAACAAAAAAAATTTTATTTTCATTTGGTGGGGGTTAGATATATGAATTTTTTTACGTCATCATGTATTGTATGACTTCATTGTTTCATTAAACTCAATAAATTTGTCTCTTTTAAATTCTGAAATGGTATGAGGGTAATTTTTTTATAGATGGATGCAAATTTTTTTACGCCAAGATTGGATGTGGTATTGATTCGCTGATTCTCTCAAAGCCGGCTACTCTCAATCTTATTGGGGATTTGAATAAAGAGATTGAGCTTCTACTCGGGGAAATTATGAAAAATGACCCAAATTTTGCTAACGTGGCATTTGGAATTTATATCAGCGCTTTGTGCAAATGAGGAAAAATTAAAGAAGTTTTCCTTTGCTTGTCTCATTTGGTTAGTTTTAGATGCAAACCTTTGGTTTTTACTTGTAAAACTTTGGTCAAGTGCTTCTGCCAGGTGGGTCATTTCAAGGAGGATAAAATCATAATTGAACTTTTACAAGATATTGGTACAGTTGCAAATATGGAAACTTATATGTTTGTGGTAGAGGGAAGTTGTAAATTGGGCAATCTAGATTTAGCATTGGACATTTTGGATCAAATTGAGGCGAGAGGACCAAAATCTGATGTTGCGATTTATGATGAAATTATTGATTGTTTGTGCAAAAAGAAAAAAATAATTGAAGCAGAAAATATGTTTGTGAGGATGTTGGAGGCAGGTGTAGATCCTGATGATGTTGTCTTTACAACAATGATCAAAGGCTACCTCCAGAATGGAAAATCTGCCGAAGCTTGTGAACTTTTTACAATGTTCTAAAAAGCTCTAGGCGCTGGTCAAGCGGTGAGGGAGCGCCATGAAAATAAGAGTTTATAACTTAACCCTTTTCCTTTTTCTATTTTGTTTAGATTGTTTGTTTGGTTTATTTCTAAACCTTTTATAAACAATGGAAGTGGAAGTAGTTAGGTGGCTCATTATCTATTCTAATAATACTATTATTATATGCCATTAGATAAGAAGATTCGGGAAAAATATGCACTTACTCGGGAATGAAAAAAGGGATCTATTTGCATTTGGTATTTGGCTTAATTTTTTGGAGTCGTCCATACTCAATCAAGTCAAATTTTTTGACGATTGAATGCGCCCCCGGCCCCCAAATAGTGGCATATTTAATAATTTTGGAATTTTTTTTTTAATTATGAAATTCAATGTAAAATTCGAATAATTACATCAATATACACTTATTTTACGTTAATTTATCGTTAGAGAGAAAAATAATTATTGGAGAAACTATGGCTGAAATAAAATAAAGTAAACATGAACTCAATATTCATTCATTGCATATTAAAATTATCAAACATTTAGGTATAAAATTAAGCATGATGCAAAAATCATGAACAATGAATTAGAAACCTAAGAGAATTACTCTGCCACGGAAACCTATCATTCCAATAATAAGTGCCACAGTAGGGTAGGTCAAGTATTTGCATGATAGATTGAGACAATCTCAGTTGATTAATATATACAGGAATAACTCGTATTCTTATATTAACCAACTACTGTTTAATTTGATCAAGGAATTTCGATTAACATTTAATCATTTCTTTATGAGTCTGACTCGTTGTTTCAGAATTCTTGGACTTAACTAGTGAAGTGCCGCCGTATGGTGGGTTAGTTCACCAGATACATCTAGAGTCCCTATCATTTCGGAATCCAAACTTGATATTGACCCAAAATAGACACCATCCATAGGGGGACGAAAAATAAAGCTGTCTCGAGGTGACTTTTGAATTTCGCATTTTCGGACTAACAACATAGATTACGGGATATATTGTCGTATATCCATCTCCCACTCACTGTTTTAGAATTAAGGCTTCAATTTTAAAATATATAATATTTTAATTTACTAGTGTCAATAAACTTATGGCGGCTAAAACATAACTCTTATTTACACTAGTGCACTATTAGTGATCTTACCAATTTTAACTATTAAGATTTTACTCTCTAATGTCGATTAGTCTCTATTAATTAGTTTACTCAATTAAAGTAATTTAATTAAGATAGTTTTAGTGACCTTACCAATTTTAACTCTTAAAATTTTGGAACACTAACAAGTTTAAAATTTAAAATTCTAAGGAGGATAAAATTTTATTTAAACCATTTAATTAATCTAGGTATGTTATAAAATTTCAATGGTACGTGGAGTTGTATCATGAGTGCAGACCACATTACCGTCCATTTGGAATCAACTATGGAATTCAATTCGGGTTTCCATCTTTTATATTGGTGGAATTCATGATGCACTTTTTAAGCCTAATATTTTAGAATTTCCAATTTTAAGTCATTAAACCAATTAATCTTATTAGTCATTTTTCATGCATAGGATATTCCAATTTAATCGTTTTAAATTTCATAAAATCATATTTTATGTTTGGAATATTTATGCATCCAAACATATTATGACATGTGAAAATGCAAGAGTAGGCACCCTAAGTTATATGACATATTATTCAAACAATTCAAATTAAACATGCATACAACATAAAAATAATTTTGCATTGACCGAGTTCTTATTTTCCTATACTAATCTAATTAGTACATAAAATTCCCAAGGCATCTATTGGTATTCAAAACTTACTCCATGGTGGTGTTGTCTCATTTTGTGACTTTGGTGCTCTAAAAAAAATGAAATTTTACATTGGAAAAATAAAGTTACAACATTTGTAAAAAATTACCTTATGACCTTACTGTTGGACAATTGTGACTCATAGCATCACTTTTTGTAAAGAATATTGTGTTTTTGTACAAATTAACTATGTGACAAAAGAAAATTGCTTTTTTATCATTATTATAATTAGATTACTTGAAAATATATTAATGATAAAAGTCCATATGGTTAAATCAGATTAATAAGATATGAGACCGTATTAATCCACGAACGGTTTAATCATTAAATAACTCTAGTCGAAGTATTATCGAGACTAGACATTGATAATGCGGAATAAACTAGTATTACACTTGTGCGCGTTATAGAAGCTTAACGGCATAGTTCTCATATATTTAGGATACTTATGCAAGTGTAATAAGAGGTTCTGTTAGTCCTTAGACCGAGAATAGTTCGCTCTGGATAGACCCACTCGGAATCCCATTGGTAGTATGACTAAGTGTCTATGAGAATCCGAATCAGGATAGGTGTATGTGAACTTTAACCTGAGACTTACGTCGCTATTACTTGCGAAAATCAGTTTACTTTAGTATTGGTTGTCTAGAGCTTTAACAGGTTCTGTGCATGCCTATATTGGGTTTACTGAGAATCATAGTATATTGAATGTGATGTCAAGATGGGAGTATCACTTCAGTCATATGGAGATAATGGTCACAGAGGATACAGAACTAGTACTCTAAAAACTGCAGCTATCGGGATAGTATGATTAGGTCATGACTTCCCGATTACAGAGAATAGTTACTTGGGATCCGATATATGTTTCATGCTGGGCAGACACAGAGCCAACACTAGGCCTAGCATGTGACCTCTGATACCGGATCAAATTAAATATTACATAGTATTACTATGCCTGATACAAATTATATTCGTCGGTGAATATTTCTGGAGAATTGGGTAGGCACAGTGCTTTGCTAGAAGCCAACATTGTCTTGTAAATCGGTGAGAAAATGGTAAGGGGTACGCATGTGTTCGAATAGTTCGATAATCGTATTTACTGCCAATATATCCAGGAATCTCTTAGGTCATTTCCCAAACATTCACCAATGACATTTAACTCAGATAGAATTAAACTGGGATTAATTATGAAAGAGAAAATTAATCTGCGATTAATTACGGTAAGAATTAATCAGGGATTAAATTTGTATAAAATAAAGAACGCGATTAATTTAGAATTAATCGATAAAATAAATTTAATATTAAATTAGATTTTTCTATTTAATTTATTTAATTGTGGCTAAAATAATATTTCCGATATATTAATTGAAATCGAATTTCAATACGAAATTAAAATTGGATTTTAATTCGGGTGAACGAATTAATTTAGAATTAATTCGAAAGCGACTATAGTTATAATTTTGCGAGGCATAATTCGTTTAATCGGAATTAAACAAACCCGGACCCAAGTTTAATTGTGTGTTGGAGAAGCCAACTTAAATTTTGAATTTAAAAAGTGGTGGGACCACTTGACTTACATCAATTGTCACAAATTTATAGAAGTAGTTGGTAAAATTTATTAACCCATTTAAACACACAACAATCAAAGTTTTTGTAACTATTCACTCTCATCTCTTTCTTCTCCAAATTGACGTGACCTTCTCTCTTTAGCTAGCACTTGGAGAGTTAAATGAGGTGTTAGGGAAACTCATCCAAGGCTTAAGCAACTCAAACAACTTGCTTGGAGCTTCATCAAAAATGAAATTTTTCAAAATTTTCCAAATCAATGTAAGTGTTTTTCGCCCATTTTCTTGATTAATTCACACATAGAATCATGTTTAGGGCACTAGGTGTTAAAACACCCCTACGGACTTAATTACTGAGACTTCAGATATATATATATTTTTGCAGCATCTTTTGATCCATGTAGCGAGTGTTGGGGGTGTGATGAGTGGTAATTATATCATTATTTCCCACTCATTTAACTTAATATTTTGTGTAGTTTCTTGAGTTTTGTGAATATTTTGATGTGTTTTGTGATATTTTGTAGATAAATAAAGTTTCATGACTCTCTGGAGGTGATTTAGGGCCAAAACAGTGAAAAACGGACAAAAGGATAAAATTATAATTTTGCGCATCGCAACGCGCAAGCCTTCAGCGTCGCACCGCCTAACGTGCGTCGTCTACTAACATGCGCCAGGGACACGTGTCAAGATCTGAGAAGTTTGAACTTGCTAACATGCGTCGTGCCACGTGTCATCATCCTATGGTGCCAACAATCGACATCACCACGTGTCACCACGTGTCACCCCACGTTTCAGCCACGTCATTGCCACATCAGCAGAATATGAGTCAACATTGCCACGTCACTGCCACATCATCATCAACCAATCTCTCACGTGCTACGTGTCATCATTCTATGGTGCCGACAATCCACATCACCACGTGTTGCCATTGTTGGAGTTTCTACGGTCCCGAGGATCGATTATCAAGCATAAAACATGTATGAATACATCGAGGAAGTCGCAGAATACTCACAATGATCGGTTGAGCGATGCGGTGAAGAACAAAAACTTTTTAAGCCCTTTGATGTCCTCCAAGGCTCACGGCAGTGGGCTTTCTTCTTGTCCTCAAATTCGGCCATGGGTGATCTCCATCAAGCTTCAAGCTTTGTCTTGATTCTTTCCTCACAAGTAGGTTCCCTATCACCTTTGTATATCTCCAAATGTGTGCTAGCACTCTTGATTTTTGCCACAAAAATCATCAATTTCCTTCCTTGACTTTTCGGCCATGGAAGAAAATATTTGAGAGAAAATGGCCTAAGGCCGTGAGTGAGGGAGCGAGAAGGAGAAGAAGTTATATTGGTTAGTCATTTGATTTAGAAAATCAAAACATATACCAAATAATTAAATAACAATATATGTCATTCAAGCTTTCAAAAAGCTTTCCAACCACTTCCATCAAGTCACATCACTCATGAATAGTGACTGATGTCAATCACTCAAAGTGAAAGACATCTATCACTTGATTGACGAATGATGTGACGCTAGATGTGACTTGCGGGCCCCACTCGATTCGAAATGTGAGTGCGCCTGCAAACACTCCCGGCCTCGGGTTCTTTAATTATGAATTAATGAATTTCTGTCGCGATGTAATTAAATAATTATGCCTAGCAAAATTACTATTCACATCACTAACGAATTAATTCTAAATTAATTCTTTCGCCCGAATTAAAATCCGATTTTAATTTCGCGTCGAAATCCAATTTCGTTTAATATATCAAATATATTAATTTATCGATTAATTCTAAATTAATCGTTCTCTCTCTTCAAATGATATTATATCCTAGATAAAATATCTCCGCAATTAATCCCAGATTAATTTTCTCTCTCATCTAATTAATCCCAGATTAATAAAGTGCAAGTCATACATCATCGGTGAATCTTCGGGAAGCGACCCATGAGATCCCCGGATATATATGCAGTAAATACGGTTATCGGACTATCCGAACACGTACGTACCAAGTACTACGTTTTTACAAATTTACAAGACAATGTTGGCTTCTAGCAAAGCGTCATGCCTACCCAATTCTCCAGAAATATCCTTACAGGAATAAGCGATCTATATCAGGCGTAGTATATGTAGTATTGCGTATCTTGATCCAGTATCGGATGTCACGTGCTAGGCCTGGGGCTGGAATTGTGTCTGCCTCGTATGAAGCACATGTCGGATGTCTGGTAACTAATCTCTATAATCGAATATACATGACCTAGTCATAATATCCCGATGATTGCAGTACTTAAGAGTACTAGTAACGTATCTTACGTGACATCATCTCCACTATGACTGGAGTGATACTTCCGTCTTGACATCACACCCAATACACTGCGATTCTCAATATACCTAGAAGAGGCGTACACAGAACCGGTTAAAGGTATATATTTGGATCGTTGATGAGACCATTATTTCTTTAGCCTGTGCTGACGCCTAGCTCAGCTGCTAACAGAACTATATCTAATCAAATTAGATTTATTATCGACCCAAATGGCTTCTATTGCTGCCTCAGCTACAGCAATAATCTGCATTTATTGTTTATTCGGTAACAGTATCTTGCTTGGAAGATTTCCAACTCACTGTTTCGTTATTCAAACTATATAGTACCGTTTGCGACTTATAGTCATTTTATCGGTTAGGAAACTTGTAGCAGTGATCCCAGTCACTTCAAGTTCTCATTCTCTATAGTTCAAAACATCATCCTTAGTTCTCTAAGATACTAAGTATGTTCTTAACATCAATCCAGTGGCTATCACTTGGATTGGCCTGATTGTGACTCCATATGCTCAAAGCGTATGAGACACCAGGCCACATACATTTTTCAATGTACGAGTTCTTGGAGAGTTTTAACAACTTTAAATCTATCCCAGTAGATCTTTATTCCTAGAATAAAGGTTATTTCTCCCAAGAATTCTACGGAGAACTTTCATGAAAGCCAAGCTTTCACCGATTGTAATATGGGAATATCATTTCCAAGGAATGACATATCATCATTATTTAGGACAGTCACTTTCAGTGCGCTCCCACTAACCTCCTTATATACACAAGAATCATTTCATTTTGAATTAAATCATAAACCATTATGATTACATCAAAACGATAATTCCAAGAACCTAATGTTTGCTTCAATCCAAACATGGATCGAATAACCTGCAAACCTTGTTTCCTAGTTTTGATACGACAAAACTGTTAGGATGTTGTAAACATCCTCCAAAAGGTTTCCTTTTCAGGAAAGCGATTTTCTCGTTCAGCTGCCATATTTCATAAATGAAACATGCTGCATCAGCAAGCATTATCCAAATAGATTTAACGTGGCAACAAGTAAAAGGTTTAGTCGTAATCGACACAATGTTGATAACGATACCTTTTCGCTACGAGCCTAGCTTAGTACATTGGTATGTTGTCATCCATGTATGTCTTCCTTGAAGACTTATATAGTACCAATAGGCACAATGCCTTCCGGTACAACAACTAGTGTCCAAACATAGTTGATATACATGGAATCCATTTCGGACTCATAGAACTTTGCCATAATAGGGAGTCGATACCTTGTATCACTTCCTCATACGTAGTCAGTTGGTATTCCTCAAAAGATTGACATCTTTATGAGGTGAGATCAGAAACTCATACCTTGAGTTGTTTTCTGACTCTCTCCGATCTACGCGGTTCTTTTGTATTCGAAGATTATTGGTATAGTTACATCCTTGATGAACTATTTGTGTTCCATTAAGGACTTGGTGCCTTGAACAGTATTACTCTGATTTTCATCGAGTTTTACTATCCTCCCACTTACCACTACATATCGGTATTCCTCTTAGGAAGACCGCATGGCGAGCAACAATTACATTGTTCTCTTGTGAGATATATAAGTATTATACTTTGGTTTCCCTAGGATAACCTACAATTAGGCACTTATTTGAGTGGTATTTATACCACTATTTCCCACTCATTTGACCTAATGTTTTGTATTGTTTCTCGATATTTATGAACGTTTTGATGTGTTTTGTTGTTATTTTGCAGATAAATAAAGTTTGGGAAGCATTGGAGACAATTTGGGGGCAAAATGGACAAAATGAGACAAAAAGGGCAAAATCGTCATTTGCGCGTCGCGACGCTGAGGACTTGCGCGTCGCGACGCTAAACCTGCGCCGGATCTGCTAACATGCACCATCGCCACATGTCAAAATCTGATTGGTCAACTTGCTAAAATACGCCGTGCCACGTGTCACCATCACAACGGACTTGCTAACGTGCGCCGGATGCCACGTGTCACCCATCCAACAGTGCCGACAGTGAAGTCAGCAATGACGTCATGAACAGTGCCACATCATAGTCTGACGTAAGTAATGACGTCATGAACAGTGCCACGTCATCGGATAAGATTTGAGCCGTCGAATCACCGCGTGACACGTGTCACTGTAGCGCGCGGCGCGACGCACAGCGAGCGTCGCGACGCCCAACCGCCATCCGCGCCTATAAATAAAGGGCGAGGGTTCAGTTTTTGTTGTACCATTTCCTCTCCAAATCCTATGTAATTAGGGAGTCTTCTCTCTCTAAGTTTCTTTTAATAAAGTTTTGTAATTTTTAATTACGTTCTGTAAAAATAATAATTTACTTTCTTTATTTTACAGTTTTTACTACTCATTATGAGGAGGTAACTTCCCTCTGTTAAGGTAAAAGGTAATTCTTTTACTATTACTTCTTAGATTATTCTCCCATAATTATAATATATTCAAGTTTTAAATTGACTTAATCAGGATACCGCCAGATTGGTCGGTGGGTAATAAAATTCATATTCAGCCATTATGGCTGGTTTATTTTAAATTCCGCCTTTATGCTGGTTTATTTTCAATTCCGCCTTTATGGCTGGTTTATTTTCATTCCGCCTATATGGCTGGTTATTTTGATTCCGCCTTTATGGCTGGTTATTTTTAAAATGATTCCGCCTTTATGGCTGGTTGTTTTTAAACTAATAAATCAAAATACCGCCTATATGGCTGGATGAAAATGTTTTGCAAAGCTTATATTATATTATGGGAGAAATCTAATTAGTATATAGTAGAAGTAATTCCTTTTTACCTTAGCAATTTTATTTTAATTCACTTACAAGCAGTTATTTTACTACATTTACTTTATGCAATTTTATTTTAAGTCTTTTAAGTTTTTAGCCCTAGTTATGTATCGTAGCTAAGTTAGTTATCTAGGGTTGTGATGAATTTCAATTTAACTGGTTTATAAGGGTTAGATTATAGTTTGGGTAATTTAAAGATTTATTTATTGAGTCTTAATCTTAAAGCTCTTTAATTAACTGGCCATTAATTAAATTGATTAGGTAAACTTAAAATGAACTAGACATAGGGATTTTAAGTTTAAGACCTTAGACTCAATAGCCCACGATCTTCCTTGAGGATAGATAACCCTTTTATAGATTTCCTTACAGGATAGGAATATACCTGTTAGGCGGGGGTAGCCATAATTGGAACTTGAATTTAATGAATCTAGATAGTTTGGTTGACATAGACATGGTTCAATTGAATTATACTAGGTATTTGTAATTGACCATCGGAAGAGGCTTTTACATAATTTAGTGTTCCAGGTTATTAAATTGATATATTACCCAACTATAAGATAACTACTTCATCTTTTAAATAATATTGAAATAAATCACAACCCTGGATAGTTTTTAATATTGAATTTCCTTAAAATCTACTTTTAAGCAATTTTATTTATTTGTCTTTAAATTTAGAATCGTCGCCATTTCAAATCAATCAACAACTTGTTAGATACTGGTAATCATTTGGCCCAATAAATTGATAACAAAAAGGTTTTAAGTCCTCGTGGGATCGATACTTTTTATACTACTTGAACGATACGTACGCTTGCGTTATACGTGTGTGTTTACGCCGGTCAAGTTTTTGGCGCCGTTGCCGGGGACTTAGTCATCTTTTATTATTAGTTTACAGGTTAGATTTGTTACTTGTATCTACATTTTCTTTTTACTTATTATTTTGTGTTTATTGTGTTTCAGGTTCTCAGACACTTCATTAGACGAACCAGAAGCTTTGAATTCCGACCGCTTGACCCAGAAATGAAAGAACTATCAGACAGTTGAGAAGGGAAAGGCGAGAAGGCCAAGAAGCTTAGTCAACATGGAACCTGAACCTTTGGAGGTTGCACCACCAATTCCCATTCGAGACAGAACCATTCCGGTGGTAGATGGCCTCATTTCGTGTATTGTACTTCCTCCTTTACCAGCAAATGCAGGTGACATCAAAACTTGCATTCAGATGATTCAGCAAACAGTTCAGTTTGGGGGAAATGCAACTGAAGATCCTAATGCCCACATCAGCAACTTCCTGGAAGTCTGCGGCACGTTCAATTACAACCGAGGAGCTGAAGAAGCTATGAGGTTGAGAGTTTTCCCATATTCCCTGAAAGACAGAGCAAAAGCATGGCTACATTCACTACCAGCAGGATCAATCACAACCTGGAACACTCTTGCTACAAAATTCCTTGCAAAATACTTTCCACCAGCCAGAACTGCAAAGTTGAGAAATGACATCACATCCTTTGTACAGCAAGATTCAGAATCTCTGTACAAAGCTTGGGAGAGATTCAAAGATTTGCTCCGGAAATGTCCTCACAATGAGATTCCAAAATGGCTTCAAGTCCAAACTTTCTACAATGGACTTTCTGGACTGATGAGAACCACAATCGATGCTGCTGCCGGAGGAGCTTTAATGGCAAAAGGAGAAGATCAAGCTTGGACCTAATTGAAGAAATGGCCAACAACAACTCCTTGTGGCCAACAGAAAGAAGTCTGATTCAAAAATTGCAGGAATATATGAAGTTGGAGCTAATACAGCAGTCAACACCAAGCTGGACCAGATATGTAAATTTATGGAGACTCTCAACACTCAAAGCACCACTGGATCCACAAGTTCACCATATGGAGGAGCATCAGAACCACACCAACTTGAAGAAACGGTGAATTATGTCAACAATTTCAACAGACAGGGGAACAATCCATATTCCAACACCTACAACCCAGGGTGGAGAAATCATCCTAATTTTTCTTGGAGCAACAATTTAGGCAGAGAAACTATCCACCACCTGGATTCCAGCAACAGAGTAAAGGCCAGGAGCAGACAAATGAACCAGTGATGGCAGAGATGCTAGCTCATTAAAAAGATATGAAGCCATGATTCAGAGCCAATCAGCTTCCATCAAAGCACTGGAGAATCAAATCGGACAACTGGCCAACGCTCAAAGTTACAGACCACCAGGCAATCTTCCCAGCAACACAGAACCAAATCCAAGGAACCAATGGAAGGAGCAATGTCAAGCCATTACCTTAAAGAGCGGTACTGAGATCAACAAAGATATTGGAGTCCAGATATCTCAAGAAGAAGTTCCAAAAGAAACCGAGAAACAGATGGAGGAAAAAGAAGCAAAAGAAAAAGAAGCAAAGGAAAAAGAAGCAAAGGAAAAAGTACCAGAACAGATCACTCCACCTCCACCTTTTCCTCAGCGTCTTCAGAAAAGCAAAATGGACAAACAATTTGCTCGTTTCTTGGAGATTTTCAAAAAGCTGCACATTAACATACCATTTGCAGAAGCCTTGGAACAAATGCCCAGTTATGTCAAATTCATGAAAGACATTCTTTCACGAAAACAGAGATTGGGAGACTATGAAACAGTAGCCTTGACAGAGGAATGCAGCGCCATCATTCAGAGGAAACTTCCCCCGAAGTTGAAAGATCCTGGCAGTTTCACAGTTCCTTGCACCATTGAGAACATTACATTGGTAAGGCTTTATGTGATTTAGGTGCCAGTGTTAATTTAATGCCTTTTTCTATTTACAGGAAATTGCAAATTGGAGAAGCAATGCCTACCTCAGTATCTTTGCAACTTGCTGATCGAACACTCGCATTTCCGAGAGGAGTCGTGGAAAATGTGCTGGTTAAAGTTGACAAACTCATCCTTCCAGCTGACTTCATCATCCTTGACATGGAAGAAGACAAGAAGTACCTATCATTCTTGGGAGACCATTTTTGGCTACAGGTAAAACTGTAATTGATGTGCAAAAAGGAGAACTAACCATGAAAGTGCAGGACCAAGAAGTGACCTTTAATGTTTTCCAAGCCATGAAATTTCCAAGCGATGAAAAGGAAGAAGAAGAATGCTTCAGAATTGATGTTGTTGATAAAATTGTTCAGAATACTGAGTCAAATCCCACAGATACACTTGAAGCTTGCATCACCAACATGACTGACAGCGAGCTAGATGCTGAAATCTTGCAATGTATCAACTACCTTGACAAACCATTCCGATTCAAAGTAACAACACCAGTTGAAAGCTTGGAACTGCCTAAGAAGATCGAATCAAACCTTCGATTGAAGAACCACCGCAGCTGGAACTAAAGTTACTTCCGAGCCATCTCAGGTATGCATTCTTGGAAACTCTTCTGAATTACCTGTTATTATTTCTTCTTCACTAACATTGGAGCAGAAGAAAAACTACTGAGAGTGTTATGAGAGCACAAAAGAGCCATTGGCTGGACTATAGCTGACATTCGAGGCATTAGTCCATCATTCTGCATGCACAAGATTCTGATGAATGATGAATACAAACCAACAGTGGAGCATCAACGGAGACTCAATCCAACATGAAGGAAGTGTCGTGAAGAAAGAAATCATCAAATGGTTGGATGCTGGCATCATTTACCCCATCTAAGACAGCACTTGGGTAAATCCTATGCAGTGTGTACCAAAGAAAGGAGGAATTACTGTTGTCACCAATGAAAAGAACGAGCTGATTCCAACAAGAACGGTGATTGGATGGAGAGTATGTATGGATTACAGGAAGTTGAACAAAGCCACGAGAAAGGACCATTTTCCGCTGCCATTCATTGACCAGATGTTAGACAGATTGGCAGGACATGAGTTCTATTGCTTTCTTGATGGATATTCAGGGTACAATCAGATTGCCATTGCACCAGAAGACCAGGAGAAAACTACTTTTACATGTCCCTATGGTACTTTTGCTTTTCGCAGGATGCCATTTGGATTATGTAATGCCCCTGCCACTTTTCAGCGTTGCATGATGGCCATATTCTCAGATATGCTGGAGCAGAGTATGGAGGTTTTTATGGATGATTTTTCTGTGTTTGGAGATTCTTTTGACCATTGTTTGAAAAATTTGGAACAGGTATTACAAAGGTGCGAAGATACAAACCTGGTACTCAATTGGGAGAAATGTCCATTTCATGGTACATGAAGGCATTGTTCTTGGACACCAAATTTCACAAAGGGAATCGAGGTAGACAAAGCAAAGATAGAGACAATTGAGAAACTACCTCCACAACCATCTGTAAAAGGGATTCGGAGTTTTCTTGGACATGCAGGTTTTTACAGGAGATTTATCAAAGATTTTTCCAAGATTGCCAGCCTCTTTGCAATCTTCTGGAAAAGGATGTGCCTTTCAACTTCACCAAAGAATTCCAGGAAGCTTTCGAGATCCTAAAACAGAAGCTGATTTCTGCCCCCATCATTGTAGCACCAGATTGGACCCTTCCATTTGAGGTAATGTGTGATGCTAGTGATTTGCTTGTAGGTGCGGTTTTGGGACAACGCAAAGCAAAGATTTTCCACACCATTTACTACTCCAGCAGAACTCTGAATGAAGCTCAACTCAACTATACAACCACTGAAAAGGAGTTGCTAGCAGTTGTGTACGCTTTTGACAAATTTCGCGCTCCTATCTGCTGGGTCCCAAGTGGTGGTTTACACAGATCATTCAGCCATCAAATACCTGATCACAAAGAAAGATGCCAAACCCAGATTGATCCGTTGGATACTTCTTTTGCAAGAATTCGACGTGGAAATTCGAGATAGGAAAGGAACAGAAAACCAGTTGGCAGATCACTTATCGAGGCTCGAAAATGAAAAAACAGCTAACAAAGAACTGACAATCAAAGAAACTTTTCCAGATGAACAATTGTTTTCCATAAAATCACAGGAAGTCCCTTGGTATGCTGACTATGTTAATTATATTGTAACAGGAAAATGGCCGTTGGAATGGACAACTCAGCAACGGAAAAAGTTTTTCAAAGAAGTCAAGCACTATGTCTGGGATGAACCGTACCTGTTTAAACGCTGTGCTGATCAATTACTGAGACGGTGTGTTCCACAGGAGGAAGTCAACAGTGTTTTGCAACACTGTCATTCATCACCATACGGCGGACACTTCAGTGGAAACAAAACTGCAGCCAAAGTCCTTCAATCAGGTTTGTTCTGGCCCACACTTTTTAAAGATGCTTATCTTTTTTCTTTTCAATATGACAGGTGCCAGAGAACGGGAAATATTTCAAGGAGAAACGAAGGACCGTTGCAAAACATTCTGGAAGTGGAAATATTCGATGTATGGGGTATTGATTTCATGGGACCCTTTGTTCCATCATTTGGGAACCTGTACATTCTGGTTGCTGTAGACTACGTCTCCAAATGGGTTGAGGCAATTGCACTGCCATCTAATGATTCCAAAGTGGTGATCAAATTCCTGAAAAAGAACATTTTCACTCGGTTTGGAACACCTCGAGCAATCATCAGCGATGGTGGCTCTCATTTCCGCAACAAATACTTTGATGCACTCTATCCAAATATGGAGTTACTCACAAAGTTGCCACTGCTTACCATCCACAGTCAAATGGACAGGTTGAGGTTTCAAACATGGAGATCAAAATAATCCTAGAAAGGACCGTTGGATCAACAAGGATGGACTGGTCTACAAAACTAGATGATGCATTATGGGCCTACAGAACAGCTTACAAGACACCCATTGGTATGTCTCCATATCAATTGGTGTTTAGGAAAGCATGCCATCTGCCAGTTGAGCTTGAACACAAGGCGTATTGGGCACTGAAGAAGTTGAATCTTGACTCACAAGCTGCAGGAGAAAAAAGACTTCACCAACTCAATGAATTGGAGGAATTTCGCCTACAGGCTTATGACAATGCCAAATTATACAAAGAAAAGACCAAAAAATGGCATGACCGAAAAATAGTGCACCGACAGTTAGAACCAAGGCAGCAGGTGTTGTTGTACAACTCGAGATTAAAACTTTTCCCTGGAAAGCTGAAATCTAGGTGGTCAGGACCATTTGTGATCACTCAGGTTTTACCATATGGAGCTGTTGAGTTACTGGATCCCAAAACCAACAACACATTCAAAGTTAACAGTCAGCGTGTCAAGCACTACTGGGGAGAATCATTTGAGCGACAAAAAGAAAGTGTCACACTTTCAGATCCAGCATAAACGTTCAAGCAGTCACGTCTAGCTGACGACTTTAAACTTAGCGCTCGCAGGGAGGCAACCCATGCAATTTTTGTATATATTGTGATTTGGTGTGATTTAATTTTGTGTGTTTAGTTTTTGCAGATTAAGTAGTCATTTCAAGATGGACGAAGCTCTCTCAAATCTTCACAAGCAATTTCCTTCTCTCCCTCAAAAATCTCTGATGAAAGTCTACAAAGCTCGCTTGGAACGGATGAGGTTACTGACAATCTATGGTGTTCCCAATGACATTCGTTGGGTAATTGAAGCACGAGTCCGATTGGCAGGTGAATCTTCTGACTCTTTTATTTCACACTTGCCTGGTTTTGGAAGAAGCACCTATGCAAAGAAACGAAGAGCTAAGCAAATGGGTGTTTGTTACAAATGTGCACGTTGGAATTGCAACACTCGTTGTCGTTCTTTAGGAATAGTGTCTGATAATCGCGAAGACAAAATTAAATTCATTAGGGATGGCTTGAGTAAGGAGTCTTTAGATGATATATCTTCGACTCTTGAGACGCATCCCAGTGGATATGTTCACATAGAATTTCGCAGATTACATACACAATTTCAAAAAGAAAGACAACAGTTAAGTCTTGGGAATCTGACTAAAAAAGACCCTGTTTGCCAATTATAAGAAAATTGGATGGGAAGCTTGTCCCTGACGCATAGACGTTAATCAAGCTGTAAATTTTGTATATATTATATTTCTTTGTCTTTTCCTAATAATTTTAATTGTTTTGTGTTTACTTTTTCTCCGACAGGATCCAGATCTTGTTGACTATCACGATCTATTTTACTATTTTGCTACTAATCGTCCTTTGGAAGATACTTGTGCTATTTTTACTCACCATTTTCAGGTATTATAAATTCAACTCATCATTGCACCTTTGAAGTCATCCAGAGTAAAAAAAAAAGAAATACATAAAAAAAATGGAAGCCACTTCAAGAAGACGAGTTGAAAACATCTGTGTGTTTTGCGGTAGTACTGTTGGTACTAAACCACAATACATAGAAGCGGCACAGGAATTGGGTCGAGTCTTAGCCGCAAGGAATATGCACTTAATATATGGTGGAGGAAATCTTGGACTTATGGGGATCGTTTCAAAGGCCGTAAAAGAAGGAGGCAGTCATGTTTTGGGAATCGTCCCAAAACCCTTGGCAGAGGCAAATCTTATTGGATCATCAAACGGAGATCGTATCAGGTATGTCTGAACGTTTGGTAGAAATGATTAACCGCGCTGATGCTTTTATTGCTTTGCCAGGTGGCTTGGGTACATTGGAGGAAATTTTTATTGTACTATCTTGGGCGAACTTGAACATACATCAGAAACCAATTGGTTTGCTCAACGTTGATGGATTTTATGATTTTCTTTGTGTGTTTCTTGATGATGCTCGGAGAAATGGGTTCGTATCAAAACCTATGAAAGACCTCCTCTTCACTGCCAGACTTGCTCCGGATTTAATAGACCAATGAACCACAAGTTGACCCTATCCTATCAAAGATAAATTGGTCTGAGGACGATCGTGGTAAGAGGCGTCGAATTAATCTGGATCTTAACCTTTAATTTCCTATAAGATTTCAGCTAACCAGGTACAACCTTCTAACTCTCCTTTTACTGTTTAAGACATTGGGGACAATGTCTCATTTAGGTTTGGGGGAGGAATTTAGTTGATTAGTACCTTGTTTTTAGTTTGTATGTTGTTTTTATTTTTAGTCCAAAATTTTCGAAAAATACAAAAAAAATTGAAAAATTTTCAAAAATTACAAAAATATTTTGCATTTTCGTATTTCTGTTTTGACTAAAAAGGTGAAATTGGTGAGAGGTAGCTGAGTAAGGAGTTTTCACTCCTGATACGTATCTCAAACCATTTATTTCGAAACAAGTTAATTTTTGTTTATTTCCTTTTAAATTATTTTAATTTGTGAATTCTCCATAAATCTGACTAAAATGAATCTTCATATGTTCAGTTGACAGGTATTATGAACTTACATGGAACATACATAGACGGAAGGTATTGTATATAAAAAAAAAATAGAGAAAAAATTAAAAAAAAAAATCAGAAAAATAAGAAAAATTATTCCATTGCTACAAAAAGTGTGAAATTTGATAAAAACTTTAGGACAAAAATATTACTCTCTCTTATCAACTGCACTTATGACTGTTGTGGGCAAAAATGAATGAGTTGATTAATATTTTGTTAGCTGTGTATATGGAGAATGGTAAAAATAATCGGAGAATTTACTTATTCGGTAATTTAGAAAGAAACAAAACAACTAGTAACTTGGAGTAGAATTTTCACCTGATTAGTCACTAACTTTCTTTATTCTCTTTTCGCTTGTCTTTTTGCTTTTGTGTGTATTAGTTTTAACTAACTTTTTACTTTTGTAAAATGTTTGTGGGTATCATGATTGATAAAGCCCTCACGAGACTACACTCGTCCAATAGGGACACCTAGGGGTTTAAAGGCTTGTTGCATACGCTAAATGCAACCGTGATCCCTACGAAAATGGCTTAGTTAAATTTTATTATGTTATTTTATTTTCTGTTTTGCTCGAGGACTAGCAAAATGTTAGGTTTGGGGGTGTGATGAGTGGTATTTATACCACTATTTCTCACTCATTTGACCTAATGTTTTGTATTGTTTCTCGAGATTTATGAACGTTTTGATGTGTTTTGTTGTTATTTTGCAGATAAATAAAGTTTGGGAAGCATTGGAGACAATTTGAGGGCAAAATGGACAAAATGAGACAAAAAGGGCAAAATCGTCATTTGAGCGTCGCGACACTGAGGACTTGCGCGTCGCGACGCTAAACCTGCGCCAGATCTGCTAACATGCACCGTCGCCACGTGTCAAAATCTGATTGGTCAACTTGCTAAAATGCGCCGTGCCACGTGTCACCATCACAACGGACTTGCTAACGTGCGCCGGATGCCACGTGTCACCATCCAATAGTGCCGACAGTTACCGACAGTGACGTCAGCATGACGTCAGCAATGACGTCATGAACAGTGCCACATCATCAGTCTGACGTAAGCAATGACGTCATGAACAGTGCCACGTCATCGGATAAGATCTGAGCCGTTGAATCACAGCGTGACACGTGTCACTGTAGCGCGCGGCGCGACGCGCAGCGAGCGTCGTGACGCCCAACCGCCATCCGCGCCTATAAATAGAGGGCGAGGGTTCAGTTTTTGTTGTACCATTTCCTCTCCCAAATCCTATGTAATTAAGGAGTTCTTCTCTCTCTAAGTTTCTTTTAATAAAGTTTTGTAATTTTTAATTACGTTCTGTAAAAATAATAATTTACTTTCTTTATTTTACAGTTTTTACTACTCATTATGAGGAGGTAACTTCCCTCTGTTAAGGTAAAAGGTAATTCTTTTACTATTACTTCTTAGATTATTCTCCCATAATTATAATATATTCAAGTTTTAAATTGACTTAATCAGGATACCGCCAGATTGGTCGGTGGGTAATAAAATTCATATTCCGCCTTTATGGCTGGTTTATTTTAAATTCCGCCTTTATGGCTGGTTTTTTTCAGTTCCGCCTTTATGGCTGGTTTATTTTCATTCCGCCTATATGGCTGGTTATTTTGATTCCGCCTTTATGGCTGGTTATTTTTAAAATGATTCCGCCTTTATGGCTGGTTGTTTTTAAACTAATTAAATCAAAATACCGCCTATATGGCTGGATGAAAATGTTTTGCAAAGCTTATATTATATTATGGGAGAAATCTAATTAGTATATAGTAGAAGTAATTCCTTTTTACCTTAGCAATTTTATTTTAATTCACTTTCAGCAGTTATTTTACTACATTTACTTTATGCAATTTTATTTTAAGTCTTTTAAGTTTTTAGCCCTAGTTATGTATCGTAGCTAAGTTAGTTATCTAGGGTTGTGATGAATTTCAATTTAACTGGTTTATAAGGGTTAGATTATAGTTTGGGTAATTTAAAGATTTATTTATTGAGTCTTAATCTTAAAGCTCTTTAATTAACTGGCCATTAATTAAATTGATTAGGTAAACTTAAAATGAACTAGACATAGGGATTTTAAGTTTAAGACCTTAGACTCAATAGCCCACGATCTTCCTTGAGGATAGATAACCCTTTTAATAGATTTCCTTATAGGATAGGAATATACCTGTTAGGCGGGGGTAGCCATAATTGGAACTTGAATTTAATGAATCTAGATAGTTTGGTTGACATAGACATATGGTTCAATTGAATTATACTAGGTATTTGTAATTGACCATCGGAAGAGGCTTTTACATAATTTAGTGTTCCAGGTTATTAAATTGATATATTACCCAACTATAAGATAACTACTTCATCTTTTAAATAATATTGAAATAAATCACAACCCTGGATAGTTTTTAATATTGAATTTCCTTAAAATCTACTTTTAAGCAATTTTATTTATTTGTCTTTAAATTTAGAATCGTCGCCATTTCAAATCAATCAAACAACTTGTTAGATACTGGTAATCATTTGGCCCAATAAATTAATAACAAAAAGGTTTTAAGTCCTCGTGGGATCGATACTTTTTATACTACTTGAACGATACGTACGCTTGCGTTATACGTGTGTGTTTACGCCGGTCACTTATCCAATTCGGGTTCTAGTTTGGTATCATCCAAACGTATGCCCAACATTCCCAAATCTTCAGGAGTGAGAAAACCCGATTTCTTTCCTGTTCATATCTAATATGAATTCTGTCTAACAAATTTATATAGAACCTTATTCAAAATAAGTATTGCACTGTTTAAATGCTTATCTCTTGAAGGAAAATGATAGCTCAGAGCGACTCATGATTAACCTTATCATGTCCAACAAAATTCGATTTCTCCGTTCGGACACACCGTCAAATTGACGTGTTCTAGGAGGAGTCCTCATTGAAAGAATACTATACTCTTTCAAGTATTTTAGAAACTCACTGCTTAAGTATTTTCATCATGGTCAAACCGTGATGGGTTAATACTTTAGCCGATCTGTTTGTCTATTTCGTGTCGAAACTCTAAAAGTTTCTAATTCGTGTTTCATAAGAAACACATAACCATAACGCGATGCTATATCCGTTAAGGTCACGAAATATTCATATCCACCTCTAGCCTAGCTAGATATGGGCCCACTTATGTCACTATGAACAAGGGCTAACAGATCGGTGGCACTTACACTTTTATCAAGTAAAGGTGTTTTAGGCACTTTACCCAATAAACTAGATTCGTAGACTTCATTTGATTGGAATCAAATCAGTCATAGTATCCACTCTTCAAAAGTGGGGATATACGAGTCTTGATCAAATCAGTTCGAGCTATTTGTTTGTCACGTCATACGTTTGAGATTTATTTATATTCAAAATATAAATACTGTTATTCACATCCAATGTGTTTATCTCAATATCATCTTTATAAAATAAAACACTTTAGTGTTCTAGAATATAAAGGTACACTCGCAACGAGTTATACTCGATATAGAGATAATGTTTCTAGTCAAACTAGTTACATTATAACAATTTCCTAATTTAAGTATTACCGGTGCATTCACACGCGTACAACGCAAGCACACGTATCGTTCAAGTAGTATAAAAAATATCGATCCCACGAGGACTTAATTCCTACTGTTGTATTAATTATTGAATCTAATTATTTACATGTATCTAATTATATGGAGAAGAGAATGATTGCTTTTGGTTGGTTGAATGTGGATTTACTTAATTAAAATAAATAAAATAAACAAAAGAAAATACTAAGGAAAAGAACAAAAGACTCAAAATATCTAGGGTCGTGACTCCACAAAATATTGTTAAAAAGATGAATTGATTCTCTTATTTATGTGTAATAAATTAGTTTGCTAACCTGGAACACGAAAATATGCAAAAGCCTCTGTCGATGGTCAGACGCACTTACCCAGTATAACCCAATTGAACCATATTCCTATGTCAACCACATTACCTTGGATTCATTAAGATCAAGTTCCAATTATGGCTACCCACGCCCGACAGGTATATTCCTATCCTGTAAGGAAATCTATTAAAGGGTTATCTATCCTCAAGGAAGATCGTGAGCTATTAAGTCTAAGGCTAAACTTAAAATCCCTATGTCTAGTTCATTTTAAGTTTACCACATAAATCCTATTGGTGATCAGGCAACAAGAAGTATTAAGCTTAAGACTCAATAAAAAACCTAAAGAATTACCCATAAAAAGAAAATCAATTATTAAGAGTGGATATTGTGTTTCATCACTTCCCTAAAATAAAAATAAAAATGATGGGGTTGGGGATCCACTTTTACTATTTATAATTTAGATAACTCCCTTACTATAATATAGAATTTAACGGTGATAGCCAACCAGCCATGTAGGCGGTATTCCATATTAAGTCAGATTTAAATTAAGTCCAACCAGCCATAAAGGCGGTATCATCATTTGAACATAAACCAGCCATATAGGTGGTAATTATCTGTCACCTAAAGACCAGCCATATAGGCGGTATCTATTTATGCCAAATAAATAAAACCAGCCATTAAGGCGGTAATTCCTTTTTAATGTGAATAATAAATTTTATATTATAATTAAGAGAGGTTAATCTAAATTAAAATTATAAAAGCTTCACCCTTCCCCCAGCGAAAATTTAACTACTGAACATAAAAAGAAAGGAGTAGAAGAAGAGAACTACTGCTACTGAAAATTAAAATACATAAATTAAATTACTAAAAATAAACACAGAAGATGAAATCCTTAAATTTCTTACAAAAACCTAAGGAAAGCATGAGAATTACAAGTGAAATGGCTTGGTATTTATAGAAAAACCTAAAGGCTTCCACCAATTTCTCCATCAATTGCTCCACAAATTGCTCCACCAAACACTCCACCAAACATGCCACAAGACATGGCATCAAACATGGCACCAAACATGGCACAAAACATGACATCAAACATGGCACCAAACATGCAAGCATGTTTGGTGGAAGTTTGACAATTTTATTTTTTATTTTATTAATTTTATTTTATATTTTGTAAATGACTATAGTAGTTACACAAAATATACTGTATTGTTCATCAATTTCGGCCATGAAAACTTCATAATTTGAAATTATTTTTACTTTCAAAGTTGTAGATCTTCGAGTCTTCTTCAATTTATAACTTGAATCGGCTCAATCGGACATCGGAAGAAAAAGTTATGGCTAAAATACGAACATTGCACAAAATTGGAAATTTTGACTACACTCCGTGACGCGTATAGAAAAATTTCGTTTTTGACCATTTTTCCTCCGGATTTCATCGTTTTAGCCCCGAGTTGATTCCATTAAGTCCCAATATTATTTTTATCTGTAAAATAAACAAAAACACATCAAAACGTTCATAAAACTCGAGAAACTATAGAAAATATTAGGTTAAATGAGTGTGAAATAGTGATATAATTACCACTCATCACACCCCCAAACCTAACATTTTGCTAGTCCTCGAGCAAAACAGAAAATAAAATAACATAGAAATAAAATTAAGCTAAGCCACTTTCATAGGGATCACGGTTTCATTTAGCTTATGCAACAAGCCTTTAAACCCCTAGGTGTCCCTAGTGGACGAGTTGTAGTCTCGTGAGGGTTTACAGTAATGATACCCACAAACATTTTACAAAAGTAAAAAGGAAGTAAAACTAATGCACACAAAAACAAAAAAGACAAGAGAAAATAGAATAAACATGTTAGTGACTAAACAGGTGAAACTTCTACTTCAAGTTAACAGTTGTTTTCTTTCTTTCTAAATTACCGAATAAGTAAATTCTCCGATTATATTTACCATTCTTCATATACACAGTCAACAAAATATTAATATACTTCATTTTTGCCCACAACAGTCACAAGTGTAGTTGATAAGAGAGTAATATTTTTGTCCTAAAGTTTTATCAGACTTCACACCTTTTTTGTATAGCAATGGAATAATTTTTCTAATTTTTCTGTTTTTTTCTTTTTTATTTTTTTTATTTTTTATTTATATACAATATCTTCCGTCTATGTAGCGAGCTTTGGGTCGGTGGCTCCCAGACCAGTTGGTTTTAGGGCACCAGGTGTTAAGACACCCCTACAGACTTAATTGCTCAGACTTTAGATATATATATATATATATTGCAACATCTTTGATCCATGTAGCGAGCTTTGGGCCAGTGACTCCCAAACCAGTTGGTTTTAGGGCACTAGGTGTTAAAACACCCCAACGGACTTAATGACTCGGATCTCAAACATTTTTTTCACACATTTTTTTTCTTTTTTTTTTCTATTTTTTTTCTATTTTTTTTTACTCCATTGCCATTTATAGATGCTTCCTCCAATTAAACTAGAGCACTGAATATTACAAATTTTTCAATTACAACTCATGTCTGTATGTTACTATACATATTGATAATACCTGCCAATTGAGCATATGAAGATTCATTTTAGTTAGTTTTATGGAGAATTTACAAATTAAATAATTTAAAAGGAAATAAACAAAAATTAACTTATTTCGAAAATGGGTTGAAATACGTATCAGGAGTGGGAAATCCTTACACAGCTATCTCTCACCAATTTCACCTTTTTAGTCAAAATAAAAACACAAAAACGCAAAATATTTTGTAATTTTTGAATTTTTTTGTATTTTTCGAAAAAATTTGAACTAAAAATCTAATAAAAATAAGACAAGATACTAATCAACTACTCCCTCCCCCAAACCTAAATGAGACATTGTCCCCAATGTCTTAAACAGTAGAAGAAGAGTTTAGAAGATCATACCTGGTTAGCTGAAATTCGCCGAAAAAAATTACCGATTAAGATCTATGTCCAATTTACGCTTCTTACCATGATCGCTATCTGACCAGTTCAACTTGGAAAGAATGGGGTCGATTTTTGGTTCAAAGGCTAGGATTTGGTTAATTAGTTCTTCGGCCTTTGTTGCAGTTAGGAAAATATCTTGAAAAACTTTTTGTGACGAACTCATGTCTTTTGGCTTCCGCAAGAAATACAAACATAAAATCGAAGAAATGCTCAATGTTAAGTAATCCAATGGGCTTCCGATGAATGTTCAAGTGTGCCCATGATGCCACTGTAAATATTTCTTCAAACGTTCCGAGCCCACCTGGTAAAGCAATGAACGCATCAGCAGTATTGACCATTTCAAGGAGATGTTCAGACATACTTGATACAATGCACTCATCTCCATTTGTTTGTCCGATTAAGTGTTCGTCTGCTAAAGGTTTTGGAATGATTCACAAAACATGACTGCCACCTTCCTGAATGGATTTTGAAATGATTCCCATCAATCCAAGATTGTCATCGCCATATACTAGGTGCATATTTCGCTCCGCTATGACTCGCCCCAATTCCTTTGCAGCTTCGATGAATTCTGGTTTATTACCAGAATTGGATCCATAGAAAACACAAATTCGCTTGATTCGCTGCTGTGAAATTGCTTCCATTTTCTCTCTTGTTTGGATGTATATCTGGATATGTTGAAGAGAGAAATATAGGGCTGAATTTATAGAGCCTGAAAATGGTTGAGTAATAATTGCACTAGTACCTGCCAAATGACAATTATTAGATGAACGTTAAAATAAATTGTGAAAAGTCAAATAGTTTAGATATTGTCGGTGAAAATAAAAGAAAACAACAAAAGAAAAATAAATCAAAGCAATTATTAAGGCAACAGAATTGTGTACGCAATACGCCACTAGTTTGGTATATAAATTCATCAAGATGCTTCTCAAGAATCCATTCATTACTCAGCCACCACTAATGAATTAGCTCTCATCTTTGTGATTGCCAAACACCATTTCTTCTATCTTAAAATGCTCCGTTTGTGTTTTTCCCTACAAAAATACAAAATTAAAAACTCTACAACATGTATACACAAAATATGAAAACAGAAATTACAAAAAATTGTATGGGTTGCCTCCCTGCTAGCGTTAAATTTTTCTTCAGCCAGACGTGACTGAAATCTATCTGTCAATGAGGTTTAAGCGTCATTTTGGATGTCCGATTAACGACAATCCCATGAGCGTTGCTTTTGAAGGGTCTCTTCCAACGGTAAGGTAGCAGAAAAATTTTTGTCCCATTTAGTGCTCGTGCCACCTTTTTAACCTATGTCGCTCCATCAGTTCCTGAAAATAAAGAAAGAAAATCAGGAGGTCTTGTATGGTGCTTGACTTGGAATGGGAGTTCCATTCTGTCAAGCTTTTGGGTGATTTCTTTTGTACTCCCCAAAACAGTGATGTTTCTCTTGAATGCACTGGATCTTCAATAAGGTCAGACATTTGCTCCTCCATTTGCTCTGCTTCTTGCTCCATCTTTTCTTCACAGATATATTTTAGGATTTCTGCATTCAATTCTTCATCTGTCATCTGTGAAATGCATGCTCCATAAGTGTCTACCTGAGGATGTAAAGAGATGTCAGATTTTAGGTCTTCATCCTTTGATATGACTGGCTCAGGTAGATCTTCTTCAAACATAGTTGCAAAGCATGCTCCAAGATCATCATTTTGAGGATTGAAAGTTTGATCCTCCCTTGTTGGTGCCGTTGGTACAAAGAGCTCAGCTTTTTCATCAGAATCAGAGTCTGAATAATAAAAGTCAAACAGAGACTTTGCCGGTTCGGGCTCTTGAACTAATAAATCTGGTTGTTGATACTGCTCAGCCTCCTCCTTTGCTGAAGTGTCATCGTGAAATGCTTGGTCATCGAAGGCTTCTTCTGAAAATGATTCTTGAGGTATGTAGCTCTGGTCTTTTATTAATTGTCTGATCTGATCTGTCATTCTCTATATGGATTATGTTTGACTCTGAACTTGTGCATCAATTTGAGCTGCCTGTTCTTTGAACCAATCTTTGAGCATGTGAAGTATTTGATCTTCCTCTGATGGTTCTGGTTCTTGATGAAAATCATAGATAGATGGTGGATAAGATGGAAGATGTGGTTCTGTGAAATATGTTGGTACTTTATACCATGAATGATTCCAATAATTCTGCAACTCTGAACGGTATATACATTGATCGCTCGGTGGTTACCATCACATATCACACATCTCCCCATCTCGTTCTGATGAAAAAATGTAGTATTGTTTGGTTCTGGCATCCAGTGATAATCGTTGGGCTGGACAACAGGCCTCAGAAAACCGGACCGTTGCTCCCAGATATGGGGTGTATCTTCTTGTAAAGCACGTAATCTCTCAATCTCCCAGTAATGTTCCATTTTTCAACCAAATGAAAATAAAAGAAATAAATAAAAATTATAGATAAAAATAAAGAAAATTAGATACAAGTAAATTAGATAGCTTCAAAATTAGTAACTCAATAAATATAAGTCCCCTGCAACAGCGCCAAAAACTTGACCGATGCATTCACACGCGTACAACGCAAGCGCACGTATCGTTCAAGTAGTATAAAAAATATCGATCCCACGAGGACTTAATTCCTACTGTTGTATTAATTATTGAATCTAATTATTTACAGGTATCTAATTATAGGGAGAAGGGAATGATTGCTTTTGGTTGGTTGAATGTGGATTTGCTTGATTAAAATAAATAAAATAAACAAAAGAAAATACTGAGGAAAAGAACAAAAGACTCAAAATATCTAGGGTCGTGACTCCACAAAATATTATTAAAAAGATGAATTGATTCTCTTATTTATGTGTAATAAATTAGTTTACTAACCTGGAACACGAAAATATGCAAAAGCCTATGTCGATGGTCAGACGCACTTACCCAGTATAACCAAATTGAACCATATTCCTATGTCAACCACATTACCCTGGATTCATTAAGATCAAGTTCCAATTATGGCTACCCACGCCCGACATGTATATTCTTATCCTGTAAGGAAATCTATTAAAAGGTTATCTATCCTCAAGGAAGATCGTGCGCTATTAAGTCTAAGGTTAAACTTAAAATCCCTATGTCTAGTTCATTTTAAGTTTACCACATCAATCATATTGGTGATCAGGCAACAAGAAGCATTAAGCTTAAGACTCAATAAAGAAAATCACTTAAAGTTAAAGACATCTATCACTTGATTGACGAATGATGTGACGCTAGATGTGACTTGCGGGCCCCACTCGATTCGAAATGCGAGTGCATCCCCAAACACTCCCGGGCTCGGGTTCTTTAATTCCGAATTAACGAATTTCTGTCGCGACGTAATTAAATAATTATGCCTAGCAAAATTACTATTCACATCGCTAACGAATTAATTATAAATTAATTCGTTCGCCCGAATTAAAATCTGATTTTAATTCCGCGTCGAAATCCAATTTCGTTTAATATATCGAATTTATTAATTTATCGATTAATTCCAAATTAATCGTTCTCTCTCTTCAAATGATATTTTATCCTAGATAAAATATCTCCGCAATTAATCCCAGATTAATTTTCTCTCTCATCTAATTAATCCCATATTAATAAAGTGTGAGTCATACGTCATCGGTGAATCTTCAGGAAGCAACCCATGAGATCCCCGGATATGTTGGCGGTAAATACAGTTATCGGACTATCCGAATACGTACGTACCAAGTACTACATTTTTACCGATTTACAAGACAAGGTTGGCTTCTAGCAAAGCGTCATGCCTACCCAATTCTCCAGAAATATCCTTACAGAAATAAGCGATCTATATCAGGCTTAGTATACGTAGTATTGCGTATCTCGATCCAGTATTGGATGTCACGTGCTAGGCCTGGGGCTGGAATTGTGTCTGCCCCGTACGAAGCACATGTCGGATGTCTGGTAACTAGTCTCTATAATCGAATATACATGACCTAGTGATAATATCCCGATGACTGCAGTACTTAAGAGTACTAGTACCGTATCCTACGTGACATCATCTCCACTATGACTGGAGTGATACTTCCGTCTTGAAATCACACCCAATACACTACGATTCTCCATATACCCAGAAGAGGCGTACACAGAACCGGTTAAAGCCCTGGATGACCAAAACCAAAGTATATTGATTGTCGCAAGTATTAGCGGTGCAAGTCTCAGGTTAAGACCAAATACATCTACCCTGATTTTGGACTTCCATAGACACATAGTCATACTACCAATGGAATTCTGAGGGGGTCTATCCAGAGCAAAGCTGTTTTCCGTACCATCGGTAAAACACAACCTCCTATTACACTTGCATGAGTATCCTATACCCAAATATATGAGAACTATGTCGTTATGATCTCACATAACACGCACAAGTGTAATACTAGTCTTTTACGCATTTATCGATGTCCAATCTCGATAATACTCTGACTAGGGATATTTAATTGATTAATCCTTCGTGGACTGATACTGTCTCATATCATCTCAATCCAGGAACTAATCATATGGACCTCCTATCATTTATACATCTAGGTGATCTAATCATAAATGATAAGAGAGCAATCTCTTTTGTCATATAGTTAATTTGTACAACAACACCATGATCTGTACAAATAGTGACGCTATGGGTCATAACTGTCTAACAGTCAGGTCATCACCATGTCAGTGCCACATCATCACCACGTCAGCATAATCATATTAAATCCAGCCACCGGGACACATGTCGCCATCTCCGCAAGACACACCGTAAATCACGGCGCGTCACGACTCGAAGAAGTTTGCGTGTCGTAACACGGAGACCCTATCGACCCCTAAAAATTCAGCTCAAAATTTCAGTTTCAGATGTACCTTCTTCTCTGTAAATCTCTGAGTAAATAAGGAGTTTGTATCTAGTTTTCTTTTAATTTCAGTTTTGTAATTAATTTTTATTTACCTTCCACTCATTTAACTTAATATTTTGTGTAGTTTCTTGAGTTTTTTGAATATTTTGATGTGTTTTGTGATATTTTGTAGATAAATAAAGTTTCAGGACTCTCTGGAGGTGATTTGGGTGCAAAACAGTGAAAAACGGACAACAGGGCAAAATTTTAATTTTACGTGTCGCGACGCGCACCCCTTTAGCGTCGCGACGCCTAACACGCGCCGGGGACACGTGTCAAGATTTTAGAAGTTTGAACTTTCTAACGTGCACCGTGCCACGTGTGATCATTCTATGGTGTCGATAATCGCCATCGCCACGTGTCGCCCCACGTGTCAGCCACGTCATCACCACTTCAACAGAAGATGAGTCAACATTACCACGTCACCACCACATCGTCATCAACCGTTCATCACGTGCCACATGTGTAGGCATTGCATTTTTACACATTAGCCCAATGATGAGTCTCGTATGGAGGCAACTACCTCTTTAGTCATGAAAGTCGCGGGAAACGGACGTTGGAAGGGTAAAGTTGGAAAATGGAATTTTTGTTGGATTTAACCTCGTTGTTTGGCTTCGGGTTGCTTGTTGGACCTCTGTTGTAAAACACACCAAACCCATTAAAACACATCTCACAAATTAAAATAATTAAAACATTTAAAATACATGTCACAAACTAAATAAATCCAATTAAATTAAATAAAACACATGTCACAAATTAAAATTCATTTCCCAAATTAAAATATTCAAATTAAATTCCATAAATAACATTCCTAATTAAAATAAATCACATTCCTAATTTAGTTAAATCACCTACCAATTTAAATAAAATCTCATGGATTCATTGCCTAATTAAACTAAATCATATCCTTAACTAAAAAGAAAAAATCAAATCACTTCCCTTAAATAAAGATTTCCCCTATCACATTTTAATTAAAAGAATATCTCACAAATCCTAGTCCTTCCCCAACAAGGTAAAACCCATCCCATTGCCTATAAAAATAACCCTTCTCCACACATTCAAACCCGGGATGGCTGATCCTCACAAAAATACAAAGAGAATAAACCCTAAAATTCACTCATCCATACGCACAGCCTCTCTCAAATTGCCTCACCCTCGGCAACCCTTGGCCCATGAGATCACTCGCGCCAAACTGACCACTAGACACATAAACCAACCTCACTGCTTCAGCCCTCAATCGACCTCACCACACGTCCCCTGACTTCACAGCATATCCTTAATTCCTTTCACGTGAACAACACCACACATCCCCACCGATCCAAGCAGCCCCTCAAAAATGCACTCAGCCAACTGACCTCACCTTCCACTCACGTTGAAGCCACGTCTAACAAGCCTGCTCCACTAACGAGCTTTTCACGCCATCTGCCAAGCCACACTCACGCATCACAGCCACAAGATAACGCCAAACCAACGCCACAAAGACTTGCTCACCCTGCGCACGCCACTCGCTCAACCAGCCTACCTGTTTCACGTAACAGCCACAACCCTCAACGATTAAAGACCCTTCAACACTCATCAACAGATCACGCCTAGCCATAGCCTTCACCAGCCCCTTCACCAAACGAACACACTACCTCCACTAACCAATTAAGAAACTGCCCATTCACCAAACGAACACACTGCCTCCACTAACCAATTAACAAACTGCCCCTTCACCAAGCAAACACACCCGGAACAGCACTAAAAAACTGCATAAACACCCCCAAAAAAACCCCTCAATACTGCAGCCCCATAAGCCTTCAAAGTCACCCAAAACAGTCCACTAAATCACCAAAACAATGACCTGAAATGGAGTAGTGAAACAGCAGCGAAACAGACTTAAAACAGCAGCCCAATCATCAAAACAACGAGGGAAAATGTTGAGTAGACAAATCGGAAAAGTATCGGTTCAATCTCTCTTCCAACGGACGTGTAACACCCTTTCTTAGACGACAAAAGAGGTTAGACCTGAGGGCACCCTTTTTTTACTTATCTTCTTTATTTTTGTTTTATTTATTTGGATATTTTGTTCCCTTTTGTGGTATATCGGATGGAAACCCGGACGTAAATTCCATAGCCGATTCCGAATGGACGGTAGTATGGTCTGCACTCGGGATACAATGCCACGTACTACTTAAGATACACATATCTCGTCTCATCCAAATTTGTATTTGAGCATGTTATAGTCTTTAGGTTATTTGTTTATTATTTAAAGCATGGTTTAATTTAGTCTATTATTTATTTGTTAAAGCATGTTTAGGTTGTTCATTATGCATGTTCTTAGTTTATGATGCGTTTGGGTAATGATTTATACATGTTGATTTAATGGTTCAATATGCTTGTTGTGTTACATTGCGTGGAATTATTTGGATGAAAGCATGTTAGATCTAAGTACCCTTGAGCATGAATATTGAATAGATTCGGTTAGTTTATTGCACAAATTATATCATCACAAGTGACATAAGTAAGGGACCATTCCGAACCCAACGGTTTGAGGTCTTCCCTTGCGAGGGGTGAGTGCGGCCTTAAATCTTTGTCCCGGTTCACACCGGGTGGCGACTCCATGTTATTTCATACTTCCCAACTAGGCCGCGAGCCTAGAACAGCGTCGCCCAGGTTCTGTTGTCTACAGTCTGGCGACTCCACTGGGGATTTAGAGAATTGGCCTCGAAATCATGTCTTGTGATGTGTATAATTTGTGCATTAGTTGACCGTTTCTATAGTGGGTTGAGGGGGTTAATCAAAGGCTTTGTCGAAGCTAGGTGATGGTTGGGTGTCTTCCTTCACTCACTACCCTTCGGGGAAAAGCTGTGAAGGCACCTAGATAACCATTACTTGTAGCTCGTTGTGACATACTAGTTTGGAGGACTCGTTGTTTATTCATGACACCAAGCGATAAGAGCCTAAGGGGCTTGGGTACTTAAGTGAGCCTCGCTCCACCCTCCCTCTGGGGAATCTACAACGGGAAATTCATTCGACAGTTAGTCACACACCGTAACTCGTTGGCACGTACCGTAAGGTAAAAAAAAGGTGCACTCACTTGGTCGCTTGAACCCTTGAGTGGGGAGTCCTAGTTATGGGTAATCCTTCGTCAAACGAGAGCCTTTGTCCACACTCCTGTAAACCCACATGTGAACCATAGTTGTATGACCTATAGGGGCCACCCTTTATGCTTTTGATAACCACATGCATATTGTGTCTCATACATCACATGCACTCATGCATACATGCATCATGTTAACCCTCGTGTCTTAAAAGCCATCATAGATATCCGTTGGGTTAGGGATAAAATAAGACTTGTCAAAGAAGAGTTTAGAAAACATGGATATTGGGGAAAATGAAATCGAGAAACAGAGAAATTTACGGTAGAGATAGAAAGACCATTGGGGGCCTTCAGAAAAAAAAGAAAAAAAAAAGAAAAAAAAAAAGAAAAAAAAAAGGAAAAAGAAAAAAAAAATTTGTTTGTTTTTAGTCTTGATAATTAGACATAAGTCCGATGATGAAATTGATTGCTTTAAGGTGAAACCTTAGAAACGATAAACTCTTTATGTGCTTTTATCTGATACTTTGAATGATTAATCTCTGTTAGACTCGTAAGCACTTGATTATGGTTCTTAGTAGTGAAAACATGAGTAGTTAGCAAAGTGACTAGTTGAAGAAATTGTAGGTCGGTGAATGACCGTTCGCCTAAATGTCTATCCTGATTTACTTATGTTATGATGTGTGGTATGGTTGAAAATAAAAGAAAATTCTCTAAAGAAAAGAATTGAACCACCTATAACCGATAAGCGTGAAGCTACCCATGGGCGAGTATTAGGACCACCATGAGGAGAAATGCTACCTTAAAGGGTAGGTGTGTTGAAAAAAAGAAAAAAAAGAAAAAATTGAAGTTCAAAATGAAAAGAAAAAAAAAGACAAAGAAAGAGAAAGAAAACCATGCCACATTGAGCACAGAAAAGCAACTGCAGGCATAATTGAGACATCTAGGTTGGTTTGACCCATCGATCCCGATTTTTGAAATGAAATCATTGAGTTATCTTACCTAGTGATGAATCCGCAAAGGAACCTTTGCACACACACACTTTGAGTATGGCTTAGATCATTTATTCAAAGACTTGGATTTGAGTTGCGTTGAATGTTTTGAAGGTTCTCTGGTTTCAATACTGAGCATTCTTTGAGGGCAATAATATGTGTAATTATTGAGACTATTTCGTAGCATGTGATATAGTATAATATGGAAGGCCCCACCATGTGGTTCATCTTGACCAAGTGCAAACAGCGGAAAGCAGAAAGCTAAACTAAGACTGGGGGCGACCAGTCTACCACGTCATGAATCAGGGACATAACAAGATATTGAGTCATGAGACCAGAGAGAAGACCGAGCAATAACCGAGGAGCACAAGGAAGACCTAACCCGTCGGAATAGGAAACGCATTCATGCATACATGCATACACCTCATATACATGCAATCTTTGTCTTTTTTTATTCACAAGTTTCAAAAAGGAAAAAGAGAAAGCAGTAAAGACAAGCCAACCAGAATCAGCAACATATCAGTTTCAGTTTTGGGGATGAGTCCCGGGGGTGAGGCCCACATCAGTATCAGTTTTGGGGCAAGGCCCACATCAGTTTCAGTCTGGGGGCGAGGCCCCACATCAGTATTCGTTTGGGGCGAGGCCCACATCAGTTTGGGGCGAGGCCCACATCAGTTTCAGTTTGGGGTCGAGGCCCGTATCAGTATTCATTTGGGGATAAGTCCCGGGGTTGAGGTCCACATCAGTATCAGTTTTGGGGCAAGGCCTCATCAGTTTCAGTCTGGGGGTGAGGCCCCACATCAATATCAATTTGGGGCGAGGCCCACATCAGTATCAACTCAGGGTCGAGGCCCACCTTATCAGCAGTTTGGGGAATGAATCCCAGGGTCGAGGCCCACATCGTCAGAGTTTCGGGAATAAATCCCAGGGTAATGAATCCCACATCGCTAGAGTTTTGGAGTGAATCCAGGGAATGAATCCCAAGGCCGAGGCCCACGTCGTCAGAATTTGGAATGAATCCGGGAATGAATCCCAGGGTCGAGGCCCACCTTGTTAGCAGTTTCGGGAATGAGTCCCAGGGTCGAGGCCCACATTAGACATCAGTATCAGTTTGGGGCGAGGCCCATATTAGCATCAGTATCAATCTTGCCATGTATGGCACTCTGGGGGCGAGGCCTACATCATTATCGGTATCAGTGTTGCCGGGTATGGCACTCTGGGGGCGAGGCCCACACTAGTTCAGTATCAGTCTTGCCGGGTATGGCACTCTGGTGGCGAGGCCCACATCATTATCAGCATCAGTTTTGCTGGGTATGGCACTCCGGGTATGGAGACATCAGTATCAGTTTTGCCAGGTACGACACTCCGGGTATGGAGATATCAGATTAGTTTTGCCAGGTACGGCACTCCAGGTATGGAGATATTAGATCAGCCAGGTACGGCACTCCGAGTTTGGAGACATCAGATCAGTTCTGCCAGATATAGCATTCTGGGGGCGAGGCCCACATAGGATCAAATCAGTTTCTGCCGGGTATGGTACTCTGGGGGCGAGGTCCCTATTGTCAGCGGTATTGGGTCGAGATGCGTGCCTAGGGTCGAGATGTGTGCCCCCGTTGTCGTTTGTAGTTCCGGGTCGAGATGCGTACCCAGGGTCGAGGTGCCCACTACATCATCATATTCAGGGCGAGGTCCCTCTTGTCAGCGGTATTGGGTCGAGATGCGTACCCATGGCCGAGATGCGTGCCCCCGTTGTCGGTTGTAGTTCCGGGCCAAGATGCGTGCCCAGGGTCGAGATGTGTACCCACTACATCATATTCAGGGCGAGGTCCCTCTTGTCAGCGGTATTGGGTCGAGATGCGTACCCAGGGCCGAGATGCGTGCCCTCGTTGTCGGTTGTAGTTCCGGGCCGAGATGCATGCCCAGGGTCGAGATGCGTACCCACTACATCATATTCAGGGCGAGGTCCCTCTTGTCAGCGGTATTGGGTCGAGATGCGTACCCAGGGCCGAGATGCGTGCCCCCGTTGTTGGTTGTAGTTCCGGACCGAGATGTGTGCCCAGGGTCGAGATACGTACCCACTACATCATATTCAGGGCGAGGTCCCTCTTGTCAACGGTATTGGGTCGAGATGCATACCCAGGGCCGAGATGCGTGCCCTCGTTGTCGGTTGTAGTTCCGGGCCGAGATGCGTGCCCAGGGTCGAGATGCGTACCCACTACATCATCAGTTCGAGGGTCGAGGTGCCCCATTGTCATTAGCAGTTTCGGGATGCGTCCCAGGGCCGAGGTGTCCCTCATAAAATCAACTCAGTTCGAAACAGCAGGCAAGTCAGGTGGCAGCTGGCAAGCTAATAATTCATTCATCATCACTTTTAGGATGTGTCCCAGGGTCGAGGGCCCACACATCAGTTGCAGTTCTGGGATGCGTCCCAGGGTCGAAGACCCACTGGATCATCAGCACAGTTCACATTCGGTGGTTCGGGAACAAAGCCCAGAGGTCGAGGCACCTCGCCACCATATCAACTCAGTTCAAAGCAGTAGGCAAGTCGGGTGGCAGCTGGCGAGCCAGGTAAGTGAAAATGCATTGCACGTACTTTGATAGGATTTTCATTATCACACACTGCACAAGTTCCATCAAAGTGAGGGCGACTGTAGGCATTGCATTTTTACACATTAGCCCAATGATGAGTCTCGTATGGAGGCAACTACCTCTTTAGTCATGAAAGTCGCGGGAAACGGACGTTGGAAGGGTAAAGTTGGAAAATGGAATTTTTGTTGGATTTAACCTCATTGTTTGGCTTCGGGTTGCTTGTTGGACCTCTGTTTTAAAACACACCAAACCCATTAAAACACATCTCACAAATTAAAATAATTAAAACATTTAAAATACATGTCACAAACTAAATAAATCCAATTAAATTAAATAAAACACATGTCACAAATTAAAATTCATTTCCCAAATTAAAATATTCAAATTAAATTCCATAAATAACATTCCTAATAAAATAAATCACATTCCTAATTTATTTAAATCACCTACCATTTTAAATAAAATCTCATGGATTCCTTGCCTTATTAAACTAAATCATATCCTTAACTAAAAAGAAAAAATCAAATCACTTCCCTTAATTAAAGATTTCCCCTATCACATTTTAATTAAAAGAATATCTCACAAATCCTAGTCCTTCCCAACAAGGTAAAACTCATCCCCTTGCCTATAAAAAAAAAACCCCTCTCCACACATTCAAACCCGGGCTGGCTGATCCTCACAAAAATACAAAGAGAATAAACCCTAAAATTCACTCATCCATACGCACAGCCTCTCTCAAATTGCCTCACCCTCGGCAACCCTTGGCCCATGAGATCACTCGCGCCAAACTGACCACTAGACACATAAACCAACCTCACCACTTCAGCCCTCAACCGACCTCACCACACGTCCCCTGACCTCACAGCATATCCTTAATTCCCTTCACGTGAACAACACCACACATCCCCACCGATCCAAGCAGCCCCTCAAAAACGCACTCAGCTAACTGACCTGACCTTCCACTCACGTTGATGCCACGTCTAACAAGCTTGCTCCACTAACGAGCCTTTCAAGCCATCTGCCAAGCCACACTCACGCATCACAGCCACAAGATCACGCCAAACCAATGCCACAAAGACCTGCTCACCCTGCGCACGCCACTCGCTCAACCAGCCTACCTGTTTCACGTAACAGCCACAACCCTCAACGATTAAATACCCCTCAACACTCATCAATAGATCACGTCTAGCCATAGCCTTCACCGGCCCCTTCACCAAACGAACACACTACCTCCACTAACCAATTAAGAAACTGCCCATTCACCAAACGAACACACTGCCTCCGCTAACTAATTAACAAACTGCCCCTTCACCAAGAAAACACACCCGGAACAACACTAAAAAACTGCATAAAAAGCCCCTCAATACCGCAACCCCATAAGCCTTCAAAATCACCAAAAACATTACACTAAATCACCAAAACAGTGACCTGAAATGGAGCAGCGAAACAGCAGCGAAACAGACTTAAAACAGCAGCCCAAGCATCAAAACAACGAGGGAAAATGTTGAGTAGACAAATCACAAAAGTATCGGATCAATCTCCCTTCCAACGGACGTGTAACGCCCTTTCTTAGACGACAAAAGAGGTTAGACCTGAGGGCACCCTTTTTTTACTTATCTTCTTTATTTTTGTTTTATTTATTTGGATATATAATTGCATGAGAGTCGTTTGAGGCATGATGTGATTGTTGGATGAGCGGGATATGTGTTCCCTTTAGTGGTATATCGGATGGAAACCTGGACGTAAATTCCATAGCCGATTCCGAATGGACGGTAGTATGGTCTGCACTCGGGATACAATGCCACGTACTACTTAAGTTACACATATCTCGTCTCATCCAAATTTGTATTTGAGCATGTTATAGTCTTTAGGTTATTTGTTTATTATTTAAAGGATGGTTTAATTTAGTCTGTTATTTATTTGTTAAAGCATGTTTAGGTTGTTCATTATGCATGTTCTTAGTTTATGATGCGTTTGGGTAATGATTTATACATGTTGATTTAATGGTTCAATATGCTTGTTGTGTTAAATTGCGTGGAATTATTTGGATGAAAGCATGTTAGATCTAAGTACCCTTGAGCATGAATGTTGAATAGATTCGGTTAGTTTATTGAACAAATTATATCATCACAAGTGACATAAGTAAGGGACCATTCCGAACCCAACGATTTGAGGTCTTCCCTTGCAAGGGGTGAGTGCGGCCTTAAATCTTTGTCCCGGTTCACACCGGGTGGCGACTCCATGTTATTTCATACTTCCCAACTAGGCCGCGAGCCTAGAACAACGTCGCCCAGGTTCTGTTGTCTATAACGTGTCATCATCCTACGGTGCCGACAATCCACATCGCCACGTGTTGCCACGTCATCGCCACGTCAATGCCACGTCATCACCACGTCAGCATAATCATTCTGAATCCAGCCGCTGAGACACGTGTCGACATCTCCGTAACTGACACGAAGAAGTTTGCGCATCGCGACACAGAGACCCTATCGACCCCTATAAATTCAGCTCGAAATTTTAGTTTTAGATGTTCCCTCCTCTCTGTAAATCTCTGAGTAAATAAGGAGTTTCTATCTATTTTTCTTTTAATTTCAGTTTTATAATTAATTTTTATTTACTTTCTGTAATAGTAATTTACTTTCTTTACTTTTTTTAGTTTTTACTATTTAGTAATGAGGAGGTAACTTCCCTCTGCTAGGGTAAAAGGTAAAATTTTTATTACTGCTACTTAGATTAATCTCCCTTAAATATAATATATTCACTATTTAAAATTTGACTTAATAAGGATACCGCTATATTGGTCGGTTGGTAATTCATTATAAACTGGTTTTAACCTGACTAAGCTTGGATACCGCCTGGTTGGTCGATTGGTAATTACCGCTTATATGGCTGGTTTATGGACAAATATTGATACTGCCTTTATGGCCGGTTGGACTTAATTTGACTTAATCAGGTTACCGCCTATATGGCTGGTTGGTAATATCACACAAGTTTTTTTTCTTGAGTTATTAATTTAAAGTTATCTAATTTACTTGTATCTAATTTTCTTTTTATCTGTAATTATTATTTCCTTCTTTTATTTTTCAGGTGGTTGAAAAATGGAACATTTTTGGGAGATAGAAATATTACGAGCTTTACTAGAAAAAGATACACCCTAATTTAGGGAGCAACAGTCCGAATTTATGAGGCCTGTTGTCCAGTCCAATAATTATCATTAGATGTCAAGCAATACTACATTTGCTCAACAGAATGAAATGGGGAGATGTATGATATGTGATGGTAACCACCCGAGGGATCAGTGCATATATATTTCAGAATGGCCGAATTATCGAAATCATTCAAGGTACAGGAACCAACATATTTCACAGAACAGCATTGTCCATCTTATCCACCACCTATCTATGATTTTCATCAAAAATCAGAACCATCAGAGGAAGAACAATTGGTTGACATGCTCAAAGATTGGAACAAGAAATGAGACGAAGAGTTGGATATAATGCTTGAAACATATCAAAATCAATTCGAAAGTATTCAGAGACAATTAGCATTCATTCAAAGACTGACATACCAGATCAGACAGTTAACAAAAAACCAAAGCTATATACCTCAAGGATCATTTTCAGATGACACTGATGAAGCCTTCGAGTACCAAGCATTTCATGATGACACTTTAGCAGAGGATGAGGCTGAGCAGAATCAGGAATCTGAGGTATCAGTTAGGGAGCCTAAACTAGCAAAGTCTCTATTTGATTTTTATTATTCAGATTCTGACTCTGATGAAGAAGCTGAGCTGTTTATACCAACTGCACCAATAAAAATTGAGGATGAAACATTGTATCCTCAAAATAAAGATCTTGGAAATTGCATTGCAATGATGTTTGAAGAATAGCTACCCGAACCGTTCATACCAACCATAGAGGATAAAAGCTTACAGACAGACACATCATTACGTCCTCTGATTGAAGATTTTGGAGCATTCGTTGCACAAATGTTTGAAGAAGATCTACATGAGCCAGTGACATTAGAGGATGAAGACCTAAAATCTGACATTTCTTTACATCCTCAACTTGACACTTATGGAGCATGCATTTCACAGATGACAGATGAAGAATTGAATGCGGAAATCCTAAAATATATCTGTGAAGAAAATGTGGAGCAAGAAGCAGAGCAAATGGAGGAGCAAACTTTTGACCTTATTAAAGATCCAGTGAACTCAGGAGAAACATCACTGTTTTAGGGAGTACAAATTAAAGACATCGCCCAAAAGTTTGACAGAATGGAAATTCCATTTCAAGTCAAGCACTCCTTATTTTCTTTCTTTCTTTTCAGGAACCACTGGAGCGACAAAGATTAAAAAGGTGGCACAAGCACTGAATGTGACAAAATTCTTTTTCCCACTTTATCGTTGGAAGATACCCTTCAAAAGCAACGCTCATGGGATTGTCTTTAATCGGACGTCCAAAACCACGCTGAAACCTCCTTGACACATGGATTTCAGTCACGTCTGGCTGAAGATGAAAAATTTAGCGCTAGCATGGAGGCAACCGATGCAATAATTTTTTTTTTAATTTTTCTTATTTTGTGTGTACATGTTGTAGAATTTTTAATTTTGTGTTTTTTTTTGTTAGGAAAATAAAGACGGAATATTTTTAAGACAAAGCAAGCCAGTGCAAGCGAGATTTTCATGAAATATATTTGACAAAATCGTGAGGATATAAAGTTAATCCAGTAAAGATGGCCGAGTAAGGAGTCAGTGTCGGGTTTCTCTAAGGTCCCAAGGATCAATTCAAGCAAGAAACATATATGTGAATACTCGTAAAAGTATGGCAGAAACATACTTACAAAGATCGGCTTTTGCGACGCGAGGAACAACAAAAATCTTCAAGCTTTCCTTCCACGGTGCTCTCGGTTTTGCTCCTCCATTTTTGGCTCTATTTACTCGGCCAAGCTCCAAGCTTGGGTGTGCATTCCATGCCCACGGGTCGGTTTCCCTATCACATTCGCAAGACTCCGGATGTATGCTAGCACTCGGTAATTGTTTGCCACAAAAATCACCTAAGCTTCTCCTTGGCTCACGGCAATTGCAGTGAAAGAAGGAAGAAATTGGCCCAAGGCCGAGAGAGTAGGAGAAGAGAAGAGAGAAGATGTTGTGTGTTGTAAAAAAGTGATTTCAAAAAATCAAAAATAAATTGAATGATATACCAAATCCTTGATTTGGTAAAATTCATTCAACTTTTACACACTTGAGTGTTTTACACTTTTTCACCAAATAACAACTTCCATCACTTTAAAGCAACCAAGTTGACTAGTTGATGTGACGCTTGATGTGACTTGTGGGCTTCACTTGATTACAAATGCGAGTGGGCCCGCAAACACTCTCGGGCTCGGGTTTGTTAATTCTGAATTAACGAATTTTTCGTTGCGACGTAATTAAATAATTATGCCTACCAAAATTACTATTCACGTCGCTAATGAATTAATTCTAAATTAACTCGTTCGCCCGAATTAAAATCTAATTTCAATTCCGCGTCGAAATCCAATTTCGTATAATATATCAAATATATTATTTTATCGATTAATTCCAAATTAATCGTATTCTCTCTTTTAATATTTTATCCTAGATAAAATATCTCTGTAATTAATCCCAGATTAATTTTCTCTCTCTTATTAATTAATCCCAGATTAATAAAGTGCAAGTCATACGTCATCGGTAAATCTTTGGGAAGCGACTCATGAGATCTCCAGATATGTTGTCAGTAAATCCGGTTATCGGACAATCCGAATACGTACGTGCCTAGAACTACGTCTTTACCGATTTACAAGACATGGTTGGCTTCTAGCAAAGCACCGTGCCTACCCAATTCTACAGAATTATCCTTACAGGAATATGTGATCTATGTCAGACGTAGTATACGTAGTATTGTGTATGTCGATCCAGTATCGGATATTCACGTGCAAGGCCTGGGGCTGGAATTGTGTCTGCCCCGTACGAATCACATATCGGATTTCTGGTAACTAGTCTCTATAATCGGATAACTATGACCTAGTCATATTATCCTGATGACTGCAGTACATAAGAGTACTAGTTCAGTATCCTACATGATCATCATCTCCACTATAACTGAAGTGATACTTCCATCTTGACATCACACCCAATACACTACGATTCTCAATATACCCAGAAGAGGCGTTCACAGAACCGGTTAAAGCCTTGGATGACCAAAACCAAAGTATATTGATTGTCGCAAAAATTAGCGGTGCAAGTCTCAGGTTAAGACCAAATACATCTACCCTGATTGGGATTTCCATAGACACATAGTCATACTACCAATGGAATTCCAAGGGGTCTATCCAGAGCGAAGTTATTTTCCATACCATCAGTAAAACACAACCTCCTATTACACTTGAATGAGTATCCTATACCCAAATATATGAGAACTATGCCGTTATGCTCCCATAACACGTAAAAGTGTAATACTAGTCTATTCCGTATTATCGATGTCCAATCTCGATAATACTACGACTAGGGATATTTAATGATTAAACCTTCGTGGATTGATACTGTCTCATATCATCTCAATCCGGAACTAATCATATGGACCTTCTATCATTTATACATCTTTGTGATCTAATCACAAATGATAAAAGAGCAATTTCCTTTGTCACATAGTTAATTTGTACAACAACACCATGTTCTATACAAATAGTGATGCTATGGGTCATAATTGTCCAACAATCTCCCACTTGGCCTATAGCCAATCACTCAGGTGCCTTACACCTGAACTATATACGGGTCACTCAAACTTCTGCTGAGAAAACAGCTTTCGTCTGTTGATTTAAAAGGTTATCATCTGATGTGATTTATTCGATCAACACACCGCCACGATGTATGATCCGACGAATCAGATGAAAACAGTTTAAAGTACATATCGGATCGTTGATGAGACCATTAATTCTTTAGCATGTGTTGTTGCCTAGCTCAGCTGCTAACAGAACTACATCTAATCTAATTAGATTTATTTAGATCCAAGATGCTACTATTGCTGCGACAGTCGCAATAAGGTTCCGCTTTTATTGTTTATTCGGTAACATTATCTTGCTTGGAAGATTTCCAACTCATTGTTCCGTTATTCAAACTTTATAGTACGTTATTACGACTTACAGTCGTTTTTATTGGTATGGAAACTTGCAGCAGTGAACCCAGTCACTTCAAGTTCTCTTTCTCCATAGTTTAAGACAACATCCTTAGTTCGTCTAAGATATTTAAGGATGTTCTTAATATCAATCCAGTGACTATCACTTGGATTGGCCTGATTGTGACTTCATATGCTCAAAGCATATGAGATATCAGGTCACGTACATTTTTCAATGTACGAGTTCTCGGAGAGTGCCAACAACTTTTAGATCTAACCCAGTAGATCTTTATTCCTAGAATAAAAGTTGTTTCTGTTGGATAGTTATGACCCATAGCGTCACTATTTGTACATATCAAGGTGTTGTTGTACAAATTAACTATGTGACAAAGGAGATTGCTCTCTTATCATTTGTGATTAGATCACCTAGATGTATAAATGATAGGAGGCCCATATGATTAGTTCCTGGATTGAGATGATATGAGACAGTATCAGTCCACGAAGGATTAATCATTAAATATCCCTAGTCAGAGTATTATCGAGATTGGACATCGATAAAAGCATAAAAGACTAGTATTACACTGGTGCGAGTTGTGAGGGCACAATAGCATAGTTCTCATATATTTGGGTATTGGATACTCATGCAAGTGTAATAGGAGGTTATGTTTTACCGATGGTACGGGAAACAACTTCGCTCTGGATAGACCCCCTCGGAATTCCATTGGTAGTATGACTATGTGTCTATGGAAGTCCGAAATCAGGGTAGGTGTATTTGGTCTTAACCTGAGACTTGCACCGCTAATACTTGCGACAATCAATATGCTTTGGTTTTGGTTGTCTAGGGCTTTAACTGATTTCTGTGTATGCCTCTTCTGGGTATATCGAGAATCATAGTGTATTGGGTGTGATTTCAAGATGGAAGTATCACTTCAGTCATAGTGGAGATGATGTCACGTAGGATACGGGACTGGTGCTCTTCGTTGATTGTATTCACATGTATTTTTATGTTTTATATTCGATCCTCGGGACCGTAGAAACTCCAACAATGGTATCAGAGTGAGTAAAAGCATGAAATTTGATTTAGGGCTTAAAATTGGGTAAATTGATTTTGAGCATGAAATAATGAAATTGGATGATTTAGTATGCTTAAAACATGTTTAATTGAAGATTGATTGGATCAATTTCTTGAAAAATTATTTGGAACATTTTTCCCCAAAAACCTTAGCTTGGCCGAGAGGTATATTGCCCTAAATGTCTTGGATTTTTGTTTTTTGATTCATTGGATGAGTTGGAAACGACTGGGAATATTGATTTAGTATTTGATTGGATCGAATTCGGAATCGATTTGAAAAACCCTAAATTGCCAAGACTTTAAAAGCATGAATTGGGTTTGATTTTTTTTAATCAAAATGTGTTGGACATGTGATGATGATATTGAGCATGATTAGTTGTGTAAATTGATGATTTGGAAATGTTGAATAATATAATTAATTATGTTATACACTTTAGGTTAATTAGATTATGAAATTGGATTTTTATGATTTAATTAATTGGGCCTTGAAAGTTGTAATTGGGCTTTAATGGGCTTGGTTGTACCAAGTTAGGTTTAGGCCAAATTGGTTGGATCCAATTGGGCTCAAAACCGTTTCCGTAAAGTCCAAATACGACTTATGGACCTTTAAAAGTTTAATTGGGCCTAATGGGCCTAAATTGGTTTCAAAGGCATATAAGGGTGATTCCTTTAAATGGGCTTTAGTCTTTGGGTTTGACCCATGTTGACCAAAAGCCCATGCCTTAAGAAATTAATTGAAAGCCCATTGGACTTTAATTAAATTAACATTGGATGTTAATCGGGCTTTGAGACCCGTAAGGATTAAATTTGGAATTTAAGTCGTAAAGGTTCGTAATAAAGTGTAATATTTAATTTGGAATTAAATAAATGGATTAGTATTAAATACAAGTTAAATTAGATTTAATGTTGTAGTTTAATTTAATTCAAGAATTCGTACTTTGAGTACTTATTCGCAAAACGAGTTTGACTCGCGCAAAATCAAATCGTTGTTTGAACATTGGATGGTCATTAATTATCAGATTAATTAATTTGATTAGATTGATTGATAACATGCTTATGTGAATACATGGTTGCGATGCATGAATAATGTATATCGGATGGATATTAGATGGGTGGGGCAATTTTAGAAATTGTTGTAATAAATTTGGAATTTATTAATTGGACATGCGTGTCCAGCCTATTACCTCCTTTCTCATTGTATTTCTCCTCTCACCTATTCCCCTCAATGTAAATGAGGTTTCTTTAGAAGTGTAGTGTAACGGGTAGAAGTAAATACTTGTGCTAGCGGGAGAGAGGAAAGAGAGAGATTGGATCTAGGATCAATGTGTTAAGTATCCATCCGCATATCATTATTATTTATTTATACGTGCTTTATTATGTATTTAGAATGCATATTTAAGGGTGTATGATGATGAGACTTTAACAAAGATAATAAATTGGTTGCCAATTTGCACGCGAAAAACCCTCATAAAATATTAAGCGTTTTTCCTTCCATTGAGTGATTCTTACTCAAGATCCAAGACTGGCATTGGCTTGTTGGCCAAAGTCAAGGCCTTTGACCGTCGAGGATGTGTTTGAATCACGAGAGCTTTGTTCCATATTGGTGTCTTGTCTAAGTCGTGATTTGTTGGCCAAAGTCAAGATCACTTCTTGTCCATCGACATTGATTACGAAGCTTTCCATGGTCAATGGGTTCCGCTTAACTGGGATCATTAAGTTTGTTGTGCCAAAGCCAAGGCTTAATTGATTCAGAGGAAAAAGGTTAGAGAATATATTGGATATATTGGCATATATAAGATATATGTTTCGGACTTGGATGTCCACCTACTGGATCTAGGAATTGGATGGGATCCAATTGATCTTAGAGATCTACCTAGTTAATTATCATACAATTTGTTGGCCAAAGTCAAGATTGTGTGATATTTAACGGGATCCTAGCCCACTAGGAAACACGGTTTCCTGAGTACTCGACAGAGGGTTAGAGGCTCGCCGAAAAATAGTGGGAGACAAATATTAGATTTGCAATATTAGTTTAATTACTTGCCATACGCGCTCAAATTAAATATCATTTCGTCAAATAAATTAAATGTTAGTTGGACTAATATTTAATAGTTGTTTTAATTTAACAGTTGGACTGTATTCAAACTATTTCAATTAATAGTTGATTTTATAATTGGATTATAGTAATCAATATAATTGAATTTAATAAATTAAAAGTATAGTTGATTATATAGTTGGACTATAGTAATCATTATATTCAATAGTACCTGAAATCGTTGATTAAATAGTTGGACTATTAGAATCAAGATTAAAATTGAAAGATTAGTGTTTTAAACATAATCCTAGGGAAAATGTGTTTAAACGACTTTAATTTTCAAATTGGGAATAAATTTCAGGATAGTCCTGAAAACTAAGGAGTTACTTTATTTGATAAAATAACAACTTAGGCCTAAGCCCGGAGTTAAGCAAAATAGTATAGCATGATCTTTGGAAGATTCATGTGATGATAACTTTAGTGCTTAATCCGATACACTTGCCAATAGACTCCTTAATTTCTTAATCAGAACTGAGGATTAGATCCTTAAAGTACGATAATGAAATTGAAGGATCTTCGTAGATCTATTCTTAGATCTTAGAAGTACTATAATTGCAATAGTTAACTCTTGGAGAGTTAATGGCTATGCTCAAGGAGCCAAAACCAAAGTTTGCAAAAGGGCAAAAAGCGCAAGGCGCATCTTACTTCGATATTCTAGAAGGCCAAGGCTTGGCCAAAGGCTTATGGGATATGGAAAAGGGCAAAGGCAAAATCATTATAATCTTCTAGGAAGATAAAGGACATATCCCAAAATGTCTGTCTAAATTATGGCAAACGGGGTCACTGAAGCGTGATTGCCGTATGGACAAGGTAGACATGAAGGAATTAAAGACGGGATAAGGCTCTGACTTTAAAGATGTTTGTCATAAATATGTTCACTACTAGTATTAAAATTGGATTTTAAATACTAAGTGTGATACATGAATATGCATTGATGTGCAGAATCTGCTATGAGCAGGATACTGACTTTAGTTGAGATTAATCTGCGAGTCGGAAACGGGACGACAGTCGCTGTTTTAACCGTAGATACCTAAGTTTAGGAACTACCCTTCGGGTGTGTACTTAAATTAGGAAACTGTTATAATGTAACTAGTTTGACTAGAAACATTATCTCTGTATCGAGTATAACTCGTTGCGAGTGTACCTTTATATTTTAGAACACTAAAGTGTTTTATTTTATAAAGATGATATTGAGGTAAAACACATTAGATGTGAATAACAGTATTTATATTTTGAATGTAAATAAATCTCAAACGTATGACATGACAAACTAATAGCTCAAACTGATTTGATCAGAAGAAACTTAGATGTGGCATTGATGTCTGGGACACAATTAAACAAGACTCGTATATCCACACATTTGAAGAGTGGGTACTAGGACTATTTTGATTCCATTCAAATAAAGTCTACGAATCTAGTTTATTAGGGCAAAGTGCCTAAAACACCTTTACTTGGTAAAAGTGTGAATGCCATCGATCAATTAGCCCTTATTCATAGTGATGTAAGTGGGCCCATGTCTAGCTAGGCTAGATGTGGATATGAATATTTCGTGACCTTACGGATGTGGCATCACGTTATAGTTATATGTTTCTTTTGAAACACAAATCGGAAACTTTTAGAGTTTCGACACGAAGTAGACAAACAGATCGGCTAAAGTATTTATACCATCACGGTTAGACCATGATGAAAATACTTAAGCAGTAAGTTTCTCAAATACTTGAAAGAGTATAGTATTCTTTCAATGATGACTCCTCCCGGAACACGTCAGTTTGACGGTGTGTCTGAACGGATAAACCGAATTTTGTTGGACATGATAAGGTTAATCATGAGTCGCTCTGAGCTACCATTTCCTTCAACGGATAAGCATAAATAGTGCAATACTTATTTTGAATAAGGTTTCATACAAATCTGTTAGACAAGAATTTATATTTAATATGAATAGGAAAGAAACTGGGTTTTCTCACTCCTGAAGATTTGGTAATGTTGGGCATACGTTTTGATGATACCAAACTAGAACCCAAATCGGATAAGTGTCTAAATGTAATTGGTTAACCTAGGGTAACCAAAGTATAGTACTTATACATCTCACAAGAGAACAATGTAATTGTTGCTCGCCATGCGGTTTTCCTCAGAGGAATACCGATATGCAGTGGTAAGTGGGAGGATAGTAAAGCTCGATGAAAATCGGAGTAATACTGTTCAAGGCACCAAGTCCTTAATGGAACACAAACAGTTCATCGAGGATGAAACTGTACCAGTAATCTTCGAATACACAAGAACCGCGTAAGTCGGAGAGAGTCAGAAAATAACCTGGGGTATGGGTTTCTGATCTCACCTCATAAAGATGTCAATCTTATTGAGACGAACTAACTACGTATGAGGAAGTGATACAAGGTATCGACTCCCTATTATGGCAAAGTGCCATGATTCCGAAATGGATTCCATGTATATCAACTATATTTGGACCCTAGTTGTTGTACCGTAAGATATTGTGTCTATTGGTACTATATAAGTCTTCAAGGAAGACATACATGGAAGGCAACATACCATCATACAAAGCTAGGCTTGTAGCGAAAAGGTATCGTTATCAACATTGTGTTGATTACAACGAAATCTTTTACCTGTTGTCATGATAAATCCATTTGGATAATGCTTACTAATGCTGCATGTTTCATTTATGAAATATGGCAGCTGAACGGGAAAATTGCTTTCCTGAAAAGGAAACCTTTTGGAGGAAGTTTACAACATCCTGAAGGTTTTGTCGTATCAAAACTAGCAAACAAGGTTTGCAGGTTATTCGATCCATGTTTGGATTGAAGCAATCATTAGGTTCTTGGAATTATCGTTTTGATATAATCATAATGGTGTATGATTTGATTCAAAACGAAATGATTCTTGTGTATATAAGGAGGTTGGTGGGAGGGCACTGAAAGTGACTGTCCTAAATAATAATGATATGTCATTCCTTGGAAATGAAATTCCCATATTACAATCGGTGAAAGCTTGGCCTTTGACTGGCGTAAACACACACGTATAACGCAAGCGCACGTATCGTTCAAGTAGTATAAAAATATCGATCCCACGAGGACTTAATTCCTACTGTTATCATTAATTGTTGATACTATTTATTTACAGATATCTAATTATAAGGAGAATGGAATTGATTGCTTGATTGATTTGATTTTGTAGATTTTCTAAATAAGTAAATAAATAAAAATACAAAAGAAAATACTAAGGAAAATAAAAGATTCAAAGATCTATGGTTGCGAATTTTTCTAGTATCTTTTAAAAGATGAAGAGATTATTTTATGTTTGTGTAATAAATCACTTTACTAACCTGGAACATGAATTTATGCGAAAGCCTCTGTCGATGGCCAGACGCAAATATCTAGTTTAACCAATTGAATCATATGTCTATGTCAACCAAATTACCTGGATTTAATAAGTTTAAGTTCCAATTATAGCTACCCCCGCCCGACAGATATATTCCTATCATGTAAGGAAATCTATTAAAGGGTTTTCTAACCTCAAGGAAGATCGTGGGCTATTAAGTCTAAGGCTGAAATCTAAAATCCCTATGTCTAGTTCATTTTAGATTTACCATATCAATCTTATTGGTGATCAAACAACAAGAAGCATTAAGCTTAAGTCTTAATAAGTAAACTTTTAAATTACCCAAACTATAAAATTACCTTTTATACACCGGTGATATTAGATTTCATCACAACCCTAGAAATCTAACTTAGTTACAACACATAGTTAGGACAAGTAAAAAGACATAAAAATTACTAAAAAGTAAATGCGGAAAAATAAATAAAATGCTAAGGTAAAAAGAATTAACTTCTACTATTTACTATTTAGATATCTCCCATAATATAATATATATACTTGTGATAATTTTGCCAACCAGCCATATAGGCGGTAACCTGATTAAGTCAAATTAAGTCCAACCAGCCATTAAGGCGGTAATATTTGTCAATAAACTAGCCATAAAGGCGGAACAATAAATAAACCAACCGACCAGTATGGCGGTATCCTCATTAAGTCAAGTTTAACCAGATTAAATTGAATAACCAACTGACCAGTATGGCGGTATCCTTTATTAAGTCAGGTTTTAAATAGTTTATATATTATATTTTAAGGGAGATTAATCTAAATAGCAATAGTAAAAGAATTACCTTTTTACCTTAGCATGGAGAAGTTACCCCCTCATGGATGAATAGTAAAAGTAAAAAAATTTTAAGAAAGTAAAAGTACTATTTATAGAAGAAAATTACTATTACAAAACGTAATTAAAACTGAAATTTTAAAGAAACTAAGAAGAGAACTCCCTATTTACATCAGAGGATTTCAAGAAAAAGGTACATTAGAAATTGAAAATTCGAGCCGAATTTATAGGCCCGACTAAGCCCTGGGAGTCGCGACGCCATTGGCTTTGGCGTCACGATGCCAGATGTTTTTTGCGTGATCTGTCATGGTGCTGACACGTTGAATTTTTGACACGTGGCAAGCGGCGCACGTTAGCGAATCACTTGTGATAATGACACGTGGCATGGCTCACGTTAGCAGCCTCCGGCGCACGTTAGAGGTCGGGAAGCCAAGGGTTTCGGTGTCGGGACGCTCCAAAATTACCAAAATACCATTTTGCCAAATTTTTCAGTTTTGCTCCAAATCACCTCCAGAATGTCCTGAAACTTTATTTATCTACAAAATAACACAAAACACATCAAAATATTCATAAAACTCAAGAAACTATACAAAATATTAAGTTAAATGAGTGGGAAATAGTGATACATTTATTACTCATCACACCCCCAAACCTAACATTTTGCTAGTCCTCGAGCAAAATAAAATAACATAATAAAATTTAAGTAAGCCACTTTCGTAGGGATCACGATTGCATTTAACATATGCAACAAGCATTTTAAACCCCTAGGTGTCCCTAGTGGACGAGTTGTAGTCTCGTGAGGGTTTACAGCAATGATACCCACAAACATTTTATAAAAGTAAAAAGATAGTGAAACTAATGCACAAAAAAGCAAAAAGACAAGAGAAAAGAGAATAAAGAAGTTAGTGACTAATCAGGTGAAACTTCTACTCCAAGTTACTAGTTGTTTTGTTTCTTTTTAAATTACTGATTAAATAAATTCTCCGATTATATTTACCATTCTCTATATACACAACCAACAAAATATTAAACAACTCATTTTTGCCCACAACAGTCATAAGTGCAGTTGATAAGAGAGTAATATTTGTGTCCTAAAGTTTTTATCAGAATTCACACCTTTTGTAGTAATGGAATAAATTTTCTGATTTTTCTGATTTTTTTCTTTGATTTTTTCTCTATTTTTATTTATATACAATATCTTACATCTATGTAGCGAGCTTTAGGTCGGTGGCTCCCGAACTAGTTGGCTTTAGGGCACCAGGTGTTAAGACACCCCTACGGACTTAATTACTCAGACTTCAGATATATATATATTTTCTATCATCTTTTTGATCCATGTAGCGAGCTTTGGGCCAGTGACTCCCAAACCAATTGGTTTTAGGGCACTAGTGTTAAAACACCCTTACAGATAGACCCGGCCGGCGGTTCGGTTCCGGTTCGGAACCGAACCGAACCGGCCGGTTACCGGTTCCACACTTAAGTGGAACCGGAACCGAAAACCGAACCGGAACCGAACCTTTCGGTTCCGGTTCGGTTCGGTTAAATATTTTTTTTTTTTTGATTAATTTAAATAAAAAAAAATGAGATTAAATTTAAAAAAAAAAATTTTATTACATTGAAGAGCTTGAGCTTAAATTTTTAAATATTTAAGTTGCCTACGTATCCTCCAAGGGTGAGAGGAATCAAAGCTCACGTAGTTCCATTACAAGTTTTAGTCTTTTAGACATATCCCCTTTTGTAAATTATAATTTTACAATTATCAATCATCATTATCGGTTGATCCTTCGGCTCCGGTTCCGCTTGCACTTGTTGCAGAAGCATTATCGAACAAATCTTCACAATCATCGGGGGCATCTTCTTGTTGTCTCAGATCAGCTCGAGTCCAATCATCCACACAAGCTGTTGCTTCTAGAGTGCTTGGATGTAATGAAGATCGCCTAGCTTCCAATATATTATCTCCCAAGCTGAAGGCTTGCTCAACCGCAACGGTGGAAATAGGTGCTGCCAAGATCTCTTTAGCAATAATAGATAAAACAGGATATATATTTTGATGCCGGTTCCACCATTCAAGGATTTTAAAAATTTTTACTGCATAAACTTTCATTAGAAAACTCAAAATTTGTAGATAAATAATTATCTAATTCAGGGTTATTAGTTGTCGTATCCCTAGCTTTTTTATTTCGTTGCAATAACCAACGATCCCCTGCGCTAAGTCTTGTTTGAATTACCGGTTCGCTACTACTAGATTGACCTAATGTTCCTAAGTTATATCTTACAATATAATCATTAAATAACTCAATTAAATCATTTCTTAATTTCGTCATTAATCTAGTAATGTCAATTTCATCTAATATTCCTAAATAACCATAATAAGCTTGTAAAGCACCACTCAAACCTTCTAATTTAAATCTAGGATCAAAAACAGCAGCAATAAGATAAAGTAAAGGAATTTCTATAAAATAGTTTAACCATTTTACCTTCATAACAGTAATGGCTTCTAACAAAACAATATCATTAGGATCGCTACTGTCAACATGCTCATCGAGAGTGCCAACAATATTTAAACTCTCAAGAAGAAATAAATGTGTTGTAGGATAATAAACGCCGCTAAAAACTAAAGTAGCATCATTAAAAACTTTTAAAATATCTAAAAAATTTTCACAAATATCCCATTGACTAGGATAAAGTGTGATATTTTGAACATGTTGAGAAAAAAAACTACATAATGCATCTTTGTATTGAAATGCTTGACATAAAAGAATAAGTAGAATTCCAACGTGTTGGAACATCTCTTGAAAATTTAATCGGTTTAATACCATTTATTTTACAAAACTTGGTCCATTCTCTCCTAATTCGAGAATATGACCAAATACAGTTAAGTGCCGTTTTAATTGGATCAAGGAAAGGTGATAATAATTTTAGACCGTCTTGCACACATAAGTTGAGGACATGACATGTACAACGAATATGAAAAAAACGACCCCCTAAATTTGGTTGACATATTTCTTTTAAATCATTGATGGATGCAGTATTTGCAGATGCATTATCAAATCCAATTGTTAAAATTTTTTCTCCTAAACCATATTCATCAAAAATTACCTTCATCATTCTATAAATATTATGTGCAGTATGTTGGTCATCAAAAACTCTAAATGCAATTAGTCGTTTTTGCATGGTAAATGATGCATCAATCCAATGACAAGTCACACCCATGTATGAATGTGTTTGCCAATGATCACTCCAAATATCAGAACATACAGAAATACGACATTTCATCTCTTTAAATATTTCATTTAAAATAATTTTACCATCTTTGTATAATTTAAAAATATGATGTTTTGTTGTGTTTCGAGTCATTCTACATGCAGAAGGGTTTAAAGCATTATGCACGTAATTAGTAAAATGAAGTTTTTCACCAAAGCTTAAAGAAAGATGTGCCATACAAGTTAATTTCGCAAATTCCTCTCTATTTTTTGCATCAGAATATTTAAATAAATCTAAAGCACTCGTACCTCTACTTGATGATGCGTACCTGGCCATTTGAGTTTGCGTCGTATCAATGCCAAATTCAACCGGATGATGTTTTTCCATGTGCTTGATCATATTGCCATATCCACCTGAAAATTTGTAGATAACCCCACAATAGTTGCAAACTGCTCGTTGTGAATCATCTTCTAGGCGTTCCAAATTAAAATGAATTTTGAAAATATCCGAGGACCGAGCCTTAACTTCTCTTCTCCGTGATTGTGCACTGACACTAGGGCCGCTCTCTTGGGTTGGCATATTTGACATTATGTTCTCGGATGAGCTTGCCATTTGAATAATTGCGATGCGAATGCCGAATGTGATAACAATTAATTAACAACTAAAATAAGAGAATTGTATTGAAGTAAGATTGAGAATAAGAGATTTATAGAAAATGAGAGAGTTGAGAAATTGGTGTGATGAAATTATGAAAAATGAATCCTATTTATAGAATTTTAGAATTTTTTTGATACCAAAAATGCCCCTAAATATAACCGTTTTATTACCGTTATTAGGGGTACATTAGTAATTTTTATTTTATATAATAAAAAAAAATTTATAATTTTATTTATTTTTATTTTTTTTGGCAGGGAGCCAAACGGCTCCCTGCATCCCCCAACGGCAGTAGCCGTTGGGGGAATAACTAATAAGGCCCCCAACGGCTACTAGCCGTTGGGGGCCTTAGGGTTCCTGTTGGAACCCTACGGTTCCAACAGGAACCCGACGGTTCCAACCGGAACCGAACGGTTCCGGTTGGAACCGTCCGAACCGGTGGAACCGTACGGTTCCACCGGTTCGGACCGGTTCGAGTTGGGGTGGAACCCCAACCGAACCGGTCCCATTCCGGTTCGGTTCCGGTTCCGAACCGGAACCGTGGCCGGGTCTACTTACAGACTTAATAACTGGGATCTCAGAAGTAATATATATAAGATATATATATATATATATATATATATTTTATTCATCACTTTTTGATATGCTTCCTCCAAATGAACTATAGCACTGAATATTACAATCTTTTCAATTTTAGCTCATGTCCATATGTTACCATGTATGTTGATAATATCTGCCAACTGAACCTATGAAGATTCATTTTAGTTAGTTTTATGGAGAATTTACAGATTAAATAATTCAAAAGGAAATAAACAAAAATTAACTTATTTTGAAAATAGGTTTGAAATACGTATCAGGAGTGAGAATTCCTTACACGGCTATTTCTTACTAATTTCACCTTTGATTTGTCAAATAAAAATGCAAAATATTTTTGTAATTTTTGAAATTTTTTCATTTTTTTTTATTTTTCGAAAAATTTTGGACTAAAAATAAAAAACACAATACAAAAACAAGATACTATTAACTATTCCTCACCCCCAAACCTAAATAAGACATTGTCCCCAATGTCTTAAACAGTAGAAGAAGAGTTTAGAAGATAGTACCTGGCTGAATTACTACAAGAAAATTAAAGGTTAAGATCCAGATTTATTCGACGCTTCTTACCACAATCATCTTTGGACCATTTTATCTTTGAAAGGATGGGGTCAACTTGTGGTTCATGGGCTAAGAGTTGGTCTATTAAATCTGGAGCAGTTCTGGCAATATAGAGGAGATCTTTCATAGGTTTTGACATGAACCCATTTCTCCGAGCATCATCAAGAAACACACAAAGAAAATCATAAAATCCTTCAACATTGTACAGTCCAAGTGGTTTCTGGTGTATGTTCAGGTTCACCCAAGATAGCACTATAAAAATTTCCTCCAATGTGCCCAAACCTCCTGGCAAAGCAATAAAAGCATCAGCACGGTTAATCATTTCTACCAGTCGTTCAGACATACCTGGCACAATTAATTCTTCTCCGTTTGATGGTCCAATAAGATTCGCCTCTGCCAAAGGTTTTGGGATGATTCCCAAAACTGAACTGCCTCTATCATGTACAGCCTTTGAAATGGTCCCAATAAGTCCAAGATTGCCCCCTCCATATACTAAGTGCATATTCTTTTCAGCCATGACTCGACCCAATTCTTGTGCTGCCTCTATGTATTGCGGATTAGTACCAACACTAGTACCACAAAACACACAGATGTTTTCAACTCGTCTTCTTGAAGTGGCTTCCATTTTTTACTTTGGATGTCTTAAAAAGTGCAATGATGAATTGAATTTATAGAACCTGAAAAGGGTGAGTAATAATAGCACTAGTACCTGCCAGATGACAATTATTAGTTAAACAGTAAAATAAATCATGATAGTCAAAAATTATAGATCTTGTCGGTGAAAATAAAAGAAAATAACAAAAGAAAAAGTAAATCAAAGAAATAATTAAGGCAACAGAATTGTGTATGCAATACGCCACTCGTCTGGTATATAAATTCATCAGGATGTGTTTCAAGAATCCATTCCTTATTCAGCCACCACTAATGAATTATCTCTCGTCTTTGTGATTGCCAAACACCATTCCATCTGTCTTATGCTTTGGTTGAGCTTTTTCCTACAAAAAATAACACACAAAATATAAAATAAAAATTATAACAATTTGCATGGGCTGCCTCCCTGCTAGCGCTAAATTTTTCGTCTTCAGCCAGACGTGACTGAAATCCATTTGTCAAGGCGGTTTCAGCGTCGTTTTGGATGTCCTATTAAAGACATTCCCATGTGCATTGCTTTTAAAAGGTCTCTTCCAACAGTAAGGTGGTAAAAAGAATTTTGTCTCATTCAGTGCTTGTGCCACCTTTTTAACTTTTGTTGCTCCAGTGATTCCTGAAAAGAAAGAAAGAATATCAGGAGGTCTTGTATGATGCTTGACTTGAAATGGGATTTCCATTCTGTCAAGCTTCTGAGTAATATCTCTAAATTGTACTCCCCAAAACAGTGATGTTTCGCCTGAATTCATTGGAACTTTAATTTTGTCTGACAATTGCTCCTTTATTTGCTCTGCTTCTTGCTCCACCTTTTCTTCACAGATGAATTTTAGGATCTCGGCATTCAGTTCTTCATCTGTTATCTGTGAAATGTATGCTTCCAAAGTATCAACGTGAGAATGTAAAGAAATGTCAGATTTTAGGTCTTCATCCTCTGATCTGAGTGAAGTGATTGGCTTAGGTAGATCGTCTTCAAACATTAGTGCAAAGCATTCTTCAAGATCTTCGTTTTGAGGATGGAAAGTTTCATCCTCCTTTGTTGGTGCATTTGGTACAAATAGCTCAGCTTCTTCATCCTTGTCAGAGTCAGAATAATAAAAATCAAATTGAGACTTTGTTGGTGAAGGCTCCTGAATTGATACCTCTGATTCTTGATAATGTTCAGCCTCGTCCTCTGTTATGATGTCATGATGAATCTCAGGATATTTGAAGGCTTCTTCAGTATTATTTGAATTTGCTCCGTGAGATATGTGATTCATGTTATCTATCAATTGTCTAACTTGATCTGTCATCCTCTGTATAGACGCCGCTTGACTCTGAATTTGTACATCAAATTGAGCTTCCCGTTTCTTGAGCCAATCTTTGAGCATATCATTCAACTGATCGTCCTCTGGTGGATCTGGTTTTTGATGAAGGTCATAGATGGATGGTGGATAAGATGGAAAATGTGATGATTCTTCGTACCTTGAATGATTCCAATAATTCTACCACTCTGAAAGGTATATATATTGATCGCTCGGGTGGTTACCATCACAAATTACACATCTCCCCATTTCATTCTGATGAGCAAATGTAGTATTACTTGATTCTGACTTCCAGTGATAGTTGTTGGGCTGGACAACAGACCTCAGAAAACTGGACTGTTGCTCCTGGATTTGGGGTGTATCTTCTTCTAGTAAAGCTCGTAATCATTCAAAATGTTCCATTTTTTCAATCACCTAAAAACAAAAGAAAGAAATAAAAAGTAAAGATAATAATAAAGAAAATTAGATATAAGTAAATTAGATAGCTTCAAAATTAATAACTCAAGAAATATAAGTCCCCGACAACGGCGCCAAAAACTTGACCGGCGTAAACACACACGTATAACGCAAGCACACGTATCGTTCAAGCAATATAAAAATATCGATCCCTCGAGGACTTAATTCCTACTGTTATCATTAATTGTTGATACTATTTATTTATAGATATCTAATTATAAGGAGAAATGAATTGATTGCTTGATTGATTTGATTTTGTAGATTTGCTAAATAAGTAAATAAATAAAAAGGCAAAAGAAAATACTAAGGAAAATAAAAGATTCAAAGATCTAGGGTTGCGAATCTTTCTAGTATCTTTTAAAAGATGAAGAGATTATTTTATGTTTGTGTAATAAATCACTTTACTAACCTGGAACATGAATTTATGCGAAAGCATCTGTCGATGGTCAGACGCAAATATCTAGTTTAACCAATTGAATCATATGTCTATATCAACCAAATTACCTGGATTCATTAAGTTTAAGTTCCAATTATAGCCACCCTCGCCCGACAGGTATATTCCTATCCTGTAAGGAAATCTATTAAAGGGTTTTCTAACCTCAAGGAAGATCGTGGGCTATTAAGTCTAAGGCTGAAATCTAAAATCCCTATGTCTAGTTCATTTTAGATTTACCATATCAATCTTATTGGTGATCAAACAACAAGAAGCATTAAGCTTAAGACTTAATAAGTAAACTTTTAAATTACCCAAACTATAAAATTACCTTTTATACACCGGTGATATTAGATTTCATCACAACCCTAGAAATCTAACTTAGTTACAACACATAGTTAGGACAAGTAAAAAGACATAAAAATTACTAAAAAGTAAATGCGGAAAAATAAAAAAATGCTAAGGTAAAAGGAATTAACTTCTACTATTTACTATTTAGATATCTCACATAATATAATATATATACTTGTGATAATTTTGCCAACCAGCCATATAGGCGGTAACTTGATTAAGTCAAATCAAGTCCAACCAGCCATTAAGGCGGTAATATTTGTCAATAAACCAGCCATAAAGGCGGAACAATAAATAAACCAACCGACTAGTATGGCGGTATCCTCATTAAGTCAAGTTTAACCAGATTAAATTGAATAACCAACCGACCAGTATGGCGGTATCCTTTATTAAGTCAGGTTTTAAATAGTTTATATTTTATATTTTAAGGGAGATTAATCTAAATAGCAATAGTAAAAGAATTACCTTTTTACCTTAACATGGAGAAGTTACCCCCTCATGGATGAATAGTAAAAGTAAAAAAGTTTTAAGAAAGTAAAAGTACTATTTATAGAAGAAAATTACTATTACAAAACGTAATTAAAACTGAAATTTTAAAGAAACTAAGAAGAGAACTCCATATTTACATCAGAGGATTTCAAGAAAAAGGTACATTAGAAACTGAAAATTCGAGCCGAATTTATAGGCCCGAGTAAGCCCTGGGCATCGCGACGCCATGGCCTTTGGCGTCGCGATGCCAGATTCTTTTTGCATGGTCCACCATGGTGCTGACACGTGGCAAGGCGGCTGGCTAAAGTCGGCTCGTTGAATTTTTGACACGTGGCATGCGGCGCACGTTAGCGGATCACTTGTGATGATGACACGTGGCACGGCTCACGTTAGCAAAGTCAAACTTGTCAAACATTGACTTGTTGACCCGGTGTATGTTAGCATCTTCCGGCGCACGTTAGAGGTCGGGACGTCAAGGGTTTCGGTGTCGGGACGCTCCAAAATTACCAAAATAGCCTTTTTGCCAAATTTTTCAGTTTTGCTCCAAATCAACTCCAGAATGTCCTGAAACTTTATTTATCTATAAAATAACCCAAAACACATCAAAATATTCACAAAACTCAAAAAACTATACAAAATATTAAGTTAAATGAGTGGGAAATAGTGATACATTTATTACTCATCAGCTTTCGAGAAAATTCTCCGTAGAATTCTTGGGAGAAACAACCTTTATTCTAGGAATAAAGATCTACTGGGATTGATTTAAAGTTGTTAATACTCTTCAAGAACTCGTACATTGATAAATGTACGTGACCTGGTGTCTCATACGCTTTGAGCATATGGATTCACAAACAGGCCAATCCAAGTGATAGTTACTGGATTGATGTTAAGAACATCCGTTAGTATCTTAGAGAACTGAGGATGCTATCCCAAACTACGGAGAAGGAGAACTTGAAGTGACTGGGATCACTGTAGCAAGTTTCTTAACCGATAAAAATGACTTTAAGTCGTAACAACGGTATTATACAGTTTGAATAACGGAACAGTGAGCTGGAAATCTTCCAAGCAAGATACTGTTACCGAATAAACAACAAATACAGGTTATTGCTGCACCTGAGGCAGCAATAGAAGCCATCTGGGTCAATAATAAATCTAATTAGATTAGATATAATTCAGTTAGCGGCTGAGCTAGGCATCAGCGCAGGCTAAAGAATTAATGGTCTCATCGAAGACCCAGATATGAGACAGTATCAGTCCATGAAGGATTAATCATTAAATATCCCTAGTCATAGTATTATTGAGATTGGACATCGATAAATGCGTAAAAGACTAGTATTACACTTGTGAGAGTTGTGAGGGCACAATTGTTGGACAAAATGACCCATAGCGTCACTATTTGCGCAGATCATTGTGTTGTTGTAGCAAATTAACTATGTGACAAAGGAGATTGTACTCTCATCATTTGTGATTAGATCACCTTAGATGTATAAATAAAGAGAGGTCCATATGATTAGTTCCTGGATTGAGAATGATATGAGACAGTATCAGTCCACGAAGGATTAATCATTAAATATCCCTAGTCGTAGTATTATCGAGACAGGACATCGATAATGCGGAATAGGCTAGTATTGCACTTGTGTGCGTTGTGAGGGCACAACGGCATAGTTCTCATATATATAAGTATTGGATACTTATGCAAGTGCGATAGGAGGTCGTGTTTCACCGATGGTACGGGAAACAGCATCGCTCTGGATAGACCCCTCGGAATCCCATTGGTATTATGACTATGTGTCTATGGGAGGCCGAAATCAAGGTAGGTGTGTATAGTCTTAACCTGAGACTTGCATCGCTAATACTTGCGATAATCGGTAGACTTTGGTCTTGGTGGTACAGGGCTTTAACCGGTTCTGAGTACACCACTTCTGGGTTTATCAGAGAGTCGTAGTGTATTGGGTGTGATGTCGAGACGGAAGTATCACTTCAGTCATAGTGGAGATGATGTCACGCAGGATACGGTATTAGTGCTCTTAAGTGCTGGCCGGCCATCGGGATATTATGACAAGGTCATGTATATCCGATTATAGAGACTAGTTACCAGACATCCGACATGTGCTTCGGACGGGGCAGACACTTATCCAGCCCCAGCCCTAGCACGTGACTATCCGATATTGGGCTGATATACACAATACTACGGTATACTACGCTTGATACAGATCTATATATTCCTGTAAGAATATTTCTGGAGAATTGGGTAGGCATGGCGCTTTGCTAGAAGCCAACCTTGTCTTGTAAATCGGTATAAACGTAGTACGAGGTACTTACGTGTTCGGATAGTCCGACGACCGTATTTACTGCCAACATATCCGGAGATCTCATGGGTCGATTCCTGAAGATTCACCGATGACGTATGACTCGCACTTTAATTAATCTGGGATTAATTCGATGAGAGAGAAAATTAATCTGGGATTAATTACGGAGATATTTTATCTCGGATAAAATATCATTAAAGAGAGAAAACGATTAATTTGGAATTAATCGGTAAATTAATATATTTGATATATTAAACGAAATTGGATTTCGACGCGGAATTAAAATTAGATTTTAATTCGGGCGAATGAATTAATTTAGAATTAATTCGTTAAGCGATGTGAATAGTGATTTCGCTAGGCGTAATCATTTAATTACGACGCAACGGAAAATTCGTTAATTTGGAATTAGCGAACCCGAGCCCGAGATTGTTTGCGAGCGCATTCGCATTTCGAATTCGAGTGCGGCACGCAAGTCAAATCAAGCGTCAAATCATTAGTCACATCAAGCGTCAAATCAATTATCACTTTGAGTGATGTGACAAGTTGTCACTTGATTGAGTGATGTGACTTGATGGAGTTGGGTGAAAAGTGAAAAAGCTTGTACCTTTGACTTTTACAAAATTAAAAATGGTATATGTTTATTAATTTTGGAAATTAACAAACACATTTACGCATTTTATTTTTCCCTCCTCTCTCTCTTGCAACCTTCACGTTTTGGAGCCCAAAACCCTTTCTCTCTCTCACGATTTTTTCCTCTGCTCACTGCCTCAAAACCGTGAGTTCAAGGAGAAGATAGAGAAATTTGTGGCAAATTTCTTGGGTGCTAGCACACATAGGAGCCATCCTAAGGTGATAGGGAAGTGTCTTCATGAGCTTGGAATCACCTTGATAAGCTTGGAGCTTGGAGCATCAATGGAGGACCACCCAAAGCGGAAAATGGAGCTGCAGTTCACTGCCATTGCCGAGCTTGGAGGGAGGCAGAAACATGAAGTGCGAATTTGGTTCATCTTCGTTGCATCTCTACCGATCAATGTGAGTCTTTTCCGCACCTCCTTTGATATGTATTCAACTCGTTTATGCATGATTTATGATCCTTGGGACTTGATTGAAACTCAACAATGGTATCTTGAGCTAAGAATGCATAAAACGAATTTTAGGGTTCTTGAGCAAAATTTGGGGTTTTTTGATTTAAGCATGATTTTGACAAATTGTTTGTTTTAGTATGCTTGTATAAGGATAACTTAGAGTTATATGTAATCAATTTGAAGAAAAATTAATCGGATTGATTTTCCCCAATTTGTTTTGTGTTGGCCAAAACTTTAATTTGGGTAAACTTGATTTTGAGCATGTTTAATGAAATTGGATGAATTAGAATGCTTAAATGTTGTTTAATTGATGATTGATTAGATCAATTTGATGAAAAAGTGTTTGGAACAATTTTCCCCAATTTTCTTATTGTTGGCCAAAATTGAAATTTGGGTAAATTTGATTTTGAGCATGTTTAATGAAATTGGATGATTTAGAATGCTTAAAGTATGTTTAATTGAGGATTGATTGGATCAATTTGTTGAAAATTAGTTTGGAACAATTTTTCCCAAATTGCTTTGGATGGACGAATTTGGCAAGTGCCCTAATGTCTTGGATTTTTGATTTTTTGTTCATTGGATGACTTAGAAATCATTTGGGGATGTTGAATTTATGTTTGATTGGGTTCAATTGGATTGAATTTGATTTGGGCATTTTTCCCCTTATGGCCGAGACTTTAGCATGTATTAATTGGGTTTGATTTTGATCAAATTATGTTGGACATGATTAATTGATGTTAAGCATGATTAATTGGACAAATTTCATGTTTTGGAAACTTTGATTTGGGTAATTAATAATGCTATACACTTTAGGTAATTTAATTTGAAAATTTGGAATTTTTGGAATTAAATTATTGAGCTTAAAATTGGATTTGGGCCTTTTAAGTTGTTATTGGGTTTATTGGACTTTGTTGTACAAAGTTGGTTTAAGCCAAAATTGGTTGGATCCAATTAGGCCCAAAACCGCTTCCAAAAAGCACAAATGCGACTAATGAACCTTTAACGTTTAATTGGGCCTAATGGGCCTAAATTAATTTATGGGCTTATGGGGTAACTCCCGGATTGGATTTTGGTTATTCGGTTTGACCCGAGTTGACCAAAAGTCCACGCCTCAAGAAATTAATTAAAAGCCCATTGGACTTTAATTAAATTAATATTGGATATTAATCGGGCTTTGAGACCCGTAACGATTAAATTTGGAATTTAAGTCGTAAAGGTTTATTTTATAAAGTGTAATATTTAATTTGGAATTAAATAATCAATTAGAATTAAATGCGTATTAAATTGGATTTAATTATGTAATTTAATTTTATTTGAGAAATCGTACTTTGAGTACGTGTTCGCAATACGAGTTTGACTCGAACAAAATCAAATCTTTGTTTGAACATTGGATGATCACTAATTATCAGATTAATTAATTTGATTAGATTGATTGATAACATGCTTGTATGAATACATGGTTGTGATGCATGAATAATGTATATCGGATGGATATAGTCGGGTGGGGCGATTTTGGAAATTGTAATAAATTTGATTTATTAATTGGACCTGCGAGTCCAGCCTTATCTCTTATTTCTTTGTATTCTCTTCTCACCTATTCCCCTCAATGTAAATGAGGTTTCTTTAGAAGTGTAGTGTAACGGGTAGAAGTAATACAAGTGCTAGCTTGGAGAGAGAAAATGAGAGATTTGATCTAGGATCAATGTAAAGTATCCATCCGCATATCATTATTATTTTATTTCATATGCGCTTTATTATGTGTTTAGAATGCATGTTTAAGGGTGTATGATGATGAAACCTTAACAAAGATAATAAATTGGTAGCCAATTGCACGCGAAAAACCCTCGCTCAATATCAAGTGTTTTTCCTTCCATTGAGTGATTCTCACTCAAGATCCGAGATTGGCATTGGGTTGTTGGCCAAAGTCAAGCCCTTTGTCCGTCGAAGATGTGTTTGAATCACGAAGGCTTTGTTCCATATTGGTGTCTGTTGGGGTTGGTGCTCAGAGCGCCAATCCGGGCCGTATTTATGTCTGATTCATGAATACGAACATCCCCTTATTCCATAATATTACTTATTTATGGTTGCACCTCTTGTTCTTATATACGTATTCGATCTGATTACGATTAGATTGAAACTAAATGTGGTTTAGTGATATGTATATATATTAGACAAAGGCCCGATAATATATAATGCAGTACACAGTTACAAAGTTAGTTTGTAATTGACATTGGGAAGTGTCACTGCTATATGTATATTATCAAACATAGTTCCTGGTCAAGATTTGCTAACACGGGTCGGTTAGTCAAATCCGTTGAGACCAGTACATGTCGTATATCGTGACTTGGTCCGATGGTTTATCCCAATGAACCATGAGTCTATGGAGACTCGTATAGACGTGTAGGTGTTTATAGTGGATAAACACTGAACGGCTCACCGAAGATTCTTAATGGATGGTACGCCAACGTCAATAAGAATCTTCTCGGGTTGAGTAGCATAGTGGTCCTTCGACTTGAGATACCACTGTGGATGTATGAGACATCCTCCACACTTAGATGGCAGTCACGTCACCGATCTATTTAGATCAGACCTCCGCCTGTTCGTTGGGTGTGGATCGATCCTCAGGATATCCTGTGTGTGTCAAGATAGGATCCGTCAGTTCTGTGTACAGAGCATAGGTAGTCCATATATTATTAGCAGTCTGTTAAATCTGTGGCCACAGTATACATCGGAAGTAAGTTTCGAGTGTTATTTAGAGATTGCTAATAGATACGTCGACGAGATAATACCTATAGAGATTTGACGTTTACATCTATATCTCTGGGATTATCTGGATACCTGTGACGGAGAGATTATACGTATGCAATGACCTCGACCTGTATGATTCAGCTAGTTTATCCGTGATCGTCATAATCTACGGGTGGATAGATTATGCACATGAAATTGGATTTCGTGACGGATATACCTGAATCTAGAGAGTCTCAATAATGAAACATACTCGTAGAGCACTAGAGCAACATTTATGAATAATGTTGATTATTTATAAATCGTTTAATCGTTAAACGAAAAATACATGCGAACGGGCCGAACCGTCATTTCCTAATTAATGTGTGTTTGTATTTAATATATGATATTATTAAATACACATTAATAAATGGTCAAATAAAGGTATTTGACATATATCATCAATATATGTATTTGAGATATTTAAAGTAAATATAATACATATATTTGATATATTTGTATTTAATTAATTAATTAATTATTTAATTGTTAAATGATTAATATAATTAAAATATAAATATATCACCAAATGATAAAGTTAGGAAATGATTATAATTTGCAATTGTTGACTTATACATTAAAGGAAAAGGTTGTCAAATTGATTTTGACTTCTTAAGATATTTGTTCAAAATTGTTGAAAAATAAAATATCTTTTTCCTTTATTTCTATTAATTTCGGCCATAACACTTAAATATAAGAGTTATATTCTTCTTAGTTGCATTTGTTGACTTAATATAAATATCTATAAAGTGTTATTAAGATATTTTATCAAGTTGATTAAATGTAAAGTGAAATGAAAATGAAATTACAAGACTTGTATTTGCCTTTGTGAATTTCGGCCAAGGCAAGTTGGAAACAAGTATATATTGTTTTTCATTTCATTCATTCTTAACCTAATACACTTTAAAGAAAAACTCCATTAATGGAAGCAAAGGAAGCTTGTGAGAAAGAAAGAAGAAATCAAAGAAAGCTTGGATTTTAGTGAGTTTTTTCAACTTGCTATTAGAAAGGAAAATGTTCCTTAGGATCTAGGCTTTAACATATGATGTTCTTAGGTTATTTATTTCTTTATTCCTTGTGTTTTTGTTGATGGAAGTTTTGATGGAAGTGTAGTGCATGTATAATGGAGGAAGCTTGTGACTAGTGTAGTTACAAGTATTCTTTTAAGGTTTTGGAAACCATGTTGCTAATCTAGAGTTGTTGACCCACTCTTAGATGACCTAGATTTGATCTTGAGTTGTTTCATTGTGTTGAGACTTTGATTGGAAGGAAGAAGAAAGATGATTAAAGTAATTGATTTAACCAATTTGGTCTAATTTGTCCAATTTGAAGAAATTGAAAAATTAGGGTTCATGACCAATTCCAAATTTGGGGATTTTCATATATGTTGTGTATTTGGATGTGTATATGATGCATATAAAGTTTCATGTTCATTGGATTACATCTTGATGTGTTTTGATGCATGAAATGACAAAGTGCACAAAATGGGTCCTAATTGGTGCATTCGGCCAAAGTGGGAAAATTTGGGGATTTGGTTGCTTTTGGTGTTTTGATGTTTTGAACATGCTAAGTTCATCTTAGAAATGATTTAGAATCATTCAAAATTGATTAGATCAATTTCGGACTAAAATGGACAAAATACCAAAGTAAGGGTAATTTGGTAAATTCACCTAAATATGATTTATTGAATTTTATTTCATAATTTGATTATTGGAATATTAAATAAATATGTTTATTTAATTAATCCGAGAAAAAGTTTTGAAATCGGAAAATACGATTTTCCACCGCTTCCGCTGCGTTACCGGATTCTGCCCCTAAAAACCCCTACAAAATGGTATCAGAGCGAGTCTGATTCTAGGCCTCCATAAATGATTAGCTTGTTTTATTCAAAGTTTAATCATGTTTTCTTGACTTTATACATGCTTGGTATAATCTAATTTGATTAGATTTAGGGTGTATGACACTTAATGGAATATCCCCGCTTAATAAGGTTTTAAAGTAACTAGTATTTGGAATACTTGTTTCTTGGTCCGTCTTGTCAATACGGTTTATAAATATCTTTTCGTTGACTACATCCGAGACCGTGCCTCTGCTGTGAGGATGTAGCTGATAGAAATTTATTTATGCCGAATGTATATTAGATACTAGATAAATTCAAGCGAAAGCGGAATCCTGAACGTGCCCTAGCTGTCAGGGTTACGCAACTAACTTGAGTTTATCATTGACAAGTTTAACCTTGGTACGTCTCCTTGTGGGCCTGCCTTCGCAGCGACAACGAGAAACGGCCAGGACCGGAACCTTGGAGTCACTAGTGAGTGATTGACAATTAGTTGTCTACCTGTGAATATACGTAGGCGAGACCGTGCCTCTACTGTGAGTCGAAATATATTCATGGGGTTCTCTTCCCATTATGGAATTCGATTTAATTATTGAATTCTCGTCTTTCCGTTGGGGATTACGGCATTACGTAAAAATAGTGGGAGGCACTGCTAAGTTTAAAATATTCCATAACTTAGGCAGTGTATGTTATTATGGAAATTGCTACTTATTTGTTTCCTTGTTCTATTGTTTATATAGAATTAAACTTTTATTTACTGCACACATATTTTGATATGTTATCTGACTTGACTCTTGGTTGCAGATATTCTAGAATAGGTTCTAGATACTAATAGACTAGGATATTATTAGATTAGTCTAAACCATCGGGAACTGTTGTTCCGATTTTCTTGAAAAATAAAGATGGTTAATGACTTAGTTTCTAAGTCATGATAGATAATCTAGATAGATATACCCTTTAGGATATAATACTTTAGAGACAATAGTTTCTTATGCAGTAAGAATTGACTTGAATTAGTTCATGTCTCGAGATTCTTGACTGCCATTTAGAAAGCCCTATTAGGTATTTTTTTTATCTAGTAATGACATTTCTAAGCTTTAATTACCTTTAGAGGTAATGTGTCTGACACAATTTGCTAATCAGTTATTTACAATTGTTGTGAATAGTTGAATGCAAATAGTAAAGCTAAAGAAAGGAGATGCGTATATTTGTGTATAGAAAATATTGATTTTCACAATACTACAACTATAGGTATTGGATACCAGATCTCCCGTCTAGTTATTTGAAATATTGGTTAACGATTGTTTTGATATTTGATATCGGAACTTGCGACTATTGGATAGTCACTTGTTCTTTATAAATAATTGTTACATATTTTATAATAACTAGTAGTGTCATTGACGTAGAGATAAACATTAAGAAAAATTATTCGGTAAAGTAAATAATTTAGAACGGTGCTTTATGAGTTTAATCACTTAAGCATTGGATGCTTATTCCGTATGGTAAATGATGGTTTGATACTAGATCACACTATACATCCTTATCCATTTAATGAATATTGTATTCAGGAAAGTGATTAAGATCTCATTTAACCAATGATTGTCATTGGACCACCAAATTTATTTAAACTGATACATTGGATGTATGTGGTTTAATAAATAATAATTGCTTAAGGTAGTTTTCTTTACTTCGTAACTTAGTTGATGAATTGTCATAACTTAGTTACGTGTTTCTGAAGGAACACATATTAAAAGTCTTGAAAGTATCAAGTACTTTCAATCCGTTCTGATGAAACATAGATTGAACATTTTTGACTTGTTCAAATATATTCAATCTAAAGGTTTTAGAGAATTCTATCCTCAAAATTCATAACATGTCTTTGAACTGTTCAAAGATCTTTGATACGATCAAACGTATGAATTTAAAGCAATTAGTTCTAAGGTTATTTAGTGAATATGATTCATATTCAATATTGTTCTTCCACGATTCCATCTTGATGGAATTGAGTAGTGGGAGCAATCGAATCTTATATGATTTGATTCATCTGATATTGAAAGTTACCGAATTAGTTTCAATACTCTTGGGGTTATACTCCAGTAACACTAATTCATCTCTTTAATTAATGTTCCATTATTTTCTATAGTTGCATATATGATATGTATAGGTAGAAAATTTGAATCTTGAAAAGTTTGAGATTTCAATCTTTCTTTTATATAATAGTTATATAATGGAAATTACTTACACCTCGGAGGTATAAGTAAAAGTTTATCGTTTATTCTGTTTAATAGAATATTGTATTCTATTTAATAGAATATCTTTCCTACGATTCTAAGTAATAAAATCGTTTTATTACTTGGTGTGTAACATCAGATGTTAACTATTGTAGAAAAGACTTGACTTATTGAAGTCGAATGTGAGAATGATAAATTATAAATGGAACTATGAAATTAATAAGATGAAACAACCCTTATACATCTTCCGTGCAAGTCCAATAGGATAACAGAATCATTCACGAGTATTTGATACTTAATGGTTCCGTTGTTTTCTTATTGAAGAAAAAAAAAATTATCCTATGACTTTTAATGGAAGCGATATTTGATATCGATTCTGGAAGTTCACCATTGAACCTTAGATCTAAGATTGTTCATAGTTTACTATGATCAAGTTTTGAACTTGATTACGCTTTCATTATGAATTAGTTCATGATATGTGCTAATTGTTTGCACAACGGAAGCAATGTGAGCTTATTAAAGGTTTGACCTTTATAGTATGACAGTGAGAAAAGTTATACTCAGCAATCTATTGTAGATTCTGAGAAAACTTATCTCTAGTCACACTAATTGAACAATTAAAGATATATTGGTTAATGTTGATAATAAACTGTATATTTTAGCTAAAGAATGCAAAGTGGCGTTTTTGGATGACTTATTCAGATAAGAGATCAGTTGTGATTTCCTTATTTGAAGAGTTCATTCTGAAATGGCCCTAGAGTTTGTGTTCTGCTGAGATCGCAGTTTAGTGTGCTAGCTTATAGAGCCTATTGTAGACTCGGATAATTCTTCCAGAAGTATGTGTTCTCTATTTTTGATATCGTCAGATTGTCTGATCTTGTCAAAGTATATAGAATACATATGTGATTAGAAGGGTTAGTGGGAGCGTACATATTACTTTCTAGTGTTATATATCTTAACGACATTGTCATTATTATAGTAATAATGAGATGTTTATGAGGTAAAAGATTTACCTAAGTCTTCTTTACTCCGTGATAAAAGTGGGAGTGGTCTCTTTTATATACGATATAAAGTTTTATATAAGATATAAAACCAAGAGACTTGTGAGATACTCCTATTAGTCGTACATTAGATATTATCTAATAAAAGACATAACAAGGCTATCTGTATGACATTTAGTATAACTGTTCGACAGTTATTGTGTGTCTTATATAAAGTATTCATTTTTCGTAAAGGATGATTCCTTTTTCGAAAGAGATATTGATTAGAATGTCTAATCAATCTTATGTATCATTTGATGATGACATAATAAATACTTTATAATGTGCGATTATCGATGTCGATTTAATCGTAATTGTTACGAGTTATTTTGACATCTTATAGACCATATGATGGATCTTGAAACACGTTCTTTCTGATCTTTGAGATATTAAGAACGAGTTTCTAATTCATGGAGAATACAGTCTGCAACCAATAGGGTCATATTAGTTTTGAGACTATTTATGACGTTAGACAGTTTATGTCATAAAGAGTCAGAAAAGATGCAGTGGGAGTGTCACGAAGGATTCTACTAACTGAGTAGAGTTAGATGCAACTTATGAAGTATTGACTTATGAAGTTGCATAGTGACCTTATAAAATAGAAGTGTTGAATTGTTATTGTGTTTCCGGTTGTCTTCATAGTATTTTGGATTTGATCCTTAAATGCTTGGACAACTCAGTAGTTGTAGCACAATACTGAAGTAGCATCAGAGTCATATTAATGTATAATCTAGATTCTACAAAATATGAATGATGCTGACTATGGGAAACGATAGAGTTTGTTTGACAAACTCAATATGTCATAGCGGACTTGTTTTTGGTTGCCTACCTCTTAAGTACTGGGTGAGCTTTTGAGGACCATGTGCATACGATGCACATTGAGACGTGTATATGATACCGTGGATTGGCACTAGAGCAAGTGGGAGAAATTGTTGGGGTTGGTGCTCAGAGCGCCAATCCGGGCCGTATTTATGTCTGATTCATGAATACGAACATCCCCTTATTCCATAATATTACTTATTTATGGTTGCACCTCTTGTTCTTATATACGTATTCGATCTGATTACGATTAGATTGAAACTAAATGTGGTTTAGTGATATGTATATATATTAGACAAAGGCCCGATAATATATAATGCAGTACACAGTTACAAAGTTAGTTTGTAATTGACATTGGGAAGTGTCACTGCTATATGTATATTATCAAACATAGTTCCTGGTCAAGATTTGCTAACACGGGTCGGTTAGTCAAATCCGTTGAGACCAGTACATGTCGTATATCGTGACTTGGTCCGATGGTTTATCCCAATGAACCATGAGTCTATGGAGACTCGTATAGACGTGTAGGTGTTTATAGTGGATAAACACTGAACGGCTCACCGAAGATTCTTAATGGATGGTACGCCAACGTCAATAAGAATCTTCTCGGGTTGAGTAGCATAGTGGTCCTTCGACTTGAGATACCACTGTGGATGTATGAGACATCCTCCACACTTAGATGGCAGTCACGTCACCGATCTATTTAGATCAGACCTCCGCCTGTTCGTTGGGTGTGGATCGATCCTCAGGATATCCTGTGTGTGTCAAGATAGGATCCGTCAGTTCTGTGTACAGAGCATAGGTAGTCCATATATTATTAGCAGTCTGTTAAATCTGTGGCCACAGTATACATCGGAAGTAAGTTTCGAGTGTTATTTAGAGATTGCTAATAGATACGTCGACGAGATAATACCTATAGAGATTTGACGTTTACATCTATATCTCTGGGATTATCTGGATACCTGTGACGGAGAGATTATACGTATGCAATGACCTCGACCTGTATGATTCAGCTAGTTTATCCGTGATCGTCATAATCTACGGGTGGATAGATTATGCACATGAAATTGGATTTCGTGACGGATATACCTGAATCTAGAGAGTCTCAATAATGAAACATACTCGTAGAGCACTAGAGCAACATTTATGAATAATGTTGATTATTTATAAATCGTTTAATCGTTAAACGAAAAATACATGCGAACGGGCCGAACCGTCATTTCCTAATTAATGTGTGTTTGTATTTAATATATGATATTATTAAATACACATTAATAAATGGTCAAATAAAGGTATTTGACATATATCATCAATATATGTATTTGAGATATTTAAAGTAAATATAATACATATATTTGATATATTTGTATTTAATTAATTATTTAATTGTTAAATGATTAATATAATTAAAATATAAATATATCACCAAATGATAAAGTTAGGAAATGATTATAAGTTGCAATTGTTGACTTATACATTAAAGGAAAAGGTTGTCAAATTGATTTTGACTTCTTAAGATATTTGTTCAAAATTGTTTGAAAAATAAAATATCTTTTTCCTTTATTTTCTATTAATTTCGGCCATAACACTTAAATATAAGAGTTATATTCTTCTTAGTTGCATTTGTTGACTTAATATAAATATCTATAAAGTGTTATTAAGATATTTTATCAAGTTGATTAAATGTAAAGTGAAATGAAAATGAAATTACAAGACTTGTATTTGCCTTTGTGAATTTCGGCCAAGGCAAGTTGGAAACAAGTATATATTGTTTTTCATTTCATTTCATTCTTAACCTAATACACTTTAAAGAAAAACTCCATTAATGGAAGCAAAGGAAGCTTGTGAGAAAGAAAGAAGAAATCAAAGAAAGCTTGGATTTTAGTGAGTTTTTTCAACTTGCTATTAGAAAGGAAAATGTTCCTTAGGATCTAGGCTTTAACATATGATGTTCTTAGGTTATTTATTTCTTTATTCCTTGTGTTTTTGTTGATGGAAGTTTTGATGGAAGTGTAGTGCATGTATAATGGAGGAAGCTTGTGACTAGTGTAGTTACAAGTATTCTTTTAAGGTTTTGGAAACCATGTTGCTAATCTAGAGTTGTTTACCCACTCTTAGATGACCTAGATTTGATCTTGAGTTGTTTCATTGTGTTGAGACTTTGATTGGAAGGAAGAAAGATGATTAAAGTAATTGATTTAACCAATTTGGTCTAATTTGTCCAATTTGAAGAAATTGAAAAATTAGGGTTCATGACCAATTCCAAATTTGGGGATTTTCATATATGTTGTGTATTTGGATGTGTATATGATGCATATAAATTTTCATGTTCATTGGATTACATCTTGATGTGTTTTGATGCATGAAATGACAAAGTGCACAAAATGGGTCCTAATTGGTGCATTCGGCCAAAGTGGGAAAATTGGGGATTTGGTTGCTTTTGGTGTTTTGATGTTTTGAACATGCTAAGTTCATCTTAGAAATTATTTAGAATCATTCAAAATTGATTAGATCAATTTCGGACTAAAATGGACAAAATACCAAAGTAAGGGTAATTTGGTAAATTCACCTAAATATGATTTATTGAATTTTATTTCATAATTTGATTATTGGAATATTAAATAAATATGTTTATTTAATTAATCCGAGAAAAATTTTTGAAATCGGAAAATACGATTTTCCACCGCTTCCGCTGCGTTACCGGATTCTGCCCCTAAAAACCCCTACAGTGTCATGTCCAAGTTGTGGTTTGTTGGCCAAAGTCAAGACCACTTCTTGTCCATCGACATTGATTACGAAGCTTTCCATGGTCAATGGGTCACGCTTGACTGGGATCACTAGGTTTGTTGTGCCAAAGCCAAGGCTTAGTTGATTCAGAGGAAAAAGGTTAGGTAATACATTGGATGTATTGGCATATATAAGATATATGTTTAGGATTTGGATATCCGCCTACTGGATCTAGGAATTGGATGAGATCCAATTGATCTTCGAGATCTACCTAGTTAATTATCATACAATTTGTTGGCCAAAGTCAAGATTGTGTGATATTTAACGGGATCCTAACCCACTAGGAAACACGGTTTCCCGAGTACTGGATAGAGGGTTAGAGGCTCGCCGAAAAATAGTGGGAGGCAAGAATTGAATTTGCAATACTCGTTCAATTACTCGCCATACGCGCTCATTCAAATTATTTCGTCGTTAGATTAAATGTTAGTTGGACTAATATTTAAATTGTTGTTTTAATAAACAGTTGGACTGTATTGTATTTGATTATATATAATTGGATTATATTAATCAATATATTTGAATTAATTAATTTCAGTTTACAGTTGATTTTATAATTTGATTATAGTAATCAATGTAATTGAGGTTAATTAATTTGGATTATATTTGATTATATAGTTGGACTATTATAATCATTATAATAAATAGTACCACAAATCGTTGATTAAATAGTTGGACTATTAGAATCAAGATATAAAAATGAAAGATTAGTGTTTAAGACATAATCCTGGGTGAAAATGTATTTAAACGACTTTAATTTTCAAATTGGGAATAATATTTCAGGATGGTCCTGGAAAATTAATAAGTTACTTTATTTGATAAAATAACCTATTATGCCTAAGTCTGGAGTTAAGCAAATAAGTGGAACATGATATTTGGAATATTCATGTAATGATAACTTTAGTGCTTAATCCATTATACTTGTCATATAGACTCCTTAATTTCTTTATCAGAACTAAGAATTAGATTCTTAAAGTATGATATAGAAATTGAAGGATCTTCATAAATATATACTTAGATTTTAGAAGTAAATAAATTGCAATAATAATTCTTGGAGAATTAATGACTAATCTCAAGGAGACGAAGTCAAAGTTTGCAATTAGACAAGTAGCGCAAGGGGCACCTTACTTTGATATTCTAGAAACCCAAGGCTTGGCCAAAGGCTTCTGGAATATTGAAAAGGGCAAAGACAAAATCTTTACAATCTTCTGGGAAGATATAGGACATATCCCAGGAAGGAAATGAAGACGAGCAAGGCTCTCACTTCAAATATGTTTGTCATAATTATGTTCACAGCTAGTATTAAAATTGGATTTTAGATACTTAGTGTGGTACATAAAATATATATATTGATGTTCAGAATCTATTTCGAATAGGATACTGACTTCAATTGAGATTTATCTGCGAATTGGAAACAGGACGAAAGTCGCTGTTTTAACCGTAGATACCTGAATTTAGGAACTACCTTCGGGTTAGTACGTAAATTAGGAAACTGTTATAATGTATCTAGTTTGACTAGAAACATTATCTCTATATCGCATATAACCCGCTGCGGGTGTACCTTTATATTCTAGAACACTAAAGTGTTTCATTATATAAAGATGATATTGAGATAAACACATTAGATGTGAATAACAGGATTTATATTTTGAATATAAATAATATCTCAAATATATAACATGACAAATAAATAGCTCAAACTGATTTGATCAGTTAAGAAACTTAATTGTGGCATAGTTGTCAGGGACACTGATAAACAAGAATCGTATATCCGCACTTTTGAAGAGCGGATACCAGGACTGATTTGATTCCATTCAAATAAAGTCTACGAATCTAGTCTATTTGGGCAAAGTGCCTAAAACACTATTTACTTGGTAAAAGTGTAAATGCCACCGTTCTGTTAGCCCTACTTCATAGTGAAGCAAGTGGGCCCATGTCTAGATAGGCTAGATATGGATATGAATATTTCGTGACCTGTACGGAAGTGGCATCGCGTATGGTTATGTGTTTCTTTTGAAACACAAATCGGAAACTTTTAGAGTTTCGACACGAAATAGACAAATAGATCGGCTAAAGTATTAAACCGTCATGGTAAGACTGTAATGGAAAATACTTAAGCAATAAGTTTCTAGTTTTTTTGAAAGAGTATAATATTCTTTCAAAATAAGGACTCCTCCCGGAATACGTCAGTTTGACGGTGTGTCCAAACGGATTAACCGAATTTTGTTAGACATAATAAGGTTAATCACGAGTCGCTCTGAGCTACCATTTCCTTCAACGGATAAGCTTTAAACAGTGCAATAACTTATTTTGAATAAGGTTCCATAATAATCTGTTTGACAGATATCATATTAGATATGAACGGGAAAGAAACCGGGTTTCTCATTCTTGATAATTTGGGTATGCTAGGCATATGTTTGGATGATACCAAACTAAAACCCAAAAAGGATAAGTGCCAAATATAGGTTATCCTAGGGATACCATAAGTATTGTATTTATACTCCTCACAAGAGAACAATTAGATTGTTACTCACCATACGGTTTTCCTGAGAGGAATACCGATATGCAGTGATAAGTGGGAGGATAGTATAACTCGATGGAAATCGGAGTAATACTGTTCAAGGCACTGAATCTTAATGGAACATGAATAGTTCATCCAGGATGAGGCTATTACCATTAATCTTTGAATACACAAGAACCGCGTAGGTCGGATAGAGTCAGAAAACAACCTGGGGTATGGGTTTCTGATCTAACCTCATAAAGATGTGAATCTTATTGAGGAATACCAACTGACTACGTATGAGGAAGTGATACAAGGTATCAACTCCCTAATTATGGCAAAGTGCCATATAATCCGAAATGGATTCCATGTATGTCAACCAGTTTGGATACTAGTTGATGTACCACAAGGCATTGTGCCTAATGGTACTTAAAAGTCTTATAGGAAGACATACATGAATGGCAACATACCAGCGTATAAAGCTAGGCTTTTAACGGAAAGGTATCGTTATCAACATTGTGTTGATTACGATTCAACCTTTTACCTGTTGCCACGGTAAATCCATTTGGATAATGCAGGTTATTCGATCCATGAATGGATTGAAGCAAGCATTAGGTTCTTGGAATTATCGTTTTGATATAATCATAATGGTGTACGATTTAATTCAAAACGAAAATAATTATTGTGTACATAAGGAGGTTAGTGGGAGCGCACTGACAGTGGTTGTCCTATAAAATAATGATAGTACGTCATTTCTTGGAAATGATATTCCCATAAAATAAATATATATATATATATCGACGAAAGCTTGGCTTTCGAAATACTCTCCTAGAAACCGTACATTGAAAAATGTACAAGACCTGGTGTATCATACGCTTTGAGCATATGGATTCACAAACAGGCCAATCCGAGTGATAGTCACTGGATTGAAGATAAGAACATACTTAGTATCTTAGAGAACTAAGGATGTTGTCTTAGTCTATGGAGAATGACAATAACTCACTTGGGTTGGAAACCAAGCAAACCCCAAGCATCTTTCTCAAAACCCCAAGAACTTTGAATACTGATTTTGTAGGAACAAAACCCAACCAAGATCAGCCCCTAACCACCATGAAACTCACGTCCATGATAACCACAAGCATGAAATCAGATTGTATTTTGCTAGCAATGGAGACGCCATTAAGTTGCCAAGCTTAGATAAGTCAATTTGAACTTGAAAAGGGGAATCCCTCCCTCAACAAGGTTTTGGCCATAGCCATGGAAAGCTCAAGCTTTTCTTTCTTTCAAAATTCTGTATATTACGTTGTACTTACCTTGCAAATCCAGCTTATATGCATTGTCATTGATCCTTTCCAAGACTTGAAAAGGTCCATCTCCTCTCGATTGTAGCTTGGATCTTTTCCTCTTGCATATAAAGCCACACCCAATTGCCGTGGTCAAACACAATGCGTTGGAAACCTATTATTCTCACCAACTCTGCCTTTCCCTTATCATTCATACTCCCAAGCTTAATAAGAATCAAAGATAATAAATCCATAGGAGTTAAAGAATTAGAATCATAATTAATCTCATAAGGCAAGTAAAAACTAGAAGGATGAATGCATCTATTATATGCAAACTCTGGCCCCGCTATTGCGTCTGTGATCTTCTTAGCTCTTTGGCGTGTGATTGGGCCTGGTTGTAATTGCAAAGGCTCTAATGTTCCTTGGGTGACTGCATTCATGTCAAATGATGTCCCTTGGATCATGTCAGAGAATGAGAACTTAAAGTGATTGGGGTCACTGTAGCAAGTTTCATATAACCGATAAAGATGACTAAAAGTCGCAAACGGTACTATACAGTTTGAATAACGGTACAGTGAGCTGGAAATCTTCCATGCAAGATACTGTTATCGAATAAACAACAAATGCGGGTTGTTGTTGCAGCTGAAGCAGCAATAGAAGTCATTTGGGTCGATACAAATCTAATTAGATTAGATATAGTTCTGTTAGCAGCTGAGCTAGGCGTCAGCACAGGCTAAAGAATCAATGGTCTCATCAACGATCCAGAGACATACTTAGATACTCATCTGATTCATTCGGATCATATATCGTGGCGATCTGATGATCGAATAAATCGCATCAAGATGATAATCATGCAAATCTGCTGACGAATGCATTTCTCAGCAGTTTGAGCCAACCGTACATAGTTCGGGTGTAGGACACTTGAGTGACTGGCTATGTGCCAAGTGGGAGATTGTTGGACAAAATGACCCATAGCGTCACTATTTGCGCAGATCATTGTGTTGTTGTAGCAAATTAACTATGTGACAAAGGAGATTGTACTCTCATCATTTGTGATTAGATCACCTTAGATGTATAAATAAAGAGAGGTCCATATGATTAGTTCCTGGATTGAGAATGATATGAGACAGTATCAGTCCACGAAGGATTAATCATTAAATATCCCTAGTCGTAGTATTATCGAGACAGGACATCGATAATGCGAAATAGGCTAGTATTGCACTTGTGTGCGTTGTGAGGGCACAACGGCATAGTTCTCATATATATAAGTATTGGATACTTATGCAAGTGCGATAAGAGGTCGTGTTTCACTGATGGTACGGGAAACAGCATCGCTCTGGATAGACCCCTCGGAATCCCATTGGTATTATGACTATGTGTCTATGGGAGGCCGAAATCAAGGTAGGTGTGTATAGTCTTAACCTGAGACTTGCATCGCTAATACTTGCGATAATCGGTAGACTTTGGTCTTGGTGGTACAGGGCTTTAACCGGTTCTGAGTACACCACTTCTGGGTTTATCAGAGAGTCGTAGTGTATTGGGTGTGATGTCGAGACGGAAGTATCACTTCAGTCATAGTGGAGATGATGTCACGCAGGATACGGTATTAGTGCTCTTAAGTGCTGGCCGGCCATCGGGATATTATGACAAGGTCATGTATATCCGATTATAGAGACTAGTTACCAGACATCCGACATGTGCTTCGGACGGGGCAGACACTTATCCAGCCCCAGCCCTAGCACGTGACTATCCAATATTGGGCTGATATACACAATACTACAGTATACTACGCTTGATACAGATCTATATATTCCTGTAAGAATATTTCTGGAGAATTGGGTAGGCATGGCGCTTTGCTAGAAGCCAACCTTGTCTTGTAAATTGGTATAAACGTAGTACGAGGTACTTACGTGTTCGGATAGTCCGACGACCGTATTTACTGCCAACATATCCGGAGATCTCATGGGTCGGTTCCTGAAGATTCACCGATGACGTATGACTCGCACTTTAATTAATCTGGGATTAATTCGATGAGTGAGAAAATTAATCTGGGATTAATTACGGAGATATTTTATCTCGGATAAAATATCATTAAAGAGCGAAAATGATTAATTTGAAATTAATCGGTAAATTAATATATTTGATATATTAAACGAAATTGGATTTCGACGCGGAATTAAAATTAGATTTTAATTCGGGCGAATGAATTAATTTAGAATTACTTCGGGCGAATGAATTAATTTAGAATTAATTCGTTAAGCGATGTGAATAGTGATTTCGCTAGGCGTAATCATTTAATTACGACGCAACGGAAAATTCGTTAATTTGGAATTAGCGAACCCGAGCCCGAGATTGTTTGCGAGCGCATTCGCATTTCGAATTCGAGTGCGGCACGCAAGTCAAATCAAGCGTCAAATCATTAGTCACATCAAGCGTCAAATCAATTATCACTTTGAGTGATGTGACAAGTTGTCACTTGATTGAGTGATGTGACTTGATGGAGTTGGGTGAAAAGTGAAAAGGCTTGTACCTTTGACTTTTACAAAATTAAAAATGGTATATGTTTATTAATTTTGGAAATTAACAAACACATTTACGCATTTTATTTTTCCCTCCTCTCTCTCTTGCAACCTTCACGTTTTGGAGCCCAAAACCCTTTCTCTCTCTCACGATTTTTTCCTCTGCTCACTGCCTCAAAACCGTGAGTTCAAGGAGAAGATAGAGAAATTTGTGGCAAATTTCTTGGGTGCTAGCACACATAGGAGCCATCCTAAGGTGATAGGGAAGTGTCTTCATGAGCTTGGAATCACCTTGATAAGCTTGGAGCTTGGAGCATCAATGGAGGACCACCCAAAGCCGAAAATGGAGCTGCAGTTCACTGCCATTGCCGAGCTTGGAGGGAGGCAGAAACATGAAGTGCGAATTTGGTTCATCTTCGTTGCATCTCTACCGATCAATGTGAGTCTTTTCCGCACCTCCTTTGATATGTATTCAACTCGTTTATGCATGATTTATGATCCTTGGGACTTGATTGAAACTCAACAACAATAGCATAGTTATCATATATTTGGGTATTGTATACTCATGCAAGTGTAATCGGAGGTTGTGTTTTACCGATGGTACGGGAAACAACTTCGCTCTGGATAGACCCCCTCGGAATTCCATGGGTAGTATAACTATGTGTCTATGGAAGTCCGAAATCAGGGTAGGTGTATTTGGTCTTAACCTGAGACTTACACCGCTAATACTTGCGACAATCAATATGCTTTGGTTTTGGTCGTCCAGGGCTTTAACCGGTTTCTGTGTATGCCTCTTCTAGGTATATCGAGAATCGTAGTGTATTGGGTGTGATGTCAAGATTGAACTATCACTCCAGTCATAGTGGAGATGATGTCACGTAGGATACGAGACTGGTGCTCCTAAATGCTGCAGCTATCGAGATATTATGACTAGGTCATGTATATCCGATTATAGAGACTAGTTACCAGACATCCGACATGTGCTTCGTACGAGGCAGACACAATTCCAGCCTCAGGCCTAGCACGTGACATCCGATGCTAGATCGACATGCACGATACTACGTATACTACGCCTAATATAGATCACTTATTCATGTAAGCATGTTTCCGGAGAATTGGGTAGGCATGGTGCTTTGCTAGAAGCCAACCTTGTCTTGGAAATCGGTAAAACGTAGTACTAGGTACGTACGTGTTCGGATAGTCTGGCAACCGTATTTACTGCCAATATATTCGGAGATCTCACGGGTCGCTTCTCGAAGATTCACCGATGATGTATGACTAGCACTTTTATTAATCTGGGATTAATTACGCAGATATTTTATCTGGGATAAAATATCATTTAAAGAGAGATAACGATTAATTTGGAATTAATCGATAAAATAATATATTCGATATATTATACGAAATTGGATTTTGACGCGGAATCAAAATTGGATTTTAATTCGGGCGAACGAATTAATTTAGAATTAATTCGTTAGCGACGTAAATAGTAATTATGCTTGGCATGATTATTTAATTAAATTAGATTTAATTACGACGCAACGAAAAATTCGTTAATTTGGAATTAGCGAACCCGAGACCGGGATTGTTTGTGAGCGCATTCACATTTCGAATTCGAGTGCGGCATGTAAGTAAAATCAAGCATCAAAGCATTAGTCACATCAAGCGTCAAATCATATGTCACTTTGAGTGATGTGACAATTTGATTGAGTGATATGAGTTGATGGTAGTTGTTGGAGTTGTTGGAAGGCTTGTTGCCTTTGACCTTTTGAAAGCCAAAAAACTGGTAAATCATTTATTTTATTTTTGGAAAATATATAAGTGTATTAGATACACTTTTCCAACAACTTAACACACAATTTTCTCTTCTCTTTGTTCTCTTCATCTCACGCCCAAGGGGCAGTCCACTGCATTCTGTTTTGCTCACTGCCGTGAGCTAAGAGGAAGAAGATGATGATTTTGTTGCAAAATCAAAGTGCTAGCACACATCCGGAGTCGTTCGTAGGTGATAGGGAAACCCACCCGTGTGCATGGAATCATTTCATCACAAGCTTGGAGATTGCATGGAGGACCAAAGCCGAATCATGGAGGACACAAAAAGCCCACTGCCGTGACCACCAAAGGATGGCAGAAAATTTTTTGTTCTTCACCGCTTCGCCTCAACCGATCATTGTGAGTATTCCGCAAATTTGTTGATTGTATTCACATGTGTTTTTATGCTTTATATTCGATCCTCGGGACCGTAGAAACTCCAATAGTTTCTCCCAAGTATTCTACGGAGAATTTCCATGAAAGCCAAGCTTTCACCGATTGTATTATGGTAATATCATTTCCAAGAAATGATATATCATCATATTATATATAGGACATTCATTGTCAGTGCGCTCCCACTAATCTCCTTATATACACAAGAATTATATTTGTTTTGAATTAAATCATACACCATTATGATTACATCAAAACATCAGTTCCAAGAACACTATGCTTGCTTCAATCCATAAATGGATCGAATAATCTGCAAACCTTATTTGCTAGTTTTGGTACGACAAAATCGTCAGGATGTTGTAAACATCCTCCAAAAGGTTTCTGTTTAAGGAAAGTGATTTTGACGTTTAGCTGCCATATTTCATGGAAGAAACATGCAGCATCAGCAAGCATTATCCAAATAGATTTAACCATGGCAACATGCAAAAAGATTCATTGTAATCGACACAATGTTGATAACGATAACTTTTCGCTACAAGCCCAGCTTAGTACGTTGGTATGTTACCATCCATGTATGTCTTCCTTGAAGACTCATATAGTACCAATAGGCACAATGCCTTCCGGTACAACAACTAGTGTCCAAACTTAGTTGGTATACATGGAATCTATTTCGGACATCATGGCACTTTGCCATAAATAGGTAGTCGATACATTGTATCACTTCCTCATACGTAGTCAGTTCGTCTTCCTCAATAAGATTGACATCTTTTGAGGTGAGATCAGAACCCATACCTCCCAGGTCGTCTTCTGGCTCTCTCCGACATGTGTGGTTCTTGTGTATTCGAAGATTATTGGTATAGTTTTATCCCTGATGAACTATTTGTGTTCCATTAAGGACTTGGTGCCTTGAACAGTATTACTCCGATTTTCATCAAGTTTTACTATCCTCCCACTTACCACTGCATATGGGTATTCCTCTTAGGAAAACCGCATGGCGACCAACAATTACATTGTTCTCTTGTGAGATGTATAAGTACTATACTTTGATTACCCTAGGATATGTTGGGGTTGGTGCTCAGAGCGCCAATCCGGACCGTATTTATGTCTGATTCATGAATACGAACATCCCTTTATTCCATAATATTACTTATTTATGGTTGCACCTCTTGTTCTTATATACGTATTCGATCTGATTACGATTAGATTGAAACTAAATGTGGTTTAGTGATATGTATATATTAGACAAAGGCCCGATAATATATAATGCAGTACACAGTTACAAAGTTAGTTTGTAATTGACATTGGGAAGTGTCACTGCTATATGTATATTATCAAACATAGTTCCTGGTCAAGATTTGCTAACACGGGTCGGTTAGTCAAATCCGTTGAGACCAGTACATGTCGTATATCGTGACTTGGTCCGATGGTTTATCCCAATGAACCATGAGTCTATGGAGACTCGTATAGACGTGTAGGTGTTTATAGTGGATAAACACTGAACGGCTCACCGAAGATTCTTAATGGATGGTACACCAACGTCAATAAGAATCTTCTCGGGTTGAGTAGCATAGTGGTCCTTCGACTTGAGACACCACTGTGGATGTATGAGACATCCTCCACACTTAGATGGCAGTCACGTCACCGATCTATTTAGATCAGACCTCCGCCTGTTCGTTGGGTGTGGATCGATCCTCAGGATATCCTGTGTGTGTCAAGATAGGATCCGTCAGTTCTGTGTACAGAGCATAGGTAGTCCATATATTATTAGCAGTCTGTTAAATCTGTGGCCACAGTATACATCGGAAGTAAGTTCCGAGTGTTATTTAGAGATTGCTAATAGATACGTCGACGAGATAATACCTATAGAGATTTGACGTTTACATCTATATCTCTGGGATTATCTGGATACCTGTGACGGAGGGATTATACGTATGCAATGACCTCGACCTGTATGATTCAGCTAGTTTATCCGTGATCGTCATAATCTACGGGTGGATAGATTATGGACATGAAATTGGATTTCGTGACGGATATACCTGAATCTAGAGAGTCTCAATAATGAAACATACTCGTAGAGCACTAGAGCAACATTTATGAATAATGATGATTATTTATAAATCGTTTAATCGTTAAACGAAAAATACATGCGAACGGGCCGAACCGTCATTTCCTAATTAATGTGTATTTGTATTTAATATATGATATTATTAAATACACATTAATAAATGGTCAAATAAAGGTATTTGACATATATCATTAATATATGTATTTGAGATATTTAAAGTAAATATATACATATATTTGATATATTTATATTTAATTAATTATTTAATTATTTAATTGTTAAATGATTAATATAATTAAAATATAAATATATCACCAAATGATAAAGTTAGGAAATGATTATAAGTTGCAATTGTTGACTTATACATTAAAGGAAAAGGTTGTCAAATTGATTTTGACTTCTTAAGATATTTGTTCAAAATTGTTTGAAAAATAAAAATATTTTTTCCTTTATTTTCCATTAAATTCGGCCAATACACTTTAAATATAAGAGTTATATTTTTCTTGGTTGCTTTTGTTGACTTAAATAAATATCAATAAAGGTGTTTTAGATATTTATTAAGTTGATAAGATAAGTTGATCAAATGAAATTCAAATGAAGTTGAAATTAATGTTTCTTGTATAAACCTTTGTCAAATTCGGCCAAGGCCTTTCTAATGCAAGTATATATTGTTTTTAATTTCATTTGGAAGTTAACCTAATACATTTCAAAGAAAACTCCATTAATGGAAGCAAAGGAAGCTTGTGAGAAAGAAAGAAGAAATCAAAGAAAGCTTGGATTTTAGTGAGTTTTTCCAACTTGCTATTAGAAAGGAAAATGTTCCTTAGGATCTAGGCTTTAACATATGATGTTCTTAGGTTATTTCTTTCTTTATTCCTTGTGTTTTTGTTGATGGAAGTTTTGATGGAAGTGTTGAGCATGTATGATGAAGGAAAGTTGTGACTATTGTAGTTATAAGCTTTCTTTTAAGGTTTTGGAAACCATGTTGCTAATCTAGAGTTGTTGACCCACTCTTAGATGACCTAGATTTGATCTTGAGTTGTTTAATTGTGTTGAGACTTTGATTGGATGGAAGAAAGATGATTAAAGTGTTGTATTTAACCAATTTGGTCTAATTTGTCCAATTTGATGAAATTGAAAAATTAGGGTTTAAGACCAATTCCAAATTTGGGGATTTTCATATATGTTGTGTATTTGGATGTGTATATGATGCATATAAAGTTTCATGTTCATTGGATTACATCTTGATGTGTTTTGATGCATGAAATGACAAAGTGCACAAAATGGGTCCTAATTGGTGCATTCGGCCAAAGTGGGAAATTTTGGGGATTAGGTTGCTTTTGGTGTTTTGATGTTTTGAACATGCTAAGTTCATCTTAGAAATGATTTAGAATCATTCAAAATTGATTAGATCAATTTCGGACTAAAATGGACAAAATACCAAAGTTATGGTAATTTGGTAAATTCACCTAAATATGATTTATTGAATTTTATTTCATAATTTGATTATTGGAATATTAAATAAATATGTTTATTTAATTAATCCGAGAAAAAGTTTTGAAATCGGAAGATACGATCTTCCGCCGCTTCCGCTGCGTTACCGGATTCACCCCCTAAAAACCCCTACAAAATGGTATCAGAGCGAGTCTGATTCTAGGCCTCCATAAATGATTAGCTTGTTTTATTCAATGTTTAATCATGTTTTCTTGACTTTATACATGCTTGGTATAATCTAATTTGATTAGATTTAGGGTGTATGACACTCAATGGAATATCCCCGCTTAATAAGGTTTTAAAGTAACTAGTATTTGGAATACTTGTTTCTTGGTCCGTCTTGTCAATACGGTTTATAAATATCTTTTCGTTGACTACATCCGAGACCGTGCCTCTGCTGTGAGGATGTAGCTGATAGAAATTTATTTATGCCGAATGTATATTATATACTAGATAAATTCAAGCGAAAGTGGAATCCTGAACGTGCCCTAGCTGTCAGGGTTACGTAAGTAACTTGAGTTTATCATTGACAAGTTTAACCTTGGTACGTCTCCTTGTGGGCCTGCCTTCGCAGCGACAACGAGAAACGACCAGGACCGGAACCTCGGAGTCACTGGTGAGTGATTGACAATTAGTTGTCTACCTGTGAATATACTTAGGCGAGACCATGCCTCTGCTGTGAGTCGAAATATATTCATGGGGTCCTCTTTCCACTATGGAATTCGATTTAATTATTGAATTCTCGTTTTTCCGTTGGGGATTACGGCATTACGTAAAAATAGTGGGAGGCACTGCTAAGTTTAAAATATTCCATAACTTAGGCAGTGTATGTTGTTATGGAAATTGTCGCTTGTTTGTTTCCTTATTCTATTGTTTATATAGAATTAAACTTTTATTTACTGCACACATATTATGATATGTTATCTGACTAGACTCTTGGTTGCAGTCATTCTAGAATAGGTTCTAGATACTAATAGACTAGGATATTATTAGATTAGTCTAAACCATCGGGAACTGTTGTTCCGATTTTCTTGAAAAAGTTTTGATGGTTAATGACTTAGTTTCTAAGTCATGATAGATAATCTAGATAGATATCACCTTTAGGATATAATACTTTAGAGACAATAGTTTCTTATGCAGTAAGAATTGACTTGAATTAGTTCATGTCTCGAGATTCTTGACTGGCATTTAGAAAGCCCTATTAGGTATTTGTTTATCTAGTAATGACATTTCTAAGCTTTAATTACCTTTAGAGGTAATGTGTCTGACACAATTTGCTAATCAGTTATTTACAATTGTTGTGAATAGTTGAATGCAAATAGTAAAGCTAAAGAAAGGAGATGCGTATATTTGTGTATAGAAAATATTGATTTTCACAATACTACAACTATAGGTATTGGATACCAGATCTCCCGTCTAGTTATTTGAAATATTGGTTAACGATTGTTTTGATATTTAATATCGGAACTTGCGACTATTGGATAGTCACTTGTTCTTTATAAACAATTGTTACATATTTTATAATAACTAGTAGTGTCATTGACGTAGAGATAAACATTAAGAAAAATTATTTGGTAAAGTAAATAATTTAGAACGGTGCTTTATGAATTTAATCACTTAAGTATTGGATGCTCAATCCATATGGTAAAGGATGGTTTGATACTAGATCACACCACACATCCTTATCCATTTAATGAATATTGTATTCAGGAATGTGATTAAGATCTCGTTTAACCAATGATTGTCATTGGACCACCAAATTTATTTAACTGATACATTGGATGTATGTAGTTTTATAAATAATAATTGCTTAAGGTAGTTTTCTTTATTTCGTAACTTAGTTGATGAATTGTCATAACTTAGTTACGTGTTTCTGAAGGAACACATATTGAAAGTCTTGAAAGTATCAAGTACTTTCAATCCGTTCTGATGAAACGTAGATTGAACATTTTTGACTTGTTCAAATATATTCAATCTAAAGGTTTTAGAGAATTCTATCCTCAAAATTCATGACATGTCTTTGAAATGTTCAAAGATCTTTGATACGATCAAACATTTGAATTTAAAGCAATTAGTTCTAAAGTTATTTAGTGAATATGATTCATATTCAATATTATTCTTTCGTGATTCCATCTTGATGGAATTGAGTAGTGGGACCAATTGAATCTTATATGATTTGATTCGTTTGATATTGAATGTTACCGAATTAGTTTCAATACTCTTGGAGTTATGCTCCTGTAACACTAATTCATCTCTTTAATTAATGTTCCATTAATTTCTACAGTTACATATATGATATGTATAGGTAGAAAATCCAAATCTTGAAAAGTTTAAGATTTGAATGTTTCTTTTATATAATAGTTATATAATGGAAATTACTTACACCTTGGAGGTATAAGTAAAAGTTTATCGTATATTCTGTTTATTAGAATATTGTATTCTATTTAATAGAATATCTTTCCTACGATTCTAAGTAATAAAATCGTTTTATTACTTGGTGTGTAACATCAGATGTTAGCTATTGTAGAAAAGACTTGACTTATTGAAGTCAAATGTGAGAATGATAAATTATAAATGGAACTATGTAATTAATAAGATGAAACAACCCTTATACATCTTCCGTACAAGTCCAATAGGATAACAGAATCATTTACGAGTATTTGATACTTAATGGTTCCGTTGTTTTCTTACTGAAGAAAAATTATCCTATAACTTATAATGGAAGCGATATTTGATATCGATTCTGGAAGTTCACCATTGAACCTTAGATCTAAGATTGTTCATAGCTTACTACGATCAAGTTTTGAACTTGATTACGCTTTCATTATGAATTAGTTCATGATCTGTGCTAATTGTTTGCACAACGGAAGCAATGTGAGCTTATTAAAGGTTTGACCTTTATAGTATGACAGTGAGAAAAGTTATACTCAGCAATCTATTGTAGATTCTGAGAAAACTTATCTCTAGTCACACTAATTGAACAATTAAAGATATATTGGTTAATGTTGATAATAAACTGTATATTTTAGAAAAAGAATGCAAAGTGGCGTTTTTGGATGACTTATTCAGATAAGAGATCAGTTGTGATTTCCTTATTTGAAGAGTTCATTCTGAAATGGCCCTAGAGTTTGTGTTCTGCTGAGATCGCAGTTTAGTGTGCTAGCTTATAGAGCCTATTGTAGACTCGGATAAGTCTTCCAGAAGTATGTGTTCTCTATTTTTGATATCGTCGGATTGTCTGATCTTGTCAAAGTATATAGAATACATATGTGATTAGAAGGGTTAGTGGGAGCGTACATATTACTTTCTAGTGTTATATATCTTAACGACATTGTCATTATTATAGTAATAATGAGATGTTAATGAGGTAAAAGATTTACCTAAGTCTTCTTTACTCCGTGAAAGCAGTGGGAGTAGTCTCTGTTATATTTGATATAAAGTTTTATATATGATATGAAACTTGGAGACTTGTGAGATACCCTTATTAGTCGTACATTAGATATGATCTAATGAAAGACATAACAAGGCTATCTGTATGACATTTAGTATAACTGTTCGACAGTTATTGTGTGTCTTATATAAAGTATTCATTTTTCGTAAAGGATGATTCCTTTTTTCGAAAGAGATATTGATTAGAATGTCTAATCAATCTTATGTATCATTTGATGATGACATAATAAATACTTTATAATATGCGATTATCGATGTCGATTTAATCGTAATTGTTACGAGTTATTTTGACATCTTATAGACCATATGATGGATCTTGAAACACGTTCTTTCTGATCTTTGAGATATTAAGAACGAGTTTCTAATTCATGGAGAATACAGTCTGCAACCATTAGGGTCATATTAGTTTTGAGACTAATTATGACGTTAGACAGTCTACGTCATAAAGAGTCACAAAAGATGCAGTGGGAGCGTCACGAAGGATTCTACTATTTAGTGGAATCAAATGCAATTTTTGAATAAGTTGCATAGTGACCTTTTAAATTAGAAGTTTTTGAATTGTTATTGTGCTTGCGGTTGTCTTCATAGTATTTTGGATTGGATCCTTAAATACTTGGACAACTCAGTAGTTTTAGCACAATACTGATGTAGCATCAGAGTCATATTAATGTATAATCTAGATTCTACAAAATATGAATGATGCTGACTATGGGAAACGATGGAGTTTGTTTGACAAACTCAATATGTTATAGCGGACTTGTTTTTGTTGCCTACCTCTTAAGTACTGGGTGAGCTTTTGAGGACCATGTGCATACGATGCACATTGAGACGTGTATATGATACCGTGGATTGGCACTAGAGCAAGTGGGAGAAATTGTTGGGGTTGGTGCTCAGAGCGCCAATCCGGACCGTGTTTATGTCTGATTCATGAATACGAACATCCCCTTATTCCATAATATTACTTATTTATGGTTGCACCTCTTGTTCTTATATACGTATTCGATCTGATTACGATTAGATTGAAACTAAATGTGGTTTAGTGATATGTATATATTAGACAAAGGCCCGATAATATATAATGCAGTACACAGTTACAAAGTTAGTTTGTAATTGACATTGGGAAGTGTCACTGCTATATGTATATTATCAAACATAGTTCCTGGTCAAGATTTGCTAACACGGGTCGGTTAGTCAAATCCGTTGAGACCAGTACATGTCGTATATCGTGACTTGGTCCGATGGTTTATCCCAATGAACCATGAGTCTATGGAGACTCGTATAGACGTGTAGGTGTTTATAGTGGATAAACACTGAACGGCTCACCGAAGATTCTTAATGGATGGTACACCAACGTCAATAAGAATCTTCTCGGGTTGAGTAGCATAGTGGTCCTTCGACTTGAGACACCACTGTGGATGTATGAGACATCCTCCACACTTAGATGGCAGTCACGTCACCGATCTATTTAGATCAGACCTCCGCCTGTTCGTTGGGTGTGGATCGATCCTCAGGATATCCTGTGTGTGTCAAGATAGGATCCGTCAGTTCTGTGTACAGAGCATAGGTAGTCCATATATTATTAGCAGTCTGTTAAATCTGTGGCCACAGTATACATCGGAAGTAAGTTCCGAGTGTTATTTAGAGATTGCTAATAGATACGTCGACGAGATAATACCTATAGAGATTTGACGTTTACATCTATATCTCTGGGATTATCTGGATACCTGTGACGGAGGGATTATACGTATGCAATGACCTCGACCTGTATGATTCAGCTAGTTTATCCGTGATCGTCATAATCTACGGGTGGATAGATTATGGACATGAAATTGGATTTCGTGACGGATATACCTGAATCTAGAGAGTCTCAATAATGAAACATACTCGTAGAGCACTAGAGCAACATTTATGAATAATGATGATTATTTATAAATCGTTTAATCGTTAAACGAAAAATACATGCGAACGGGCCGAACCGTCATTTCCTAATTAATGTGTATTTGTATTTAATATATGATATTATTAAATACACATTAATAAATGGTCAAATAAAGGTATTTGACATATATCATTAATATATGTATTTGAGATATTTAAAGTAAATATAATACATATATTTGATATATTTATATTTAATTAATTATTTAATTATTTAATTGTTAAATGATTAATATAATTAAAATATAAATATATCACCAAATGATAAAGTTAGGAAATGATTATAAGTTGCAATTGTTGACTTATACATTAAAGGAAAAGGTTGTCAAATTGATTTTGACTTCTTAAGATATTTGTTCAAAATTGTTTGAAAAATAAAAATACTTTTTCCTTTATTTTCCATTAAATTCGGCCAATACACTTTAAATATAAGAGTTATATTTTTCTTGGTTGCTTTTGTTGACTTAAATAAATATCAATAAAGGTGTTTTAGATATTTATTAAGTTGATAAGATAAGTTGATCAAATGAAATTCAAATGAAGTTGAAATTAATATTTCTTGTATAAACCTTTGTCAAATTCGGCCAAGGCCTTTCTAATGCAAGTATATATTGTTTTTCATTTCATTTGGAAGTTAACCTAATACATTTCAAAGAAAACTCCATTAATGGAAGCAAAGGAAGCTTGTGAGAAAGAAAGAAGAAATCAAAGAAAGCTTGGATTTTAGTGAGTTTTTCCAACTTGCTATTAGAAAGGAAAATGTTCCTTAGGATCTAGGCTTTAACATATGATGTTCTTAGGTTATTTCTTTCATTATTCCTTGTGTTTTTGTTGATGGAAGTTTTGATGGAAGTGTTGAGCATGTATGATGAAGGAAAGTTGTGACTATTGTAGTTATAAGCTTTCTTTTAAGGTTTTGGAAACCATGTTGCTAATCTAGAGTTGTTGACCCACTCTTAGATGACCTAGATTTGATCTTGAGTTGTTTTATTGTGTTGAGACTTTGATTGGATGGAAGAAAGATGATTAAAGTGTTGTATTTAACCAATTTGGTCTAATTTGTCCAATTTGATGAAATTGAAAAATTAGGGTTTAAGACCAATTCCAAATTTGGGGCTTTTCATATATGTTGTGTATTTGGATGCGTATATGATGCATATAAAGTTTCATGTTCATTGGATTACATCTTGATGTGTTTTGATGCATGAAATGACAAAGTGCACAAAATGGGTCCTAATTGGTGCATTCGGCCAAAGTGGGAAATTTTGGGGATTAGGTTGCTTTTGGTGTTTTGATGTTTTGAACATGCTAAGTTCATCTTAGAAATGATTTAGAATCATTCAAAATTGATTAGATCAATTTCAGACTAAAATGGACAAAATACCAAAGTAAGGGTAATTTGGTAAATTCACCTAAATATGATTTATTGAATTTTATTTCATAATTTGATTATTGGAATATTAAATAAATATGTTTATTTAATTAATCCGAGAAAAAGTTTTGAAATCGGAAGATACGATCTTCCGCCGCTTCCGCTGCGTTACCGGATTCACCCCCTAAAAACCCCTACAGGATAATCAATTACATTAGGCAATTATCCGATTTGGGTTCTAGTTTGGTATCATCCAAACTTATACCTAGCATACCCAAATCTTCAGGAATGAGAAAACTCTGTTTCTTTCATGTTCATATCTAATATGAAGTCTATCAAACAGATTTTCATGGAACCTTATTCAAAATAAGTTTTGCACTGTTTAATGCGTATCCCTTGAAGGAAAATGGTAGCTCAGAGCGACTCATGATTAACCTTATCATATCTAACAAAATTCGGTTTCTCCGTTTGGACACACCGTCAAATTGACGTATTCCGGGAGGAGTCCTCATTGAAAGAATGTTATACTCTTTCAAGTGTTCGAGAAACCTATTGCTTAAGTATTTTCATCATGGTCCAATCGTGATGTTTTAATACTTTTGCCGATCTGTTCGTCTACTTCATGTCGAAATTTTTGAAAGTTTCCGATTCGTGTTTCTAAAGAAAAACATAACCATAACACGATGCCACATCTGTAAAGGTCACGAAACAATCAGTTCCACATCTAGCCTAGCTAGACATGGGTCCACTTGTCACTATGAACGAGGGGTAACAGATCGGTGGTTGTTACACTTTTACCAAGTAAAGGTGTTTTAGACACTTTGCCCTATAAACTAGATTCGTAGACTTTATTTGAATAGGATCAAATCCGTCCTAGTATCCATTCTTCAAAAGTGTGGATATACGAGTCTTGTTTAATGTGTCTCAGACAACACTGCCACAAATAAGTCTTATCTGATCAAATCAGTATGAGCTACTTGTTTGTCATGTTATATGTTTGAGATTTATTCATATTCAAAATATAAATACTGTTATTCATATCTAATGTGTTTTTCTCAATATCATCTTTATAAAATAAAACATTTTAGTGTCCTAGAATATAAAGGTATACTCGCAACGAGTTATACTCGATATAGAGATAATATTTCTAGTCAAACTAGTTACATTGTAACAGTTTCCTAATTTAAGTACACACCCGAAGGGTAGTTCCTAAACTTAGGTATCTACGGTTAAAAGAGCGACTTTCGTCCCGTGTCCGATTCGCAGATTAATCTCATCTGAAGTCAGTATCCTGCTCACAGCAGATTCTGCACATCAATGCATATTTATGTACCACTTTTAGTATCTAAAATCCAATTTTAGTACTAGTAGCGAACATGTTTATGACAAACATCTTTGAAGCTGGAGCATTGCCACTCTTCACTTCCTTCATGTCTGCCTTGTCCATACGACAGTCACGCTTCCAGTGACCCCGTTTGCCACAGTTTAGACATACATCTTGGGATATGTCATTTGTCTTCCTAAAAGACTGTGATGATTTTACCTTTGCCCCTTTTCTACAACTCAGAAGCCTTCGGCCAAGCCTTGGCCAACTGGGATTTCGAAATAAGATGTGCCTTTCGCTTCTTGCCTTATTGCAAACTTTGGCTTTGTCTCCTTGAGCATAGCCATTAACTCTCCAAGAGTTTACAATTGCAATTAATGCTTCTAAGATTTAAGTATAAATCTATGAAGATCCTTCAATTTCAACATCATGGTTTAAAGATCTAATCCTTAGTTATGACGAGGAAATTAAGGAGTCATTGCGGAAAGGTTAACAGATTAAGTACTAAAGTTATCATCACATGAATCTTCCAAAGATCATGCTCTACCTTTTTCTCAGCTCCGGGCTTAGGCCCGAAATGTCATTTTATCAAATAAAGTAACTTCTCTGTTCTCAAGACTATCCTGAGGTACTATTCCCAATTTGAAAATTAAAGGTGTTTAAATACATTTTCATCCAAGATTATGTTTTAAATGCTCAATCTTTCAGTTTATCTTGATTTTAATAGTCCAACTATTTAATCAACGATTTCAGGTACATTTGTATATAATGAATACTATACTCCAACTATATAATCAACAACATTTTTAATTGGTTAAATTCAATTATATTGATTACTATAATCCAATTATAAAATCAACTATTAATTGAAATAGTTTGAATACAGTCCAACTGTTTAATTAAAACAACATTAAATATTAGTCTAACTAATATGTTTATTTATAGACGAAATATTGAAATGAGCGCGTATGGCAAGTATCTAAACGAAATTGCAAATTTAATACTTGCCTCCCACTATTTTTTGGAGAGCCTCCAACCCTCTGTTAAGTACTCGGGAAACCTTGTTTCCTAGTGGGCTAGGATCCCGTTAAATAACACACAATCTTGACTTTGGCCAACAAATTGTATGATAATTAACTAGGTAGATCTCTAAGATCAATTGGATCTCATCCAATTCCTAGATCCAGTAGGTGGACATCCAAGTCCAAAACATATATCTTATATATGCCAATATATCCAATAAATTCCCTAACCTTTTCCTCTGAATCAATTAAGCCTTGGCTTTGGCACAACAAACTTAATGATCCCAGTTAAGCGGAACCCATTGACCTTGGAAAGCTTCGTAATCGATGTCGATGGACAAGAAGTGATCTTGACTTTGGCCAACAAATCACAACTTGGACAAGACACCGATATGGAACAAAGCTTTCATGATTCAAACACATATGCGACGGAAAAAGGTCTTGACTTTGGCCAACAAACCAGTGCCAGTCTTGGATTTTGAGTAAGAATCACTCAATGAAAAGAAAAACGCTTAATATGTTGTGAGGGTTTTTCGCGTAATTGACAACCAATTAATTATCTTTGTTAAGGTCTCATCGTCATACAACCTTAAACATGCATTCTAAAGGCATAATAAGGCGTGTAAATAAATATAATAATGATATGCGGATGAATATTTAAAACACATTGTTCCTAGAACAAATCTCTCCATTTCCTCTCTCATGCTAGCACAAGTATTACTTCTACCCGATTACATAACACTTCTAAAGAAACCTCATTTACATTAAAGGGAATAGGTGAGAAGAGAAATACACAGAGTCAAGAGGTAATAGGCTGCACACGCAGGTCCAATTAATAAATTCTAAATTTATTACAACAATTTCCAAAATTGCCCCACCCATCTAATATCCATCCGATATACATTATTCATGCATCGCATTCATGTATTCACACAAGCATGTTATCAATCAATCTAATCTAGTTAATTAATTTGAATATTAATGACCATCCAATGTTCAAACAATGATTTGATTTTGCGCGAGTCCAACTCATTTTGCGAATAAGTACTCAAAGTACGAATTCTTGAATTAAATTAAACTACAACATTAAATCCAATTTAATTTGTATTTAATACTAATTCAATATTTAATTCCAAATTAAATATTACACTTTATTAATGAACCTTTGCAACTTAGATTCCAAATCTAATCTTTACGGGTCTCAAAGCCCGATAAACATCCAATGTCGTTTAATTAAAGTCCAATGGGGTTTCAATTAATTTCTTTAAGGCATGGACTTTGGTCAATATGGGTCAAACCCAAATACCAAGGCCCAATTAAGGAATCACATTTATTTGCCAAGAAACCAATTTAGGCCCATTAGGCCCAATTAAAATATTAAAGGTCTATTAGTCATATTTGGACTTTATGGTTATGGTTATGGTTTTGGACCCAATTGGATCCAACCAATTTAGCCTAAACCTAACTTGGTACAACTAAGCCCATTAAGCCCAATTACAACTTTTAAGGCCCAATTGCAAAATAAGCTGTAACATCCCACCTAAGTCAGGATGCTACCGGCAGGAGACAGGCTAATCCTGCCTCCATAAGCCTCTGACTGTGACGAAATTTCGGCATAATATATTCGTAACATCATGTAACCTGGCCTACAGCCAGCATTCATTTACAACATGAAAATAAAATCTCGGCCTCAGGCCGGTATCTCAACATCAATGCAATCTAAGGGCCCATCTAATATGTAATACAGAAATATATACACAATACACTTAGGGCTCCATGCCCGAAAATGCGTATATACAAAAACTTTTACAACTTTAAATTTATACAACTAAACTTATAAACAACTCAACTCTTATACTCCTAAGACCTGGTGACTGACTGACTGCAACGCTGCTATCCGGCTTCTCAAGCTCTGAAATCCGTGGTCGACCGATCAGGTCACCAACCTGCAAAACTCAAAACACTGTTGGGGTGTGAGTCATAAGACTCAGTAAGTAACTATGCCCATTCCTTGAGCATCAAACACATGCAAGTCTGATTCCAGTTTTTTATAATAATCTGAGATGTCCATGTGATCATGCAAGTATAAATTAAGTTTAATTCTCAATATTTATTTCCAATCCATTTAACAATCGTATTACTTATCACTAATCCTCTATATCTGACTACACACATACTTAAAATCATGTTTCTTATTACATCTTCAACATCCATAATCAAAACAAAAGCCAAGTCTTTACGACAAGATCAAATCCAATAATCACCACAAGATATAAACTTAAAATGACGTCGAAAATATATTCAAGAATCCTTATTATCAATTAAAACTCAAGACCACCAAAGTATATTGGAAACTTCATTAAAAGGTCACATTAAAAGTCTCATAGCAATTCCAAAGCATCATCAAAAGAATGAAATACATTAAACTTTATCAATTCAAATTTCAAGTCTAAAGTTCTAAAAATAAATATCAAGTAAAGTATGTTAAAACCAAATATTCCACTCACACTTCTGCTGCGCTATTCTGATTTTTCTCTTTACCTTCTTGTATATTATGTGCCAATCTAGATTAGGCAATTATAACTTCCTTACTCTTTCTATCTTGAAATATCATCATGTTATAACATCTTTACAATATGTTCTTTCAAAGTGAGCATACAAGTCATACAGTCATCAATAATGTATATGCATTTAACTAAAATCATGCTATCATGCACTAGTATTTAACACAATGTTACTTCTATATGAATATGCCTCACACAGATATTAACAATATATACATATTAATGCAATCATGCCATTATACATTTATGCCAAACTGTATGCATAATAGTAATTTATACTCTACTCTCGCATGTCATGCTTTTAGAAAAATACTTTTTTTTTTAAATCTTTTCTGAAAAACTGCTTTCTGAAAATTCTTTCTGAAACTCTATTTGAAAATCTCTTAATAAAACTTATCTTTCTAAAATCATGCTTTGAATCTCTGGTTTCTGGAAACTGTTTCTGAAAACTGTTTCTGAAAATCTGTCTTTTTCTTGTACTTCTTTCTAAAACCGTCTTTCTAAGTTCTTTTCTGAAAATCTTTTCTGAAAACTGAAAACTGAAATCTGATATCCTTTCTCTGAAAATCAAATCTCCGCCCGTAGGCGCATCTCCGCCCGAAGGCGCATCTCCGCCCGAAGGCGCATCTCCGCCCGAAGGCGCATCTCCGCCCAGGAATGTACCATCTGAGCACCGAGGATCTAGGAGCGTCCCCCCAGTCCTCCACATGTGCACATGTGTCAAATCCGTCAATTCCAATTAGTGTACAACTGGGATGGGTCAAATCCCAAATCCCGAATCCATATGAAATCCGTCAATTCCAACTGAATCTCAAGTTACATACTGGGGGTGAGTTTTTACCTCATGCCCCGAAAATCATAAAATCATATTGAAATCTCAAAACTGTAAAAACATTTTCTGAAATACATTTCTTTTCAAAAGCATCTGAAACTTTTCTTTAAAACCATTTGAATTTCAAAACCATTCAACTCAATTCTTGAAAATGATAACGCACATATATGCATATTCTTTTCTTATGCCTTCACTTACCCTAGCCATGTTTTCTTATGTTCTTATCTTATATTGACATTCACTTACATGCATGTGTTCGTGCATACCTATAAATTAGTAACATAGGTATACTATTCTTTACTTGTTTCCACCTTTAACTATCTTATGTTCCATATGTTTATACTATCATTAGTATACTTTACATGCATCATGCATAAAATCATAAATTCATGCTCAAACTAATAGATTTTATCATTATAAACACATTCATCTGTACTTTCCAGTAGCCACACATCACAGAAAAATATTTATATAACACACACACACTACATATATATATATATATACACTTATGTGTTAATTCATCATCGCATATCTTCGCAAATGCTAACACATATGTTCACACTTAATCATACACATACATACTTATACTTATATTACTTATACATATGTTCATATTTTATCATATCATATGGCTATATACATTAACACTATTAAAATTTACTTCTATAGATACTAATCACTGATTTACTGTTTACCCTTTTTTTTTTATACTATACCACTATAATAGTCAACATCTATATCTGATTTTGGATTTCAAATTGATATCAACCCATTCTTCATAATCGAACTCATATATCCATACAAACATTTAGTTTCTTTATACATTCCTTAAATATCTTATATTTTTCACTGTTATATTAACTAATTCTTAAATTCACTTTCCAAATCTCAATTCCGGAATCAAACTTCAATTCCACATATATATATTAAACCAGATTTCAATTATATTTAGAAATATGATTATATATATATATATCCATCCCAATAACCTGGTGTTATAACCACAATCCCCAATTAAAAGAAAACTTCGGGTATCGCCTCTTGTTTACTTATTTATCTATTTTATTCCAACAGTTCTAATTGTCTTGCTCTATTATCAATTTATCATATCGACCCAGTTTCTTTTCTAACCTAACTTTGCCAAAACCATCAGCTATTACAAGTCATTATTGATTTGCTTCAATAAATTAATCTATTAAAGAAATCTTTTAAAATAAAATCAGCCATAAATAGCATATACTTTAACATATAATGTACTTATCATTATGGACCAAAACATTTATATTAAACATCAATGTTATTAAATATAATAGTGAATAAAATTGTTAATACCGCCCACTTATTTACCCCACCATAATATAGCTTAATAGTTCATCACTTCAATAAAATCTCTACACTCTTAAAGGCCTTACAGCCTGCCCATACCACCATCACCAAAACAGAATCAGATTCCCTTCACTTCCGAAATCAGCCCCAACACAGGCCATGATTTCATTACTACCGCAATTTTAACTTCAGATTTTACTTTCAGTCACATATACACAACATTACCTACTTGTAAATTTCCAGATTAACTATCTATTAAACCATTATCCTAATTCCAACAACCCCAAATTTTCTAGGGTTAATACCGTTTTTCCCCAAATCTTGTAATCTCTTTAACCCTAATAAAATTCTTCAAATTTCATTCAAAGTACCAAGTCTAGATCATATTCATTATCAAGTCTAATTTCGAAAATCCAAATCAAATACCCAAATGCAACTTTAATCCAACCCAAGGGAAATTAGTCATAGTATACTTACCCGTTTGTATCTCTCTCTCTCGGTTTCTTTGCTTTCTTCTCCTCTCTTCTGTCGATCCATGTCTCTTCTCGGCTAATTGTTCTTTCTTTCTACTGCCTTAGCTTTCCCTCTCTTTCTCGGCCTAACCTCCTTTTTTTTTTTCAATTTTGCTTTGATCTTCTTTCTTTCTCGATCTCTCGCTGCCCTCTCACTCACTCTCTCAACCTTTCTTATCTCTCGATTCTGCTCATTCTCTTTCACCTTTCTGTTTTCTATTTTTCGGTCTTCTTCCTCTCTTCTGGTTTCTTCACAAACTCAGTGTGTGTGTGGTGTATTGTGTGCGAGTATAAATTTTGTGTGTGTCAGAAATACACGTGTGAGTGTGTTATATATATCCCTGTGCGTGTGTGTATTTAATATATATATATATAGAAAAATCTTGATTTGTGTATATAATATATATATATAGGTGTAGAAATATCTAGACCCATTAATATTAATTACTTAAATTTTCAAATCAACCCCTCTAGTTTTATTTAATAATGACTCATTACTTTTTCTGAAAAAAAATTCCATTTTACCATAAAATAATCCTCGCGTTCGGTCGCAACCTCACGCCGACGAAAAATAAAATTCACGCTAACTTTCTAAAATAATCCGGGATGTTACATTCACCCCCCCTTATATAGGATTCGTCCTTCGGAAATCCTGACTTGGCTTACAAAACAAATCAACAAGCAAGACCGATATGGTCCGAACAAAACAAATACTTACTGAGATAGTCGAAAGCCAGCAGCTGCAGTCACCAACACTCTAAAACATTTGCTCTGATACCATCTTTGTAACATCCCGCCTAAGTCAGGATGCTACCGGCAGGAGACAGGCTAATCCTGCCTCCATAAGCCTCTGACTGTGATGAAATTTCGGCATGATGTATTCGTAACATCATGTAACCTGGCCTACAGCCAGCATTCATTTACAACATGAAAATAAAATCTCGGCCTCAGGCCGGTATCTCAACATCAATGCAATCTAAGGGCCCATCTAATATGTAATACAGAAATATATACACAATACACTCAGGGCTCCATGCCCGAAAATGCGTATATACAAAAACTTTTACAACTTTAAATTTATACAACTAAACTTATAAACAACTCAACTCTTATACTCCCAAGACCTGGTGACTGACTGACTGCAACGCTGCTATCCGGCTTCTCAAGCTCTGAAATCCGTGGTCGACCGATCAGTCACCAACCTGCAAACTCAAAACACTGTTGGGGTGTGAGTCATAAGACTCAGTAAGTAACTATGCCCATTCCTTGAGCATCAAACACATGCAAGTCTGATTCCAGTTTTTTATAATAATCTGAGATGTCCATGTGATCATGCAAGTATAAATTAAGTTTAATTCTCAATATTTATTTCCAATCCATTTAACAATCGTATTACTTATCACTAATCCTATATATCTGACTACACACATACTTAAAATCATGTTTATATTACATCTTCAACATCCATAATCAAAACAAAAGCCAAGTCTTTACGACAAGATCAAATCCAATAATCACCACAAGATATAAACTTAAAATGACGTCGAAAATATATTCAAGAATCCTTATTATCAATTAAAACTCAAGCCCACCAAAGTATATTGGAAACTTCATTAAAAGGTCACATTAAAAGTCTCATAGCAATTCCAAAGCATCATCAAAAGAATGAAATACATTAAACTTTATCAATTCAACTTTCAAGTCTAAGTTCTAAAAATAAATATCAAGTAAAGTATGTTAAAACCAAATATTCCACTCACACTTCTGTTGCGCTATTCTGATTTTTCTCTTTACCTTCTTGTATATTATGTGCTAATCTAGATTAGGCAATTATAATAACTTCCTTACTCTTTCTATCTTGAAATATCATCATGTTATAACATCTTTACAATATGTTCTTTCAAAGTGAGCATACAAGTCATACAGTCATTAATAATGTATATGCATTTAACTAAAATCATGCTATCATGCACTAGTATTAACACAATGTTACTTCTATATGAATATGCCTCACACAGATATTAACAATATATACATATTAATGCAATCATGCCATTATACATTTATGCCAAACTGTATGCATAATAGTAATTTATACTCTACTCTCGCATGTCATGCTTTTAGAAAAATACTTTTTTTTTTTTGAAATCTTTTCTGAAAAACTGCTTTCTTGAAAATTCTTTCTGAAACTCTATTTGAAATCTCTTAATAAAACTTATCTTTCTAAAATCATGCTTTGAATCTCTGGTTTCTGGAACTGTTTCTGAAAACTCTTTCTGAAAATCTGTCTTTTTCTTGTACTTCTTTCTAAAACCATCTTTCTAAGTTCTTTTCTGAAAATCTTTTCTGAAAACTGAAAACTGAAATCTGATATCCTTTCTCTGAAAATCAAATCTCCGCCCGTAGGCGCATCTCCGCCCGAAGGCGCATAAATTAGTCATAGTATACTTACCCGTTTGTATCTCTCTCTCTCGGTTTCTTTGCTTTCTTCTCCTCTCTTCTGTCGATCCATGTCTCTTCTCGGCTAATTGTTCTTTCTTTCTACTGCCTTAGCTTTCCCTCTCTTTCTCGGCCTAACCTCCTTTTTTTTTTCAATTTTGCTTTGATCTTCTTTCTTTCTCGATCTCACGCTGCCCTCTCACTCACACTCTCAACCTTTCTTATCTCTCGATTCTGCTCATTCTCTTTCACCTTTCTGTTTTCTATTTTTCGGTCTTCTTCCTCTCTTCTGGTTTTCTTCACAAACTCAGTGTGTGTGTGGTGTATTGTGTGCGTGAGTATAAATTTTGTGTGTGTCAGAAATACACGTGTGAGTGTGTTATATATATCCCTGTGCGTGTGTGTATTTAATATATATATATATATAGAAAAATCTTGATTTGTGTATATAATATATATATATAGGTGTAGAAATATCTAGACCCATTAATATTAATTACTTAAATTTTCAAATCAACCCATCTAGTTTTATTTAATAATGACTCATTACTTTTTTTGAAAAAAAATTCCATTTTACCATAAAATAATCCTCGCGTTCGGTCGCAACCTCACGCACGAAAAATAAAATTCACGCTAACTTTCTAAAATAATCCGTCCTATGTTACTAATTTATAGGTATGCACGAACACATGCATGTAAGTGAATGTCAATATAAGATAAGAACAAAGAAAACATGGCTAGGGTAAGTGAAGGCATAAGAAGAGAATATGCATATATATGTGTTATCATTTTCAAGAATTGAGTTGAATGGTTTTGAAATTCAAATGGTTTTAAAGAAAAGTTTCAGATGCTTTTGAAAAGAAATGTATTTCAGAAAATGTTTTTACAGTTTTGAGATTTCAATATGATTTTATGATTTTCGGGGCATGAGGTAAAAACTCACCCCAGTATGTAACTTGAGATTCAGTTGGAATTGACGGATTTCATATGGATTCGGGATTTGACCCATCCCAGTTGTACACTAATTGGAATTGACGGATTTGACACATGTGCACATGTGGAGGACTGGGGGGACGCTCCTAGATCCTCGGCGCTCATATGGTACATTCCTGGGCGGAGATGCGCCTTCGGGCGGAGATGCGCCTACGGGCGGAGATGCGCCTTCGGGCGGAGATGCGCCTTCGGGCGGAGATGCGCCTACGGGCGGAGATTTGATTTTCAGAGAAGGATATCAGATTTCAGTTTTCAGTTTTCAGAAAAGATTTTCAGAAAAGAACTTAGAAAGACGGTTTTAGAAAGAAGTACAAGAAAAAGACAGATTTTCAGAAAGAGTTTTCAGAAACAGTTTCCAGAAACCAGAGATTCAAAGCATGATTTTAGAAAGATAAGTTTTATTAAGAGATTTTCAAATAGAGTTTCAGAAAGAATTTTCAGAAAGCAGTTTTTCAGAAAAGATTTCAAAAAAAAAAGTATTTTTCTAAAAGCATGACATGCGAGACTAGAGTATAAATTACTATTATGCATACAGTTTGGCATAAATATATAATGGCATGATTGCATTAATATCTGTGTGAGGCATATTCATATAGAAGTAACATTGTGTTAAATACTAGTGCATGATAGCATGATTTTAGTTAAATGCATATACATTATTGATGACTGTATGACTTGTATGCTCACTTTGAAAGAACATATTGTAAAGATGTTATAACATGATGATATTTCAAGATAGAAAGAGTAAGGAAGTTATTATAATTGCCTAATCTAGATTAGCACATAATATACAAGAAGGTAAAGAGAAAAATCAGAATAGCGCAGCAGAAGTGTGAGTGGAATATTTGGTTTTAACATACTTTACTTGATATTTATTTTTAGAACTTTAGACTTGAAAGTTGAATTGATAAAGTTTAATGTATTTCATTCTTTTGATGATGCTTTGGAATTGCTATGAGACTTTTAATGTGACCTTTTAATGAAGTTTCCAATATACTTTGGTGGTCTTGAGTTTTAATTGATAATAAGGATTCTTGAATATATTTTCGACGTCATTTTAAGTTTATATCTTGTGGTGATTATTGGATTTGATCTTGTCGTAAAGACTTGGCTTTTGTTTTGATTATGGATGTTGAAGATGTAATAAGAAACATGATTTTAAGTATGTGTGTAGTCAGATATAGAGGATTAGTGATAAGTAATACGATTGTTAAATGGATTGGAAATAAATATTGAGAATTAAACTTAATTTATACTTGCATTATCACATGGACATCTCAGATTATTATAAAAAACTGGAATCAGACTTGCATGTGTTTGATGCTCAAGGAATGGGCATAGTTACTTACTGAGTCTTATGACTCACACCCCAACAGTGTTTTGAGTTTTGCAGGTTGGTGACCTGATCGGTCGACCACGGATTTCAGAGCTTGAGAAGCCGGATAGCAGCGTTGCAGTCAGTCAGTCACCAGGTCTTGGAGTATAAGAGTTGAGTTGTTTATAAGTTTAGTTGTATAAATTTAAAGTTGTAAAAGTTTTTGTATATACGCATTTTCGGGCATGGAGCCCTGAGTGTATTGTGTATATATTTCTGTATTACATATTAGATGGGCCCTTAGATTGCATTGATGTTGAGATACAGGCCTGAGGCCGAGATTTTATTTTCATGTTGTAAATGAATGCTGGCTGTAGGCCAGTTACATGATGTTACGAATACATCATGCCGAAATTTCATCACAGTCAGAGGCTTATGGAGGCAGGATTAGCCTGTCTCCTGCCGGTAGCATCCTGACTTAGGCGGGATGTTACATAAGCCCAATTAATTTAATTTCAAAATTCAAAATTTCATAATTAAATTAACCAAAGTGTATTCCATAATTAATTATCCAAAATTAACATTTCCAAATTACTAATTCACTCAAATAATTATGCTCATTATCATCAACATATGTCCAACACATTTGAATCAAAAATCAATAATTTTCCATTCTTATCAAGTCTCGGCATTTTGGGGTTTTTCATGTTCGATTCGGTTTCAATCCAATTAAATCCACAATCAACATTACCCAAATGATTTCAACTCATCCAATGATCAAAATCAAAAAATACCATGACTTAGGGCAATACTACACATTCGGCCAAGCTAATGTTTTTGGGAAAAAATTATCCAATCCAATTTTCATCAAATTGATCATGCATAACACCATGTTATCATAATTTAAGCATAGTCAAACAATCAATTTCACTCAAACATGCTCAAATCAATTTTGCCCAATTTTTACCCTAATGAAGTTTCATGCTCAAAATGGCTCTGATACCATTGTTGGATTTCTCTAAGGTCCTAAGGATCAATTCAAGCAAGAAACATATATGTGAATACTCGTAAAAGTATGGCGGAAACATACTTACAACGATCGGCTTTTGCGATGCGAGGAACAACAAAAATCTTCAAGCTTTTCTTCCATGGTGCTCTCGGTTTTGCTCCTCCATTTTGGGCTACATTTGCTCGGCCAAGCTCCAAGCTTGGGTGTGCAATCGATGCCCACGAGTGGGTTTCCCTATCACCTTCGTAAGACTCCAGATGTATGCTAGCACTCGGTAATTTTTTGCCACAAAAATCACCTAAGCTTCTCCTTGGCTCACGGAAATTGCAGTGAAAGAATGAAGAAATTGGCCCAAGGCCGAGAGAGTAGGAGAAGAGAAGAGAGAAGATGTTGTGTGTTGTAAAAAAGTGATTTCAAAAAATCAAAAATAAATTGAATGATATACCAAATCCTTGATTTGGTAAAAGTTGAATGACTTTTACACACTTGAGTGTTTTACACTCTTTCACCAAATAACAACTTCCATCACTTTAAAGCAACCAAGTTGACTAGTTGATGTGACGTTTGATGTGACTTGTGGGCCCCACTTGATTCCAAATGCAAGTGGGCCCGCAAACACTCTCGGGCTCGGGTTCGTTAATTCCGAATTAACGAATTTTCCGTTGCAACGTAATTAAATAATTATGCCTACTAAAATTACTATTCACGTCGCTAACGAATTAATTCTAAATTAACTCGTTCGCTCGAATTAAAATCTAATTTCAATTTCGCGTCGAAATCCAATTTCTTATAATATATCGAATATATTATTTTATCGATTAATTCCAAATTAATCGTATTCTCTCTTTTAATAATATTTTATCCTAGATAAAATATCTCCGTAATTAATCCCAGATTAATTTTCTCTCTCTTATTAATTAATCCCAGATTAATAAAGTACGAGTCATATGTCATCGGTGAATCTTTGGGAAGTGACCCATGAGATCTCCAGATATGTTGGCAGTAAATCCGGTTATCGGACTATCCGAATACGTACGTACCTCGTACTACGTCTTTACCGATTTACAAGACATGGTTGGCTTCTAGCAAAGCACCGTGCCTACCCAATTCTCCAGAAATATCCATACAGGAATATGTGATCTATGTCAGGCGTAGTATACGTAGTATTGTGTATGTCGATCCAGTATCGGATGTTCACGTGCAAGGCCTGGGGCTGGAATTGTGTCTGCCCCGTACGAAGCACATATCAGATGTCTGGTAACAAGTCTCTATAATCGGATAACTATGACCTAGTCATATTATCCCGATGACTGCAGTACATAAGAGTACTAGTTTCGTATCCTACGTGATCATCATCTCCATTATAACTGAAGTGATACTTTCATCTTGACATCAAACCCAATACACTACGATTCTCAATATACCCAGAATAGGCGTACACAGAACCGGTTAAAGCCCTGGATGACCAAAACCAAAGTATATTGATTGTCGCAAGTATTAGCGGTGCAAGTCTCAGGTTAAGACCAAATATATCTACCCTGATTCGGACTTCCATAGACACGTAGTTATACTACCAATGGAATTCTGAGGGGTCTATCCAGAGCGAAGCTGTTTTATGTACCATCGGTAAAACACAACCTCCTATTACACTTGCATGAGTATCCAATACCCAAATATATGATAACTATGCTATTGTGCCCTCACAACTCTCACAAGTGTAATACTAGTCTTTTACGCATTTATCGATGTCCAATCTCGATAATACTAATTAATCCCAGATTAATAAAGTGCGAGTCATACGTCATCAGTGAATCTTCGGGAAGCGACTCATGAGATCCCCTGATATGTTGGCAGTAAATCCGGTCATCGGACTATCCGAACACGTACCTACATAGTACTACGTTTTTACCGATTTACAAGACATGATTGGCTTCTAGCAAAGCACTGTGCCTACCCAATTCTCTAGAAATATTCTTAAAGGAATATGTAATCTATATCAGGCGTAGTATACGAAGTATTGCGTATTACGATCCAGTATCGGATGTCATATGCTAGGCCTGAGGTTGGAATTGTGTCTGCCCCGTATGAAGCACATATCGGATCTCTGGTAACTAGTCTCTATAATCGGATAAACATGAAATAGTCATATTATCCCGATGACTGCAGTACATAAGAGTACTAGTGATCATCATCTCCACTATGAATGAGATTCCGAGGGGTCTATCCAGAGCGGAGCTATTTTCCGTACCATCGGTAAAATTCCTATTACACTTGCATGAGTATCCAATACCCAAATATATGAGAACTATGCCGTTATGCTCCCACAACGCGCACAAGTGCAATACTAGTCTATTCCGCATTATCGATGTCCAATCTCGATAATACTCCGACTATGGATGTTTTAATGATTAAACTTTCGTGGATTGATACTGTCTCATATCATCTCAATCCGGAGCTAATCATAAGGACTTTTATCATTTATGTATCTTGGTAATCCAATTACAAATGATAAAAGAACAATTTCCTTTGTCACATAGTTAATTTGTAAAACACCACCATGTTCTGTAAAAATATTGATGCTATGGGTCATAATTGTCCAACAATAGACCCCTCGGAATCCCATTGGTAGTATGACTATGTGTCTATGGGAGTTCGAATCAGGATAGGTGTATTTGGTCTTAACCTGAGACTTGCATCGCTAATACTTGCGACAATCAGTATAATTTGGTTTTGGTCGTCCAGAGCTTTAACAAGTTCTGTGTACGCCTCTTCTGGGTATATTGAGAATCGTAGTGTATTGGGTGTGATGTCAAGACGGAAGTATCACTTCAGTCACATGGAGATGATGATCATGCAGGGATACAGAACTGATACTCTAAGTGTTATAGCCATCGGGGAAGTATGACTTGGTCATGACTTTCCGATCATAAAGAGACTAGTTGCTTGTGATCCGATATATGCTTCGTACGGGGCAGACACAACTCCAGCCCCAGGCCTTGCATGTGACATCCGATACTGGATCGTAATACACAATACTACGTATACTACGCCTGACAAAGATCATGTATTCCGTAGCAGAATATTTCTGAAGAATTGGGTAGGCACGGTGCTTTGCTAGAAGCCAACCATGTCTTGTAAATCGGTAAATATGTGGTACCGGGTACGCACGTGTTCGGATAGTCCGATGACCATATTTACTGCCAACATATCCAGGGATCTCTTGGGTCGCATCCCAAAGATTCACCGATGATGTTTGACTCGAACAATATTAATCTGGGATTAGTTATGAAAGAGAATATTAATCTGGGATTAATTAAGAGAGAAAATTAATCTGGGATTAATTACGGCAAGAATTAATCTGGGATTAATTATCAGAGAAAGAATTAATCTGGGATTAATTGCGTCGAGAATTTATCTGAGATTAAATTCGTCAAGACGAGAGAACGCGATTAATTTGGAATTAATCGGCAAAATAAATTTAATAGTTAAATTAGATTTTACTATTTAATTTATTTAAGTGGGCTAAAATAATATATTAGATATATTAATTGAAATTGGATTTCAACAGAAAATTAAATTGGATTTTAATTTTAAGCGAACGAATTAATTTGGAATTAATTTGCGAGCGATTTTCATAATAATTTTACTGGGTATTATTATTTTATTAAATTAGATTTAATTATACCGCGACGAAAATTCGTTTAATCGGATTAAACGAATCCGAACCCAATGTGTTTGAGTAAGCCCACTTAAATTTTGAATTTAAAGTGTGATAACTTCACTTACATCATTAGTCATTTTTTGATGATTGACATGAGTGATGGATTTTGGTGGAGACTTATCAAACACTCAACATATTTATTTTGGAAATAATTCTTCTCTCTTCAGTTGCCGAATGAGCATCATTTTGTCAAGTTGGCCGATTGGCCTTAATTGGTTGAAGGCCGAATGGCCTTATAACTCATTTAGGCCGAATTGGCCATAAAAGAAATTAAAGCAATTAATGTTGCTGGCCGAATAAAAAGGCAAAAGGCTATTCTCTCTGACTTATTAATATATATATGAGCTGTAGGCCAAAAAGTACGTTGGTTGACTTTTCTTTGAGAATTAAAAACTAATTGCTCTCTGTCGACTTCTTTTATTGATGGCCGAGAAAAGCAATTTTTTTGAAAAACGCCTTTAATGGCTTCTTTGTTTTTAAAATTGGAGACTGCCTCAATTTTGAAAAATGCCAATGGCATTTCGCCTTTTTCTTTAGAAGAATAAGGCCGAATGGCCTCTGTTTCTTGCTTTTGGCCGAGAGGCATTTTGCCTCTGTTTTGGAAACAAAGGCTAAAGCAAATGGCCGATTGCCCCCCTTTCTCTCTTGGATAAATTTGTTTCTTCTAGGGAGATAAAATTTGTTCCATTTGTTCTAGCTAGCACTTATGGGAGTCAAATGAAGGTGATATGGATACTCACCCAAGAGCTTGGAAGCTTCAACATCCTAAATCCGATCAATGTAAGTATTCCGCAACTTTCTTGATCAATTCACACAATAATCACGCTTAGAGATCCTGTGGCATGTCTAGGAAACTAACACTCCGACACTCAAGTCAGTAGTATGAAATGAGCAGTAAATGAGTAAAATGTGAAAGTAATGCTTGTTGTTACCTTATATTTCTTTGGGTGGCTGTGAAGGCGATGGAAAATGTTTAGGGAATAGAAAGCTCATAGAGCTTGTGTCAGAGAGCAGAGGCTTCGATATCAACAGTAATGCTTGAATCAGAGTTGAGAAGCCCCCCGACCTCATGAATTATGCTTCATTTTATAGGTGGAGAAAGATGAATTATCTGGTCTGGCAAATGGGAAAGGAGTCCCCATAACATGCTTATTGTCTCTGCTTTCGGCGGGGGAGAATTATTTTGCATGTTGAATTGGTTTTGGTGGTAAAATAGTTTGTTCTCTAGCTGATGGTTTTGTATAATGGAAAGTTTTATGGGCCGGGTCAATATTTTTGGGCTTAGTTTGGTTCTTGGATCCAAATTTGGCCCGTACAATTTATATCAAAAGATAAACAAATTATTTATGTGGCACTTCATTTTGGACTTCCTTTGTTCACATAAGATGCTAAGATTGAATACTTGAAAAAGCATTTTTAGGAGATTATTTTTACAAATCCTAAAATATGTATTTACCAATCATCACACAAATAACGCCATTGCTACAACACAAGACAGTATGGCATACATTGATACAAAATTCTAGCCATTGGATTCATTTTTTTTTTTTTGCCTAAATCGAACGGTATATATTTTATTTGATTTTTAAGTGAATATAAAATATTATATTACATGAAACTTGATAAGCCGGTATACCAAATTTTCCTCTTTTAACTCAAACTCTGCTCGTCTTCTTCATCTCAAAAACGCAAATTTCAGCTTGAAGTGGCTACAGAAAGGTGTGAGCTTTTTTGTCATTTTCATAATTTTACGTTACTAGTGGTCACTTGTAAATGTTCTTGTTTTAGGGCTTTGCTTGTGTCACTTGGACAGTTCAAATTTGAATAGCAAATGAAATTCGTGACTCAAGAGAGTTAGAAGTTAGAAGTATCAGTTTAAACTTACAAAGTTGATCCCTCCCATTTTAGTCTCATCACATGAACACCAAATACTAAAACTAGTAACAAATGGCTTCTACAAAGAAGCACTTAATTTATACACACACCACCACTCTACTTCTTTGCTCCCCCAGAAATTCACCTTCCCTCCTCTGTTCAAAGCTTGCGCCAAGCTCCAATCACCCACGTGTACGCAGACGTGTACGCAGCCAATGCTCTCATTGGAATGTACACGAAACTTAATCTACTTAGTGATGCTCTTAAAGTGTTCGATGAAATGCCTGACCGGAACTTGGCGTCAATGAACTCGGCAATTTCCGGGTTTACCCACAATGGGTATTTTAGACAAGCTTTGAGCTTGTTTAAAGAAGCGGTGGTTGGAATGTTTAGGCCTGATTCTGTCACTATTGCTAGTGTGTTGTCTGCTTGTGAGAGTGTTGATCATGGCTTGCAAATGCATTGTTTGGCGATAAAGTTGGGCTTTGAGATGGATGTATATGTGGCAAATTCATTAATGACTATGTATTCGAATAAGAAAGATATAATTTTGGCTGCTAGTGTTTGGAGAGATTCCTGAGAAGAATGTTGTGAGCTATAATGCCCTTTTTACCGGGCTTTTGAATAATGGGGTTCCTCTAGTGGTGTTAAAAGTGTTCAAGGACATGAGGAAGTGTTTAAGTGAAACACCCAATTCAGTTACATTTATTTCTGTTATTTCTACGTGTGCAAATCTTTTATATCTTCAGTTTGGTAGGCAGGTTCATGGGCTCATACAGAAAATTGATATGAAATCTGATACTATGGTTGGTAATGCACTTATTGACATGTATTCAAAATGCGGTTGTTTGCCTTGGGCTCATAATGTATTCCAGGAATTGAATGGGAGCAGGGATATTCTGACATGGAATTCGATGATACACGGAATGATGTTAAATGGACAGAGCTCGAAAGCCATGGAGTTGTTTGATCAGTTAGCATATGAAGGATTTAAACCTGATTCAACAACTTGGAATACAATAATCAGTAGATTTTCTCAACAAGGAATGGGATTTGAAGCTTTTAAGTACTTTCGGAAAATGCATTTAGCTGGCACAGTCCCAAGTTTAAAATGCATTATAAGTGTTTTATCAGCCTGTACAAACTATTCTGCTTTGAAGTGTGGAAAAGAGACTCATGGACATGTTATTAGAACTGAGTTAAATAAGGATGAATTCATGGCTACAACTCTTATTTATATGTATATGAAATGTGGGCAACCTACTTGGCCACGAAGAGTTTTTGACCAATTTGAGATAAAACCCGATGATCCTGCATTTAGGAACGTGATGATCTCTGGATACAGAATGAACGGGAAGTATGAGTCTGCAGCTGAAGTTTTTGAACTAATGCAGGAAGAGAAGGTAAAACCAAATTCAGAATCTCTTGTTGCAGTCCTGTCTGCATGTAATCATGCTGGTCAGCTAGACAAAGCATGAGAAGTTTTCAATCTGAATATTATAATCATGGATTTATGACTTCCTTATATCCGCAATTGGTATTGTATTTGTGATTTAAGTCATGTGATATGACTAAGGGAAGTTCTTAATATTTTTCTTTGAATATCAACTCAATTTAAACTCGGTAGTGATAATTACCAAAGAATATCAACTTGTTGATTTTTGCGAACTTTAATGTAGTGCATGATTACTCGAGGAACTGTCGGTTCAAATTTGTTTAAGTGGTTACTTGTTCATTGTTTGTGAAACAATTGATGTCATTGAGAACTGTTTTTTTTTTGGATTTGCATTTTACTGTATATGTAGGCGGTGAGAATGTTGACTCCAGCAAGGAAGAGATTGATGAGGGATTTTAAGAGGTTACAACAAGATCCTCCTGCTGGCATTAGTGGTACTCCTCAAGACAACAATATAGTATTTTGGAATGCCGTAATTCTCGGGTATGTGAATAAAGGAATGAACTTTAAAATTTTTCCATTTTGTAGCAAACTTCCATTTGATATTTCTACTTAAGGTTTTGAGAGGGACAAAGGGTTTTTTGTATTAATATCTTTTGCTGATTAAATTGCAGGCCCAATGACACCCCATGGGACGGAGGTAAAATCATTTATTGTACTTAATTTGGCTTATTTTTCTTCTCTTTTGGGAATGGGGTAGGGGAGTGTTTCTCTAGGTTTATTCTTCGATTGCATGAATTTAATAGGAAGGATGGTTGGTTCCCAATACTTTATTCATGTTTTAGGTACATGTAGCTTATGTTTTTCTTATTGTGAAGGTTATTATGGAAGATTTTAGGAAATCTCTTTATCTCTATGTTCATCTTTGAACATTTTGTTCTGGTGGTAGTTTAGCATGCAGAGATGCCCATTTTGCACCAGCGTAGTTATCCTTTGTTATTAAATATTGTGAAAATAGGTGGATATTTGTTTTTAATTTTTACTAGGGTTTTTTTTATTATTTCAAGTGATTCCATTAATTCTGTCCTTGAATGGTTTTTTAGTTGATAAATGTTGTGTTATGAGATTTAACATTCCGCATAGTGCCTTTACTCCTGGCTAAAATGAGCAAAATAGTATATGGGCTATGCAGAACTTTCCAATGTTCGTTTTAAATCCTGTTTTGTCCCAATTGCTTTTTTGTTTATTGCCACATACTAGAATTGTTATATTGGCTGTATTCAATCTGTTTCACATTTTTAATACTTTTTGAGCCTTGTATTCAATCTGTTTCACGTTATTGCCACATACTGGAATTGTTATACCGGTTGCATTCAATCTGATTCACGTTTTTAATACTTTTTGAGTCATTGTATTCAGTCTGTTTCACTTTATTGCCACATACTGGAATTGTTAAATTGGTTGTATTCAATTTGATTCATGTTTTTAATAATTTTGAGTCCTTGTATTCAACCTGATTCGCGTTTTTAGTACTTTTCCTTCAGGTATATTTAAGTTGACACTTCAGTTTACCGAGGATTATCCAAATAAGCCACCAGCAGTGCGCTTTATTTCTCGAATGTTCCATCCAAATAGTAAGTCAGATGCAAGAAGTTTTTACTTCATTTATTCCTTATGGGACATCTTTACTTCCAAATAGACACCAAATAGGATAATATGGAACTCCACATCATTAGACTTCTAGTCCTTGAAACCTCCGTTTCCTATCAGTTGGTAATTTTTTCGAAGAGACCATTTTTTTTTGGGGGGGGGGGGGGGGGGGGGGGTTCTCTAGTCCATTAGTTTACACTAGGGAACTTGTGTTTTTAAGGTGGTGTTTCTAAGAATATGCAGTTGGGGTAGTCATAACATAGTTAACTTTTCAATGACGAAACATGATGTAAGCTTGAGCGAAGAAATTCGATTATGGCTTTTCGGAATCTTGGCAATTGAAACTAAAGGGTCTAAAAAAGCCTCATTTCATTTAGAATTAATGGCTTCTTGGATCTTTAGATGACTATATAAATGATTTTCATGCCTCTAATTTTTTGTTTCTTTGTCATATTTTGATTGCAGTCGTTGCTTTGTGACCCAAATCCGAACTCTCCTGCAAATTTGGAGGCAGCACGAATGTTTAGCAAGAACAAGTGTGAGTACAATCGGAAAATACAGGAGATTGTTGAGCAGAGTTGGACTGCTGACTAGGTGGTGCTTGTTGGATTATAGGGAACTTGAACCAATTTCATGTTTCTAAATAACATGGAGACTACAATTGGATTCAAAAAAGCGTAGGCCTCGGACAATTTGACGAATAAAAAACTACTCGAATAAAGGGCAGAGTTGAGAGAGATATACTTTAAACTAAAGATATTAAGCATAATAAACCTTTTTTGTGGTGAAAACACTTTTGACTTTGCTTTACGTTTGTTTCGGCTTATGGGGATGGATGTTTGGCCTCTTATTATTAATTTCCTTGTGGTTAGCCACATTACATTACCTTCAGAATTAGTTTAAATTTGTTGTTTACTTGAGCTTGGGTAACCTAAGACTGATGATATTACTAAATAGTAATTTATTGTGAAAAATGATAGAAACTTCCAATTATTGTAAAAATTATTACAATGGTATGACGAGATCACTAATTTTAATGAGATTTCTGCCAATGGTCCTTCTTTTCTGAACTTGAATTGAATTCTGCATATTCCATAGAACATCCACTATTGAAAGGACGGTTGGATGCATCCTCAGTGAGACATTTTGATGGTAATTGTGGCTGCAGTGCTTCCGTATGAAAGGATCAAACTTTAGCTCTTAATTTTGTTGGAGCTTTTGCAAAGCATGTCTCCATAGGGATATTATCAATTTTCCACTCGAAAATCAGATATGTATTTAATTATTTAATTTTTTTTTATTATGTTCAATTTCATACTTGTATTCAAAATTACACCAAAAACGTTAACATTTTTAAAAAAATGCATTATGTCATAAATGTACCGTTTTTATGGAAAGAAAAATCATCGTTTCAATATTAACAAAAGACAACAAAATGAAGTAGTCTACCTTTTTCTCCATTGTTTATTCAATGTAATAATGTGCATCAGTTTACACATTTTCGCTCCGAAAGTTTTCCAGACCCGCCATTATTTGTATTAAAATCTTTCCAATCATCTACAAAGAATTATTTTTAATTAGTCGAGTTAGTTGGAACCGGATCATATTTTCCTATTTTATACTTGGAACGAAATATAGCCGTCAACAAAAACAAATCATTAAATTAACTACTAGAATGGGATTATGAGCTATCTTACTTTGATTTGCACAGAAATTTTACAAAGAAACTCCAACATCTACATAATTGGCCATTTTCACATGAAAGAGACAGAAAGAAAGAGGCTGTTGTTTTTTCTTCTTCTAGGCTCGTGAAAATGGTTTAAAGGAGAAGGAGAAATAGTTTTTTAAAAAAAATTGGGGCCGCACAGGTTATATATTATAGGTTAAAATAAGGACATATATATGCCTCATGTTTAAATTTGTAAAGAATCTCATAATAGAACATCACTCCTATGAAAATGTATAGTTTTGACTTCATTCCAATCCAAATTTGAAAAAAAAATGCTAACACGAAAGTTGTAGATCCATGTCTAAGCTTTCCGGTGGTATTAAAATTATTGAAAACTGAAATTTGTAGGTCAAGTTTGTAGGAGTTCAATCAAAGTCCCAAGATCATATATAAAGCATAAAAACCGAGTATGAACACATCAAAGGAGGTGCGGAATATACTCACATTGAATTCGGTTTTGATGCAAAGAAGAACAAGATGCGTTTTTGCTTCCTCCAAGCTCACGGCAACAGCTCTCCAAGGCAGTGGGCTGTTCGGTTTGGACTGGTTCGGCTTCCTCCATGTTCGGCCATTGATGAGCTCCATGAAGCTCCAAGCTTCAAGCTTCCATGCTCAAAGAATCACTTCCCTATCACCTATGTATCACTCATGGTGTGCTAGCACTAAGTCTTCTTTAATTTTGCTTCTCAAAAATTCAGTGAAACCAGAAAAATCAAGAAGAAAATCGGCTTGAAGCCGTGAAGAAGAGGAGAAGAAATGAGAGGGAAAAGAGAAACCGTATACCTTGCATGTTGGAGAGAGAGAGGACCGAATAAAAAAAATGTAAAAAGGGAAAAGAAAAAGTAATATATATTATTCATTTATTTTCCAAAAATAAATAAAACATATATATATTCCAAACCTTTTCATATTCCATCACTTTTACCTTTTACTTTAAGTCACATCACATCACTTTAATAAGTGACATGTTGTCAAGTCACATCACTCAAAGTGACAATTGATTTGACGCATGATGTGACAAATGATTTGACGCTTGATGTGACTCGCGTGCCGCGCTCGAATTCGAAATGCGAATGCGCTCGCAATCACTCTCGGGCTCGGGTTCGCTAATTCCAAATTAACGAATTTTCCATCGCGTCGTAATTAAATGATTACGCCTAGCGAAATCACTATTCACGTCGCTAACGAATTAATTCTAAATTAATTCGTTCGCCCGAATTAAAATCTAATTTTAATTCCGCGTCAAAATCCAATTTCGATTAATATATCGAATATATTAATTTTACCGATTAATTCCAAATTAATCGTTCTCTCTCTTTAATTAATATTTTATCCCAGATAAAATATCTCCGCAATTAATCCCAGATTAATTTTCTCTCTCATCGAATTAATCCCAGATTAATTCTATCTCTCTCTTCTAATTAATCCCAGATTAATCAAAGTGCGAGTCATACGTCATCGGTGAATCTTCAGGAACCGACCCATGAGATCTCCGGATATGTTGGCAGTAAATACGATCGTCGGACTGTTCGAACACGTAAGTACCTCGTACTACGTTTATATCGATTTACAAGACAAGGTTGGCTTCTAGCAAAGCGCCATGCCTACCCAATTCTCCAGAAATATTCTTACAGGAATATATAGATCTGTATCAAGCGTAGTATACCGTAGTATTGTGTATATTGGCCCAGTATCGGATAGTCACGTGCTAGGGCTGGGGCTGGATAAGTGTCTGCCCCGTCCGAAGCACATGTCGGATGTCTGGTAACATAGTCTCTATAATCGGATATTTATGACCTGGTCACAATATCCCGATTGGTTGCGCAACACTTAAGAGCACTAGTACCGTATCCTGCGTGACATCATCTCCAATATAACTGAAGTGATACTTCCGTCTTGACATCACACCCAATACACTACGACTCTCTGATAAACCCAGAAATGGTGTACACAGAACCGGTTAAAGCCCTGTACCACCAAGACCAAAGTCTACCGATTATCGCAAGTATTAGCGATGCAAGTCTCAGGTTAAGACTATACACACCTACCTTGATTTCGGCCTCCCATAGACACATAGTTATAATACCAATGGGATTCCGAGGGGTCTATCCAGAGCGAAGCTGTTTCCCGTACCATCGGTGAAACACGACCTCCTATCACACTTGCATAAGTATCCAATACTTATATATATGAGAACTATGTCGTTGTGCCCTCACAACACGCACAAGTGCAATACTAGCCTATTCCGCATTATCGATGTCCAGTCTCGATAATACTCCGGCTAGGGATATTTAATGATTAATCCTTCGTGGACTGATACTGTCTCATATCATCTCAATCCAGGAACTAATCATATGGACCTCTCTTCATTTATATATATTTATAGTGATTTAATCACAAATGATGAGAGTGCAATTTCCTTGTCACATAGTTAATTTGTACAACAACACCGTGATCTGTACAAATAGTGACGCTATGGGTCATATTATCCAACAATCTCCCACTTGGCACATAGCCAATCACTCGAGTGTCTAACACCCGAACTATGTACAATTCGCTCAAATTGCTGAGGAAAGGTTTTCGTCAGCGGATTTGCTTAATTATCGTCTGACGCGATTTACACGATCATCACATCGCCACGATGTATGATCTGAACGAATCAGATGATATAGAAGTATATATCTGGATCGTCGATGAGACCTTTAATTCTTTAGCCTGTGCTGACGCCTAGCTCAGCTGCTAACAGAACTATATCTAATCTAATTAGATTCATTATCGATCCAAATGGCTTCTATTGCTGCCTCAGCTGCAGCAATAATCCGCATTTGTTGTTAATTCGGCAACAGTTATCTTGCTCGGAATATTTCCAGCTTACTGTCCCGTCCATCAAACTTTATAGTACCGCAGTATTTACCGGTTTGGAAACTTGCAGCAGTGATCCCAGTCACTTCAAGTTCTCCATCTCCATAGTTTAAGACAACATCTTCAGTTCTCTCAGATACTAACAGATGTTCTTAATCTTCAATCCAGTGACTATCACTTGGATTGACCCGATTGTGACTCCATATGCTCAAAGCGTATGAGACACCAATACAAGTACATTTTAAATGTACAATTTCTCAGAGAGTGTTACCAACTCCAAATCTAGCCCAGTAGATCTTTATTCCTTGAATAAAGGTTGTTACTCCCCAGAATTCTACGGAGAATTTCTTATGAAAGCCAAGCTTTCACCGATTGTTTTATGGGAATTTCATTGTCAAGAAGCGACATATTATCATTATTTTACATGACATTCATGTCAGTGCACTCCCACTAACCTCCTTATATACACAAGAATTATTTCGTTTTGAGTCAAATCATAAACCATTATGATTATTTCAAAACGTCAGTTTCAAGAACCTTATGCTTGCTTCAATCCAAACATGGATCGAATAACCCGCAAACCTTGTTTGTCGGTTATACAAAATCGTCAGGATGTTGAAAGCATCCTCCAAAAGGTTTCCTTTTCAGGAAAGCGATTTTGATCTGCAACTGACACATTTCATAAATGAAATATGCAGTTATCAACAAGCATCTTCAAAATGGATTTACCATGGCAACAGGTAAAAGGTTGAACCGTTATTAACACAATGTTGATAACGATACCTTTCCGTCAAAAACCCTGCTTTGTACGTTGGTATGTTGCCTTCCATGTATGTCTTCCTTGAAGACGTTTAATGTACCATAGGCACAATGCCTTGTGGTACAACAACTAGTATCCAAAATAGTTGTTAAACATGGAATCCATTCCAGACTCATGGCACTTTGCCATAATAGGGAGTCGATACCTTGTATCACTACCTCATACGTAATCAGTTGGTGTACCTTAAAAGATTAACATCTTTATGAGGTGAGATCAGAAACCCATACCCCAGGTTGTTTTCTGACTCTCTCTGATCTACACGGTTTCTTGTGTATTTGAAGATTAATGGTATAGATTCATCATTGATGAACTATTTGTGTTCCATTATGGACTTCGTGCCTAGAACAGTATTACTCCGATTTTCATCGAGTATCACTATCCTCCCACTGACCACTGCATATCGGTATTTCACTCAGGAAAAACCGCATGGTGAGCAACAATCACATTGTTCTCATGTGAGATTTATAAGTACTATACTTATGGTTTCCTTTAGGATAACCTATATTGGCACTTATCCAATTTGGGTCCTTAGTTTGGTATCATCCAAACGTTATGCCTGGCATACCCAAATTATCAGGAATGAGAAACCTCGTTTCTTCCCTGTTCATATCCTATATGATATCTGTCAAACAGATTTATATGGAACCTTATTCTAAATAAGTTTTGCACTGATGATACATATCCTTTAGAAGAAAACAGTAGCTCAGAGTGACTCGTGATTAGCCTTATCATGTCTAACATGATTCGGTTAATCCGTTCGGACACACCGTCTAACTGACGTGTCTCGGGAGGAGTCCTCATATGAAAGAATACCGTACTATTTCATGTATGTACGAAACTTACTGCTTAAGTATTTTCCATTACGGTCTTACCGTGGCGGAATAATACTATAGCCGATCTGTTTATTTACTTCGTGTCGAAACTTTAAAGTTTCTGATTTGTGTTCTTCAAAAGAAACGCATAACCATAACGTGACACCACATCCGTTAAGGTCACGAAATATTCATGTTCACATCTAGCCTAGCTCGATATGGGCCCACTAACTTCACCATGAATAGGGCTAACAGATCGGTGGCACTTACACTATTACCAAGTAAACAGTGTTTAGGTACTTTACCTAACAAACTAGATTCGTAGACTTTATTTGAATAGTCAAATCAGTCCTAGTACCCGCTCTTCAAAAGTGCGGATATACGAGTCTTGTATAATTGTGTCCCAGACAACAATGCCACAAATAAGTCTCTATTGATCAAATCAATTTGAGCTATTTATTTGTCAATTTATATGTTTGAGATTTTATTTATATTCAAAATATAAATTCTGTTATTTACATCTAATGTATTTATCTCAGTATCATCTTTATATAATAAAACACTTAGTGTTCTATAATATAAAGGTTTTATCCGCAACGGATTAAACACTGATAAAGAGATAATGTCTCTAGTCAAACTAGTTACATTATAACAGTTCCTAATTCAAGTACATACCCGAAGGGTAGTTCCTAAACTTAGGTATCTACGGTCGAAACAACGACTTTCGTCCCGTTTCCGATTCGCAGAGGAATCTCAGCTTGAAGTCAGTATCCTGCTTAAAGCAGATTCTGAACATCAATACATATATTTTATGTACCACGCTAAGTATTTAAAATCTAATTTCAATACTAGCTGTGAACATAACTAAGACAAACATTTTTAAAGTTAGAGCCTCGCCATTTCTTTAATTCCTTCGTGTCTTCCATATCCAAATGGTAGTCACTTTGGGATATGTCAATTATCCTTTTCAATATTTTAGGAACCTTAGGCCAAGCCTTGGGTTTTTAGAATATTGAAAGGAATGTGCACCTCGTGCTACATGCCCAATTGCAAACTTTGACTTTACATGAATAGTCAATTAATTCTCCAAGAATTATAAATTGCAATTTTAATACTTCTTAAATCTAAAAATAGATTTATGACAAGTATATTAAATTAAGCATTAAAGTCATCATCACAAAAATCTTCCAAAGATTTTATGCTCTACTTATCTTGCTTAATTTTGGGCTTAAGGTATAATGAGTTATTTTATCAAATAAAGTAACCTATTATTTATTCCCAATTTGAAAATTAAATCATTTAAAATATTTTAATCCCAGATTATATTTTAAATATCCAACTTTTCAATTTTATCTTGATTACAATAGTCCAACTATTTAATCAACGATTAGTGGTACTTTATATATTATAATGATTGTAATAGTCCAACTATATAATCAAATATAATCCAAATTAATTAACCTCAATTACATTGATTACTATAATCCAATTATAAAATCAACTGTAAACTGAAATTAATTAATTCAAATATATTGATTAATATAATCCAATTATATATAATCAAGTATAATACAGTCCAACTGTTTATTAAAACAACAATTTAAATATTAGTCTAACTAACATTTAATCTAATGACGAAATAATTTAAATTGAGCGCGTATGGCGAGTAATTGAACGAGTATTGCAAATTCAATTCTTGCCTCCCACTATTTTTCGTCGAGCCTCTAACCCTCTGTCGAGTACTCGGGAAACTGTGTTTCCTAGTGGGCTAGGATCCCGTTAAATACCACACAATCTTGACTTTGGCCAACAAATTGTATGATAATTAACTAGGTAGATCTCGAAGATCAATTGGATCTCATCCAACTCCTAGATCCAGTAGGTGGACATCCAAGTCCCAAACATATATCTTATATATGTCTATACATCGAATGTATACCCTAACCTATTTCCTCTGAATCAACTAGGCCTTGGCTTTGGCACAACAAACCTAGTGATCCCAGTCAAGCGCGGACCCATTGACATGGAAGCTTCGTAATCAATGTCAATGGACAAGAAGTGGTCTTGACTTTGGCCAACAAACCACAACTTGGACACGACACCGATATGGAACAAAGCCTCGTGATTAAAACACATCTTTGATGGACAAGGGCTTGACTTTGGCCAACAACCCCTGCCAATCTCGGATCTTGAGTAAGAATCACTCAATGGAAGGAAAAACGCATGATATTTAACGAGGGTTTTTCGCGTGCAAATTGGCTACCAATTTAATTATCTTTGTTAAGGTCTCATCATCATACACCCTTAAGCATGCATTCTAAACACATAATAAAGCGAGTATGAAATAAAATAATAATGATATGCAGATGGATACTTTACATTGATCCTAGATCAAATCTCTCACTTTCTCTCTCCCGCTAGCACTTGTATTACTTCTACCCGTTACACTACACTTCTAAAGAAACCTCTTTTACATGGAGGGGAATAGGTGAGAAGAGAATACAAAGAAATAGGAGATAAGGCTGGACACGCAGGTCCAATTTAATAAATCAAATTTATTACAATTTCCAAAATCGCCCCACCCGACTAATATCCATCCGATATACATTATTCAAACATCACAACCATGTATTTATACAAGCATGTTATCAATCAATCAATCAAATTAATTAATCTTGATTATTAGTGATCATCCAATGTTCAAACAAAGATTTGATTTTGTTCGAGTCAAACTCGTATTGCGAACACGTACTCAAAGTACGATTTCTACGAATTAAATTAAATTACATAATTAAATCCAATTTAATACGTATTTAATTCTAATTCATTATTTAATTATAAATTAAATATTACACTTTTATTAACGAACCTTTACGACTTAAATTCCAAATTTAATCGCAACGGGTCTCAAAGCCCGACTAACATCTAATGTTTTATTTAATTAAAGTCCAATGTGCTTTTAATTAATTTCTATAGGCGTGGACTTTTGGTCAACTCGGGTCAAACCGAACAACCAAAATCCAATCCGGGAGTTACCCCATAAGCCTTTAAATTAATTTTGGCCCATTAGGCCCAATTAAATAATTAAGGTCCATTAAGTCATAATTGGACCTTTTGGATTCGGTTTTGGGCCTAATTGGATCCAACCAATTTTGCCTAATCCCAACTTTGTTACAACAAAGCCCAAAAGCCCAATTACAACCAAATAGTGTCCAACACAATTCAATTAAAATCAAACCCAATTAACATGCTTTCAAGTCTCGGCAATTAGGGGTTTTTCAATTCGATTCGGTTTCAATCCAATTGAGTCCACAATCATAATTTACCAAATCAATTCAACTCATCCAATGAATCAAACAACAAAATCACAATGAATTTCATGTTCATTAAGATTCGGCCAAGCCACTTTAAAAGGGAAAAAATGTTCCAAATCAAAATTCAATCCAATTGAACTTCAAAACAACATTAACCAATTGTTTTAAGTCATCCAATGATTAAACAAAACAAAATTACCAAGACATTAGGGTTATCCAATTTTCGGCCAAGCCTCCAATTTGGGGAAAATTGATCCAATACAATTTTCTTGAAATTGATCACACACAATCTCAATTAAACATGTTCTAAGCATACTTAAACATCCAATTCAATTAAAACATGCTCAAACACATTTTACCCAATTTCAAGTTACATGTTCAACCTAAAGAATTGGGGAAAATTGATCTAATCCAATTTTCTTGAAATTGATCATGCACAACTTCAATTCAACCTCATTCAAGCATACTTCATGAAACAATTCAACCAAATCATGCCTAAATCGAGTTTACCCAAATTAAAGTTTTGACCAAAAATAAGCAAATTGGGGAAAATCAATCCAATCAATTTTTTATCAAATTGATTACATATAACTCAAATTAGATCATATGCAAACATTCTTAAACAATCAATTTGTCAGAATCAAGCTAAAATCAAAAAGCACCAAATTTGCTCAAGAACCCTAATTCGGTTTTATGCATCAATAGCTCAAGATACCATTGTAGGAGTTCAATCAAAGTCCCAAGATCATATATAAAGCATAAAAACCGAGTATGAACACATCAAAGGAGGTGCGGAATATACTCACATTGAATTCGGTTTTGATGCAAAGAAGAACAAGATGCGTTTTTGCTTCCTCCAAGCTCACGGCAACAGCTCTCCAAGGCAGTGGGCTGTTCGGTTTGGACTGGTTCGGCTTCCTCCATGTTCGGCCATTGATGAGCTCCATTGAAGCTCCAAGCTTCAAGCTTCCATGCTCAAAGAATCACTTCCCTATCACCTATGTATCACTCATGGTGTGCTAGCACTAAGTCTTCTTTAATTTTGCTTCTCAAAAATTCAGTGAAACCAGAAAAATCAAGAAGAAAATCGGCTTGAAGCCGTGAAGAAGAGGAGAAGAAATGAGAGGGAAAAGAGAAACCGTATGCCTTGCATGTTGGAGAGAGAGAGGACCGAATAAAAAAAATGTAAAAAGGGAAAAGAAAAAGTAATATATATTATTCATTTATTTTCCAAAAATAAATAAAACATATATATATTCCAAACCTTTTCATATTCCATCACTTTTACCTTTTACTTTAAGTCACATCACATCACTTTAATAAAGTGACATGTTGTCAAGTCACATCACTCAAAGTGACAATTGATTTGACGCATGATGTGACAAACGATTTGACGCTTGATGTGACTCGCGTGCCGCGCTCGAATTCGAAATGCGAATGCGCTCGCAATCACTCTCGGGCTCGGGTTCGCTAATTCCAAATTAACGAATTTTCCGTCGCGTCGTAATTAAATGATTACGCCTAGCGAAATCACTATTCACGTTGCTAACGAATTAATTCTAAATTAATTCGTTCGCCCGAATTAAAATCTAATTTTAATTCCGCGTCAAAATCCAATTTCGATTAATATATCGAATATATTAATTTTACCGATTAATTCCAAATTAATCGTTCTCTCTCTTTAATTAATATTTATCCCAGATAAAATATCTCCGCAATTAATCCCAGATTAATTTTCTCTCTCATCGAATTAATCCCAGATTAATTCTATCTCTCTCTTCTAATTAATCCCAGATTAATCAAAGTGCGAGTCATACGTCATCGGTGAATCTTCAGGAACCGACCTATGTGATCTCCGGATATGTTGGCAGTAAATACGATCGTCGGACTGTCCGAACACGTAAGTACCTCGTACTACGTTTATATCGATTTACAAGACAAGGTTGGCTTCTAGCAAAGCGCCATGCCTACCCAATTCTCCAGAAATATTCTTACAGGAATATATAGATCTGTATCAAGCGTAGTATACCGTAGTATTGTGTATATTGGCCCAGTATCGGATAGTCACGTGCTAGGGCTGGGGCTGGATAAGTGTCTGCCCCGTCCGAAGCACATGTCGGATGTCTGGTAACATAGTCTCTATAATCGGATATTTATGACCTGGTCACAATATCCCGATTGGTTGCGCAACACTTAAGAGCACTAGTACCGTATCCTGCGTGACATCATCTCCAATATAACTGAAGTGATACTTCCGTCTTGACATCACACCCAATACACTACGACTCTCTGATAAACCCAGAAATGGTGTACACAGAACCGGTTAAAGCCCTGTACCACCAAGACCAAAGTCTACCGATTATCGCAAGTATTAGCGATGCAAGTCTCAGGTTAAGACTATACACACCTACCTTGATTTCGGCCTCCCATAGACACATAGTTATAATACCAATGGGATTCCGAGGGGTCTATCCAGAGCGAAGCTGTTTCCCGTACCATCGGTGAAACACGACCTCCTATCACACTTGCATAAGTATCCAATACTTATATATATGAGAACTATGCCGTTGTGCCCTCACAACACGCACAAGTGCAATACTAGCCTATTCCGCATTATCGATGTCCAGTCTCGATAATACTCCGGCTAGGGATATTTAATGATTAATCCTTCGTGGACTGATACTGTCTCATATCATCTCAATCCAGGAACTAATCATATGGACCTCTCTTCATTTATATATATTTATAGTGATTTAATCACAAATGATGAGAGTGCAATTTCCTTGTCACATAGTTAATTTGTACAACAACACCGTGATCTGTACAAATAGTGACGCTATGGGTCATATTATCCAACAAAGTTATGGCAAAAATACCAAATACTGTCATAACACGATAAAATCTTATAGTACCGTAAAAACTGAAAAATTTACTTCAGGTTCCCGAAATAATTCATACCAATAATAAACTTGCTAATAATGCAATATTATATGCTTAGATAATGCTTCGCACAAAAAGAAAATTACCATCATGATTGTATCATGGCAATCGGAGTGTTACAACCATTCTTTCTGAAGTTTGACAATTTTACCCTTTATAAATTATATAATACACAATGCAGCCAGTTTTGCTCCATTACCCATGCGTGAGTCAACCTCCCCATGACAGAGTCTCCTATTATTTCTCAGGCCCTGCACATTGTTACATAAGTGAGTCCCACAACCGGTGTCAAGCTCCCAAGTAGAAGGTTCAAAGTTTTTGAGAATATAGTTCAATCATATACAACATACCTGAAGCATTGGGCTTCTTGGCCTCTTGGGCTTCCTTGGCTTTCAAGGATCTGCTGTCTTTATTCCAATGACCGTTCATTCCACAAAAGAAACATTTATCCTTTCCATTTTTCTTCTCCACCTTACCATTAGGCTTTAGGTGATCTGGAGCCTTGGCCTTGCCTTTATTTTTCTTTGGGCCTCGTGGCTTTAGGTCCGTACCCGTAAGCATGACGGAGGTTTTAAGCTTCGGTTTCAAGTCATTCTCTACTTGCTTTATCACATTATGCAATTCTACTAAAGTAACTGTAGACACTTCATTTTTTCATAAGTTACGGAAGTCGCGGGAAACAGACTCGGAAGGGAAAATTCAAAAATAAGTACATCATCAGATTTAATTCGTTTGTTTGGTCTCGGGTTCGCTTGATGGATCTCCGTTTTAAATGTTAGCTTCGGCCCAAAAATCTCAGCAACCCACACCAAGCCACACGCCCAAGCCCACAAAAATCCAAGCCACACGCCCAAGGCCCACAAAATCCAATCCAAAATATTCAAATCAAATTTAACACATGCCAAAATCTAAATAAATCACATTTTAAATTAAAAATATTCCTCCACCAAAAATACACAATATTCTTTGCTTAAACAAATTAATTAAATACACCCCATAATTGCTTGATTTGTTCCCTTTTTAAGCCATGCACAAACAAGGAAACCCTAACATGCACTATTATAAAAAGAGGACTAAACCAAACCCTAAGCTTCCTCTCTCACTCCTTTGGGACTCCCTCTCACAGCAAAAACAAAGAAAAAAAGAAAAGAAACTCACAACTCTCTGCAACCTTCTCTCTCCATCTCTCTCATCATCTCTCATCCTTCACGTAACACACTCACCCTAGCTCTCATTTTCTTCTCGGCAAAACCCTCACAAATCAATAAGCAGCCCTTAACACTCACGGCCTCCCTCTCTCTCACCATAAACCAAAGCACACACAAAAGAATACAAACACACAAACCTGCCAAACTGTAACATAAACAGCCCATAAACAGATACACACTCTTTCTCGGCAATAAACAAACAAATAACCTAATCCTATCTAAACACGTCCCTCACTCTCGACAACAGACCCTTTCACCAAACCTTAAGCCCCCAACCGACATAGCCATATAGGACTACTCTCTCTCTCGACAAGCCACCTGTAGCCACAAAAACGTGACAATCAAAACCCCCCTCTCCACCGATTCAAACTCAGGAAATCGTGACACATACACGCTATCAACAAATCAGTCCACTGACCGAAATTAAAAAAATTAATAAACAAATTGCCCTTTTGACACCCCAAAGTCGTGAAACAGCAAGAAAACGTAAAATAGTCCAAAAAAATAGCCTCAAAAAATTGTTCAAAAAATAACACTAAAATAGTCCCAAAAACAGTGAGTAAAACAACCCAATAAGTCACGGAAAATAGTCCCCAAATCAGTCCAAAATAGCGAAGAAAATAGAGAAATCGGCGGCTTAACACAGCGAAACAGTGAATAAAATATTGAACCAATGAAACAGAAAAGTGACGGAACATTAACCATTCCGGTGACGATGTAACGCACTTCCGAGAAGCAACTTAAAAGGTAAGACCTGAGGGCACCCTTTATTATTTTGTTATTCACTTTTTTTGTTGTTATTTTTCCATTTATCGCTTTGCATTCATTCTATGTTAATGCTTGAGTGTTGCCTCCCGTGGTATATCGGATGGACCCATACATAAATTCCGTAGCCGAATCTGAATTTTCGGTAGCGCAGTCTGTACTTGGGATACAATTTCATGTACCACTTGAGAAATTTTCAAGTCTGTACTTGGGATACAATTCCATGTACCACTTGAGAAACTTTCATTCACGTGTTCACTTTGTTATTTAATTGTTTTGTTCATTCATTGTATGTGTTTACTGTTTTGTTATTTATTTTCTATGTATTGTTTCTTTATTTACTCATGCATTGCCATTTAGTGCGTATGGGCTAACTACGTTGGATTAAAGGTCCACCATTTGAGGAAAATGCCTAAAAGCTACCTTTACCACGACGTTTTGCCGCACCGCATCTCTTTTATTATTTCGTTGTTTACTTTCGGCATATCATTGCTTTAATTATTTATGCATTGCTATCTAGTGCGCATGAGCTAACTATATTGGATTAAAGGTCCTCAAATGCCTAAATGCTACCTTTACCACGATATTTTGCCGCGTTGCATCTCTTTTATTATTCCGTTATTTACTTTCATGTGTTATTGCTTTATTTATTTATGCATTGCTATTTAGTGCGCATAGGCTAACTATGATGGATTAAAGGTCCTCCATTTGAGGAATATGCCTAAAGGCTACCTTTACCACGATGTTTTGCCGCGCCGCATCTATTTTATTATTCCGTTATTTAATTTCCGCATGTCATTGCTTTATTTATTTATGTATTGCTATTTAGCACTCATGGGCTAACTATGTTGGATTAAAGGTCCTCTATTTGAGGGAAATGCCTAAAGGCTATCTTTACCACGATGTTTTGTCGCGCCGTATCTCTTTTATTATTTCGTTATTTACTTTCCACACTTATTTATTTATGCATTGCTATTTAGTGCGCATGGGCTAATTACGCTGGTTTAAAGATCCTCCATTTGAGAGAAATGCCTAAATACTACATTTACCACAATATTTTACCGTGCCGGGTATACAAGATCCCATATGGATGTTGGCCAAAGTTCTGGATCGCGCCTTTCTTTTGTTGATTTTGTTATTCATATTTTCGGTTGTTATTTTTCCATTTATCGCTTCGCATTCATTCTATGTTAATGCTTGAGTGTTGCCTTCTTGTGGTATATCGGATGGAAACCCATACTTAAATTCCATAACCGAATCCGAATGGATGGTAGTGCGGTCTGTACTTGGGATACAACTCCACGTACCTCTTTGGGAAACCTTCGTGCATGTGTTTATTGCATTATGGATGCCATTTTTGTGATCTCGTTCGAATGCATTTCCGAATGCTACTCGAACACATGCATTCTACCTCACCCCGTTCGAACGTATTTCCGAACACTACTCGAACATGCATGCATTTTGTCTTGCCATGCATCATACCTCATCCCGTTCAAACGTATTTCTGAATGCTACGAATGCGTGCATTCTGCCTCACTCCGTTCAAACGTGTTTCCGAACGCTACTCGAACGCGCGTGCACGCTGGACAGATTCTTTTATCATGTTTTATGCATATTCATCTCTTTAGCTACCTCTTTTACATATGCACTTAATCATTTCTCATTTACTGTTATTATTTTTTTATATTTTTACACTTCTTTGTTTAATATGTTTATGGAATTACGCATTTGCCTTCATTTTTATTTACGTTCATGGGTGTGTAAACTTGTGTGTTGATTAAATTATCTTGCATGTGTTGCATACGAATTGGTTATATTATTGCATGAATCCTTTCATTACAATTGACATAAGTAAGGGACCATTCCGAACCCAATGATTTGAGGTATTCTCTTGCGAGGGGTGGGTGCAGCCTTAAATCATTTCCTAGTTCACACTGGGTGGCGACTCCATTTATTCTCCGGTTTAGTCCCCCGCGGGATACTCCGTACTCCCAATGGGCCGCGAGCCCAGACAGCGTCGCCCACCTTTGTACCATGTCTACAGTCTGGCGACTCCACTGGGGATAAAGAATCGGCCTCAAAATAATGCCTTGTAATGTTTGTGGTTTTTGCTTTGGTTTTACAGGTCTCATATATTTTGCATACCTTTTTATATTGATGGCATCATGTATCGTGAAGTCATTTTCGCTTGAAGCGGTGGATCATTATATGATATCATCACTCGTTGGCACATACCTTAGGGAAAAAAAAGGTGTGCTCACTTGGTCTCTCGAACCCTTGAGTGGGGAGCCCTAGTTGTGAGCAACTCTTCGCCGGCATGAGCCTTTATCAATACTCCCATAAACCTGCATGAGAACCATAGTTATATGACTTATAGAAGCCACCATTTATGCTTGTGTTTGGGACCATCATCATTTGGATTCATTTGGACCTCTTGTCATGAGATGTGAACTTGTTGGGCCATTTAAACTGGGACGAGTTTATGTCTTATGATGATTGGGCCAAAAGCTTTCAAAATGACAATGGGCCACTTTGTGTTTGGGCCCCATATTATTTGAAGTTGTTTAGTCACCTTATCGCAAAAGTGTAAACCTGTTGGGCCTTTTGCAACTAGGACAAATTTACACCTCACGATACATGATTGAATGCTTTGAAATGATAATGGGCCAACTTGTATGAAAACCTTGATGGGCCTAGAAAGTCTAAATATGATCTAAATATGCTGAAATCATGAGTCTGATATCCGCACTGGCTTTCATCCAGGAAAAATACTCATTGTTACGGCATATTTGCATACTTTTGGATACCTCTGAGTTCATCCCCCATGACCGCGGTTGCTGAAAGTCCAATTTATCATTTCTAAACAATGGCGTGATCCCATAATAGGCTTAGCCAATGTTGTAAATGGGCGGCCTTTGTCTTTTACTGATGGAAAGGGATTGAAGTGACCAAAGTTCATCCCGTAGCATATGAGAGAGCGATTTTGTGTACCTTGTATCGATGCATAGAATAAGCCATATCTAGAACCAAAATAGGCATACCTTGAGTGTGGGAGAAATAAGGTTAGAAGGATATATTCTGTTTTGATCACCATATACATCTTATATACCTTATGCATCACACGCATACATGATTGGCCTAAAATGCAGAGAGATATTGAGCGTTTGTGTGATAAATGCTTGATTTGTAAAAAGGCTAAATCTAAGGTAATGCCTCATGGGTTATACACACTATTGTCTTGTACCTAGTGAGCCATGGGTATATGTATCAATGGACTTTATATTGGGTTTACCTAGGACTAGGCATGGTAGAGACTCCATATTTGTAGTGGTTTATAGGTTCAGTAAGATGGCATACTTTATAGCATGTCATAAAACTGATGATGCCACTAACATTGCTGACTTATTCTTTAGAGAAGTGGAATACTCCATGGAATTCCACAGAGTATAGTTTCATATCGAGATGTTAAATTCCTTATTCACTTTTGGAAAGTTTTATGGGGTAAGTTAGGAACAAAACTTTTGTATTCTACTACTTGCCATCCTCAAACTGATGGACAGACATAAGTGGTTAATAGGACTTTGACTCAATTATTCCGTACTATTATATCTAAGAACTTGAAAACTTGAGAGGATTGTTTGCCTTTTGTTGAATTTGCATATAACCGTAGCATTCATTCTTCTACATCTTATTCACCATTTGAAATTGTTTATGGTTTTCAACCACTAACTCCATTAGATTTGTTACCATTGCCTGTTTATGAGCATGCAGGGTTAGATGGAAAAAAGAAAGCTGATTTGGTGAAACACATACATGAGAAAGCAAGAATACAACGAAAGAATGAACAATATGCTTCTCATGCCAATAAGGGAAGAAAATGTGTGGTATTTCAGCCTGGATATTGGGTTTGAGTACACATGCAAAAGGAAAGAATTCCTGAACAGCGTAAATCCAAGCTACAACCGAGAGGGGATGGTCCATTTCAAGTCTTGGAACGGATTAATGACAATGCATACAAGCTGGATTTACAAGGTGAGCATAATGTATCTGCGACATTTAATGTTTCTGACTTAACTCTTTTTGGTGCAGGTACAAATTCGAGGTCGAATCCTTTTCAAGAGGGAGGGAATGACATAAATCTAGCAACTTACGGAACATTAAATCCTTTGCAATTGCCAACATGTCCAATCACACGCCAAAGAGCTAAGAAGATCAGAGACGCAATGGCGGGGCTAGCATAGAATGCCATCTTCCCAAGTAGCTTAAATGCTTGCATTACTGTTATCAAATAATGTATAACATCTCATATTTTTGGGATAATTCTGGAAAACTTCCCAGACCAAAATTACTGTCCCGGAACAGAGCGACATTAGCGGATAAGTGTTTAAGTGATGAAATATGGGTTGGAATAATATATTATGAATATGTAGGAAACGCTTTCCCCGCGCAGCAGAAGCGATTAGGCACACGGATCAGACTTGAAATTTTTTTCTGCTTTCCCCTTCCTTTTGCCGAATCTGACAGCAAGTATACTAAAATTTTGCTTCTATTTCGGACAAGATTTCAGCCCCGGAATACCCTCGAAACAGTCCCCGAACATCCCCCCGAACTACAGTGAAAAAGCGGACTGTTTTGGACCCGTTACACACCCGAACTGCACCTAAAATAGTCCCTGATTTGCGTGACCTGCTGTGATGTTTTAGGTCTGATTTTTCCACTCAAAAATAATCCCAACTCAGCCTCAAAATGTCCCCAAGGTGTTTCCCAAAATCCCAAATTAAAACGAAACAAATCGAGCCCCGAATCAATTGTATGATTCACGGCAATGGACAATAAAATAGTCCCACTGCCGTGAGATAGAGAAAAAGAGAATAATGATTTTGGTTCAACTCCACAAGGTCTTCCGAGCTATATCTCACAACCAACGGAAAGTAGTGTGGGCTACACTCACAAAATAAATCCCTAAACGATTTAGAGATTTAATCACACTTAGTATATTTTCTTGTTTTTATTCTTCAATGGAGTATCTCAAATTTTGAGAGAATGGTAGTGAAGAAGAAGAAGGTGGCTAGGTTTCTAAGAATGAGATAGATCCAAAAGAAAATCAAATTATTTTTTTTATATACTTAGGTCAATTTTGTTTCTCAAACAAAACAACCAATCCCCTCCCCATATGGTCAAATTCGGCCAAGGCTAGGAATTAGATTAAATTTTGTAACATCAAATCTTAATTACCATTATTAAAAAGATGTTATAAAATTGAATAAGCAATTAACCTTATTGAAAGTCATAACTTCAAATAATAATGCAAAGGATTATTTTGTTTCCAAAATAAACAAATCCATTCCCTCTTCAAGCCTTATATTTTCGGCCATTACAAGATGTAGTAGTTAATTTTTCATTTAATTTTGTAACAACTCATTTACTTACCTTTAAGCAAATATATGTTACAAATATGAATAGTAAATATCCATTTAAATGAATTAACTACCAAAGTAATATCAAGGGTTTCCAAAACCCATAAATATGAAATTCCAACTTTAGCCTTCATTTAAATTATATCATATATAATTTAATTATTAATCATAAATAATTATCATATTATCATTTATTATACATATTATATATTAATTTTTAACATATAGTTCCAAGTGTCACATAATTAATATTATTAATCATATGAATAATATTTATCCTTTTGTAAGTATATACTTAGACTATCCAATTATACTAAATCTGCTATAGTATATTGAGCTAACACGAGGACCAAATGGACCTACGGTTCCGAGCTCCAATAATCTCGAAATATTAATTAAGCTCTTAATTAAATATTCCGAATTATTAACTCCGGGTTATTCCACTAAAAACCCGAAGTTGCACTCTCGTTTCCGTAGATGATATATTAAGTCGAACCAAGTTAGTGTCCATCGATATAGTCATTACATATGAATTGACCCTTCACGAGTATCTCGTAATTAGAGTCGGGTCATAATGTCCGTCATACCCCTCTAATTATTTTTACCTTAAGTACCATTGATTCTCTAATGAACGATTTATTCATAATTGTTATGAATTTTAATCTTTCTATTCGTAATAGAGAGACTTGAGCGCTCAAATTGTTCAAGTACCGAATCAACCCTTAAGAAAGATACTCATATACTTCTCACAAGAAGGAGTGAACTCCATGTCTATGTAAAACGTTCCCAACTACAAAACAAACTGTGTCCCAAAAGTACGTAGCTATTGGTCGGGACTGCTACACCAACCTCACCTTTGTAAATCGATGGACATAGCCTGCCATGCATGAGTTCGTAGTACACTCAGGATTAAGATCAATCTATATATGACCATCTAGTAGATCGAAATGACTTTCTTAGTTTAACAGATATTTTAAGAATGTCATTTCCATCTGGGTCCAGTCCTATACGATCGCATCATACAAGGTGCATCCATTCTCATGTCTCTACATGGACGATCCGGATCAAGATTGCCATACAAATATAGAATGGACCATAGCTATAGATAAACCACAAACAAAGTACCCGCTTTGTTTGCTCTCTATGGACTATTTAAGATTACTAACATCAGACTTAAATCCTCTTGTGTATGACACTCATACACTAAGTCTGAAGGCACATAAGTAATCTAGGGTATTTAAGATGATATATAATATGCGAAAATTAAACAAACAATTTGATAAATGAATAATGCATTGTTTTATTTGAAAAAACACATAAAATTGTTTACATCACATGTAGCACTAGGGCATACATTCCAACAATCTCCCACTTGCACTAGAGCAAATGGGATATGTCACGTAATCCTAGACCATCTAGGTGACCTTCAAAAACTTTAGCCGGCAAGGTCTTTGTAAACGGATCAGCCAGGTTCTCTGCGGAAGTAATCTTTATGACGGTAATGTCTCATTTCCGCACTATCTCCCTGATGAGATGATATTTCCTATCTATATGCTTTCCCCTCTTGTGGCTTCTTAGTTCTTTAGAGTTTGCCACCACACCACTATTATCGCAATAGAGTGTGAGTGGTCTATCCATATCTGGAACAACTTCCAGATCTCCCAAGAATTTACGGAGCCAGACTGCTTCCTTAGCTGCTTCACAAGCTGTTACATATTTAGCCTCCATAGTGGAGTCAGCAATACAAGATTGCTTTATGCTCCGCCATGCTATAGCCCCACCACCTAGGGTAAACACTGATCCAGATGTAGATTTCCTAGAATCTACATCTGTCTGAAAATCAGAGTCTGTATATCCCCTTAGGAAAATATCCTCACCGGAATACACAAGCATATAATTTCTCGTTCTCTTAAGATACTTGAGAATGTGTTTCACAGCCACCCAGTGATCCAATCATGGGTTTGATTGAAACCTACTGACTACTCCCACTGCAAAACAGATGTCCGGTCTTGTGCATAACATAACATACATGAGACTACCAACTGCTGAGGTGTATGGGATATGTCTTATTTCCTCAACATCTTGAGGTGTCTTAGGAGACTGTTCCTTTGACAAATGAATTCCATACCGATAAGGAAGATTGCCTTTCTTGGAATTCTACATCCCAAATCGCACAAGGATCTTGTCGATATAGGATGCCTGAGACATAGCTAACAGTCATTTCTTGCGATCCCGAAGTATCTGAATCCCAAGAACATAATCAGTCTCTCCCAAATCTTTTATTTAGAATTGGTTAGCTAGCCAGGTTTTCATGCCTGATAATATCTTTACATCATTCCTAATGAGTAAAATATCATCGACGTATAAAATAAGAAAAACCACCTTCCCGTCAATGACGTGCTTGTATACACAAGGCTCATCAACATTCTGCTGAAAATTATAAGACTTGATCATTGTATCAAATCTTATATTCCAAGATCGAGATGCCTACTTGAGTCCATAAATGGACCTTTGTAGCTTGCAAACCTTTTGCTGTTGACATTGGGCGATGAACCCCTCTGGTTGTATCATATAGATACTTTCATCAAGATTGCCATTCAAGAATGCAGTCTTAACATCCATTTGCCAAATTTCATAGTCATAATATGCGGCAATGGATAAAAGAGTGCATATGGATTTAAGCATGGCTACTGGTGAGAAAGTTTCCTCATAGTCAACTCCCTCTTTCTGGGTATAACCCTTGGCCACTAGTCTAGCCTTGAAGGTCTGTACCTTCCCATATGATCCCCTCTTCCTCTTGTAGATCCCCTTACAACCTATGGGTTTCACCCCATTAGGTTGGTCTACAAGTTCCCAGATCGAGTTGGAGTACATGGACTCCATCTCTAGGTTCATGGCTTTGAGACATTCCTCTTTGTCAGAATCATCCATTGCACTACTATAGGTCAATGGATCATCTATGCCATCGCTGGATACGACAACTTGTGCCTCTCCAACCCTTAGTTAGTGATTATGTTGTCGCACAACCCTCCCACTACATCTAGGCGATAGATAATTCTGACGAGCTTGTATCTGACTATCAGATGTCGAAAGTGCTATGTATTTGTCAACTTTCGTTGATGATGGAGTGCTGGTCGAACCAGCAAGTAACTCCTCGAGTAACACTTTACTTCGAGGTTTGAACTCCCTCATATAGTCCTCATCTATAAATGTAGCATTTGTCGATACAAATACTTTGTTATCATCAGGACTATAGAAGAATCCACCCCTAGTCTCCTTAGGATAGCCTACAAATAGGCACACCTGAGAACATGGCTCCAACTTTGTAGTCTTATTCTTCAGCACATGTGCTGGACACCCCCATATGTGGAAATGTCATAAACTAGTTTTACGACCATTCCAAAACTCTAAGGGAGTCTTAGGAACATACTTAGATGGAACTACATTAAGGATATGCATTTCGGTTCGCAGTGCATATCCCCAGAATGAACTAGGTAGTGAGTTATAACTAAACATAGATCTCATCATGTCTAGTAGGGTCCGATTTCTCCTCTCTGTAACACCATTTTGCTATGGTATTCCAGGCGCTGTGAGCTGAGATACTATCCCATGCTCAACTAAGAATTCCTCAAAATCTCTGTCGAGGTATTCCCTTCCACGATCTGATCGTAGAGTTTTGATTGTCTTACCTAATTGGTTCTCAACCTCAGCACGATATTCTCTGAACTTTTCAAAGGTATCTGATTTGTGATGCATTAGGTAGACATACCAATATCTTGAATAATTGTCAATGAATGTGAAGAAGTATTCATAACCACCTCGGGCTCTTACATTTACCGGTCCGCAAACGTCCGAATATATTAGCTCAAGTGGTTGACTGGCTCTTAAACCTTTTCCAGTAAAAGGTCTCTTGGTCATTTTTCTTTCTAAACAGGATTCACAAACTGGTAGAGTCCCGAGCTTTAACTGGTTTAAGGCTCTGTTCTTTATCAATCTATTTATCTGGTCAAGGTTGATGTGACCAAGTCTAAGATGCCATAGATATGTGTCATCGTGAGAAATCTTTGGCCGTTTAGTTATAGGTTTCTCAACCTTAAACATTTCAGCGTTGAGCAGCGACCTATGTGTTAACGGTCTTAACACATACAAGTTGTTTTCTGAGTTTCCTGTGCATATAGTTAATCCATTTCTACCAATAATAACCAAATTGCTATTAAAAGAAACTGAATAACCATCATCCAAAAGTTTAGAAACAAAAATTAAATTCCTGCGAAAACCAGGAATGAATAACACATTGTTCAAATTTAAATAACTACTGCTCTTGCTGAAACGGAATCCCATGTCCCGACCCTCTTGGTGTAGTCACCTTCAGCAAGGTCCCTCCATGAATCAATTAGCTGCAAAGAAGAACAAACATGGTTAGTGGCTCCAGAATCAACAATCCAAGCGGATTTATCATCCTCCACTAATAGAGATTCAATAACGAGTAAATCATATTTACCTGTTTCCTTCTTCTCCTTTAGCTCAGCAAGGTATTTAGGACAATTCCTTTTCCAATGCCCATTTTTGTTGCAGTGGAAACATTTTCCTTTGGGCTCGGTATCCTTGGAGCCTTTCTCATTTTTCTTATTCTTCATGGGCTTTCCTTTAGCCTTCCCAGTGCTTTTCTTCTTCATCTTTGCAGATTTAGAAGACTCGGCAACATTTGCCTCTGCCCTGGACTTAGGAGGATCCACTAGCATGGACTCGTAATGGGTGAGCTCATTAAGCAGTTGGGTCAAAGTAAAAGTCAACTTGTTCATAACATATATGCTTTTAAACTGCAGGAAACTCTTCGGAAGAGTTTCCATAATCATGGTCACCTGGCTACGCTCGTCAATACAAGCCCCATGGGTTTCAGCAGTGTTGAGATAGGTCATCATCCTCAAGAGGTGCTCTCGGACTGATATCCCATCCTTCATCCTAGCAGTCATCGCTGAGACCATGGCCTCATGGCGTTGACGCTCCGAAGGCTACCCAAACATGCCTTGCAGTGACTCCATCATGTGAGATGCTAGAGCAATAGGTTCATGCTTTGCAGCAAGAACCTCAAACATCCCTGCTAACAAGTAGCACCGGGCTTTCTCATTTGCTGCGACCCATTTCTGGTAGGTATCGCGCACAGCTTGGCCAGCATTTCTGGCCTGCTCGGGGAGGACATTCCTTCATCAGGACAAACTTTAGGTCTTCACAGTCCAAGATAGCGTTCATGTTACTTTTCCACTTAACATAGTTTTCTCCCGTTAATTTATCGTTTGAGAGTATGGAAATAATTGGAGAAACCATGGCTGAAAAATAAAATAAACATGCATTTAACATTCATTCATCGCATATTAAAATCATCAAAAAATTTTGGCATAAAATTAAACATGATGCATGAACCATGAATAATGAATTAGAAATCTAAGAGAATTACTATGCCACGGAAATCTATCAGCCCACAAGTACGTGCCGCCGTAGGGTAGGTCAAGTACTCGCATGATAGATCGAGACAATCTCAGTCAATTCAATATATGCAGGAATAACTCTTATTCCTATATTAAACAACTACCGTTTTATTTGATCAAGGAATTTTATTAACAGTTAATTATTCTTTTGTGAGTGTAACCCATCGTTTCGGGATTCTTGGACTTAACGAGTGAAGTGCCGCCGTAGGGTAGGTCAGTTCACAAGATACATCTAGAATCCTTATCCTCTCGGAACCCAAACCTGATAATGACCCAAAATGGACACCATCCGTAGGGGGACAAAAACAAAGCCGTCTCGAGGCGCCTTTTGAATCTCACGTTTTTGGACTAACAACGGAGATTGCGGGATATACTGTCGTATATCCCTCTCCCACTCACTATTTTAAAAATAAGGTTTCTATCTATAAAATATCTTATATTTTATTTTAACTAGTGTGGATAAATTTATGGCGGCTAAATCATAATTATTATTTACACTAGTTTGACATAAGTGACCTAATCAATTTTAACTTTTAAAATTGTATCACTAATATTTCATTAGTCTCTACTAATAGTTTTACTCAATTAAACTAATTTAATTAGAGTGGTATTAATGAGCTATTATATTTTAACTCTTAAAATACTAGACACTAAAAGTTTAAAATTTATGGAATTCTAAAAGGTCAAAATTTTAATTAAACATTTTAATAAATCTTGGTGCGTTATAAAATCCAATGGTACGTGGAATTGTATCTCGAGTGCAGACCATACTACCGTCCATTCGGAATCAGCTATGGAATTTATGTCCGGGTTTCCATCCTATATACCAATGGAATTTATTATGCACCAATTAAGCCCAATATATTAGAATTCAAATTTCAAAACATAAATCCAATTAATCTAATTAATTGATTTCCATGCATATCATATTCTAATTTAAACATTTTAAATTACATAAAATCATAATTTTATGTCTATAATGATAATGCATCTATGACATGTTATGGCAAGTAAAATGCATGGGTGGGCACCCTAAGCTATATGACATGTTATTCAAACAATTCGAAATAAACATACATATAACATAAAAATTATTTTGCATTGACCGGGCTCTTATTTTCCCTATACTAATCTAATTAGTACATAAGATTCAACAAGGCATCCCTTGGTCTTCAAATCCCGCTCCAAAGTGGTGTTGGCTCCTTTTGCGACTTCGGTGCTCCAAATTACAAATATTGAAATTTTACAAGAAAAATAAAATTACAACAAATGTAAACAATGGCCTTATGGCCTTACATCCCAAAAACAAAACCAACTACAAAAATAAGAGCCGGAAAAATTTACGACCAATGAAAAATCCATTCATCACATGAAATAATAAAACCATTCATCATATGAATATCACAATGTGCCCACTCATCTAAACATGCATATCATATTTATAACTCATTTAAATATATTAAAAATAGAAACTTTAAATGAAAAGGAGAAGGGTTAAGAACACTTTTCAACCTTGCTCTTGATGCCAATTGTAGGAAACGTTTTCCTCGCGCAGCGGAAGCGTTTAGGCACACGGATCGGACTTGAAAAATTATTCTGCTTTCCCCTTCCTTTTGTCGAATCTGACCAGCAAGTATACTGAAATTTTGCTTCTGTTTCGGACAAAATTTCTGCCCCGGAATACCCTTGAAACAGTCCCCGAACAGCCCCTCGAACTGCAGTGAAAAAGCAGACTGTTTTGGATCCGTTACACACCCGAACTGCACCCAAAACAGTCCCTGATTTGCGTGACCTGCTGTGATGTTTTAGGTCTGATTTTTCCACTCAAAAACAGTCCCAACTCAGCCCCCAAATGTCCCCAAGGTGTTTCCCAAAATCCCGAATTAAAAAGAAACAAAACGAGCCCCGAATCAATTGTATGATTAACGGCAATGGACAATAAAATAGTTCCATTTCCGTGAGATAGAGAATAAGAGAAGAATGATTTTGGTTCAACGCCACAAGGTCTTCCGAGCTATATCTCACAACCAACGGAAAGTAGTGTGGGCTACACTCACAAAATAAATCCCTAAACGATTTAGAGATTTAATCACACTTAGTAAATTTTCTTATTTTTGTTCTTCAATGGAGTATCTCAACTTTTGAGTGAATGGTAGTGAAGAAGAAGAAGGTGGCTCGGTTTTCAAGAATGAGATAGATCCAAAAGAAAATTATTATTATTATTATTATTTTATACTTAGGTCAATTTTGTTTCTCAAACAAAACAACCAATCCCCTCCCCATATAGTCAAATTCGGCCAAGGCTAGGAATTAGATTAAATTTTGTAACATCAAATCTTAATTACTATTATTAAAAAGATGTTATAAAATTGAATAAGCAATTAACCTTATTGAAAGTCATAACTTCCAATAATAATGCAAAGGATTATTTTGTTTCCAAAATAAACAAATCCATTCCCTCTTCAAGCCTTATATTTTCGGCCATTACAAGATGTAGTAGTTAATTTTTCATCTAATTTTGTAACAACTCATTTAATTACCTTTAAGCAAATATATGTTACAAATATGAATAGTAAATATCCATTTAAATGAATTAACTACCAAAGTGATATCAAGGGTTTCCAAAACCCATAAATATAAAATTCCAACTTTAGCCTTCATTTAAATTATATCATATATAATTTAATTATTAATAATAAATATTTATCATGTAATCATTTATTATACAAATTATACATTAACTTTTAACATATAGTTCCAAGTGTCACATAATTAATATTATTAATCATATTAATAATATTTATCCTTTTGTAAGTATATAATTGGACTATCCAATTATACTAAATCTGCTATAGTATATTGAGCTAGCACATGGACAAAATGGACCTACGTTTCCGAGCTCCAATAATCTCGAAATATTAATTAAGCTCTTAATTAAATATTCCGAATTATTAACTCCGGGTTATTCCACTAAAAACCCGAAGTTGCACTCTCATTGCCATAGATGATATATTAAGCCAAACCAAGTCGGTGTCCATCGATATAGTCATTACATATGAATTGACCCTGCACGAGTATCTCGTAATTAGATTCGGGTCATAATGTCCATTATACCGCTCTAATTATTTTTACCTTAAGTACCATTGATTCTCTAATGAACGATTTATTCATAACAACTATGAATTTTAATCTTTCTATTCGTAATAGAGAGACTTGAGCTCTCAAATCGTTCATGTACTGAATCAACCTTTAAGAAAGATACTCACCTATTTCTCGCAAGAATGAGTGAACTCCATGTCTATGTAAAATGTTCCTAGCTATAAAACAAGCTGTGTCCTCAAAGTACGTAGCTATTGGTCGAGATTGCTACACCAACCTCACCTTTGTAAATCAAAGGACATAGCCTGCCATGCAGGAGTTCGTAGTACACTCAGGATTAAGATCAATCTATATATGACCATTTAGTAGATCAAAATGACTTTCTTAGTTTAACGGATATTATAAGAATGTCATTTCCATCTGGGTCCAGTCCTATACGATCGCATCATACAAGGTGCCTCCATTCTCATGTCTCTACATGGACGATCCGTATCAAGATTGCCATACAAATATATAATGGACCGCAGCTATAGATAGACCACAAATAAATTACCCGCTTTGTTTGCTCTCTATGGAATATTTAAGATTACCAACTTCAAACTTAAATCTTCTTGTGTATGACACTCATACACTAAGTCTGAAGGTGCATAAGTAATTTAGGGTATTTAAGATGATATATAATATGTGAAAATTAAACAAACAATTTGATAAATGAATAATGCATCGTTTTATTTCAAAAAACACATAAAACCGTTTACATCATATGTTGCTCTAGGGCATACATTCCAACAGAATATTCATCACGTTGGAGAACGCGTGGGATCAAAAATCAGTTACGCGATTTTTGTAAAACACGTAAAGTTTGCGGTTTCGATCATGAAAATTGCAAACAAACTCTGATTGAGTTTAATCTTGAACCATCAAACTTTTTTTTCTGAGACGAACAACTTTCGTGTTGAATACTTTTCGAAAATCGCATCAGAAGGGCTTCAAGAATGCGAAATTCTAGAAAGTTCCATGATAGGGGCCTAAATGAAATTTTCCGGGGTCAGTTTGTAATTTTCTGAAACTTACCTTTATAAACCCCATAGTTGCAGTAAATCACAAAATGGCAAGACCTTCTCTCCATCCTCCACCCGACCCCTTCTCCGCCATTCTTTTGGGAGCAGTTTGTCGGCGAGCTTCTGGCCGGCGTCAGGTCGGCGCACCGGTGCTGGAGTGATCATCCGGCGATTACATGTATGATAGTGGCCGGTGGTGGCGTCAATGGTGTCGGCATCGGCGACGGCGAGAGGAGAAAGAGGCGTGAGATGGGTTTCACGATCTTGGCTCGTCGGTTCGTTTCATGGCCCAAGACACCTGCCTAATCGAAGCCCTCGACGAGTACTACAGGATGTTGGTGACGGTTTTTCTGATCCGTGCTCGGTGACACGCAAAACAAGGAAGGAAGATTTGAATGAATAGTGACCCATGGTGAACAGTAGCTCTAATCGGAATTCCGATGACACCAACACGTTCGTAAGGACGTTGGGAGTCCAAATATGCCATCGGAATTTTGGTACGACTCTCCGTTGAAAATGGGTTATTTTAAAGTTTATCGATTTATATTCGGAAGCTTCTAGTAGTTTCGTAGTGTAGTGAATTGACATGAAATAAATTGGATGTGATATAATATGTTAAAATGATGCATGTGGTAGAATCCGGGCAGAAACAGAATAAATTAGATCGATTCGATAGAATTAATGAGTTTCCGGTAAAATGGAGCTTCTCGCGCGACTGAGCATAGATGACCGTAATTATGAAAATGATATAAATATGGAATTGCGAGGGTAATTAAGTCATTTTGGATAAGTTCGGAAGGTCCAAGATCCTTCCGTAGCGTTTGCGGAAACTTTCCGCAAGATTTACCGTAAACGTGTAAAATGAGAATTTAAGCTATCTAGCTAGTTTGGAATAATATAAGAAGATTCATATTAGAGTAATGAAGTCTAAATGGTAGAATTGGAGAGGATTAGTGTATGCCGGGAAAGTCCGGAAGTTTAGTATAGATGAGTAGAAAGTTCCGCAAATAGCGGTTCTGACCATGTTTCGTTATTTATTTTGACAGATCGGACCAGGATCGTGAGTGTCTACCTAGCCAGGTAAGTAATCCATGCGATGATTACTTGTGACGTATTCTGACTGAATTTAAATAATAAATAAACTTTATAAATATATGTGTAAACATAAAACGGGAAGTGTGTATATATATATATTGTACGGGCCAAATTTGGTCCAAGGGCAATTTCGACCTTTTACTTCAGGCCCAAGTTGCCATCATAGATTCACTCTCTTAGGAAGCTCGAATTTAATGTATATTGTCCCAAAGATTCGCAGGCCATACCTAGTACAAATCTAAGGACCTACCATACGTTAACCCATGTAACACTCGGATACATAAACACCACTTATGACCCAGCCGTTTCCAGCCTCCAATGGGTGAACATAATTACCCCTCATAAAAACGGTCGTTACCAACACCAAACAGATGAGCAATCGAGTGCAGTAAATACAAACGCTTCCTAAGGGTGTGCATATAAAGAGAATAACTCTACGAGGAAAATGGGGGTCACAACTCTCATAGCTTAGCAATATTCTCTCCATAGCTCCCGGTATCTCCCATCTTCCGCCCTCACGGCAGCCTACGGGTATCAAGGTAATCTCTGGCCTTGCCCTTCCTCTTCCTATGGTGTTCATAGCTCATTTCCTCTACTGATTTGGGCATCGGAGTGCCTACGGCACCCACCACACCGATGGGTAGAATCTCCAAGATCACCATACCTCTTTGTTTTACAGGATCGCTAGCGCCCCTCTCTATAAAATTTCAATTGTGGACCTCGTTCGAAAATCAGCGTCCATAATTTGGCGCCCACCGTGGGGCCTTAGCGATTCATAACAGGCAAAGAGCCCTCAGTCTACTGTTTCTAAAACATAGATAACCCTGGCTTCTAGCAGTGAGCAGACACCAGATCCTATGACTACGCAGCTGACCATACTCCAAGAATGATTACGCGCTTTAGAAGAAGAGAGTCAAGCCATGTGAGGTTCTAGTATAACCCTCCAGAAGCAACTGGAGCAAATCTCTTCAACCTCCCTACAACCTGATACACCAAACCATCTCAGTAATCCTACAATCCCCACCTATCTCTTGGGGGCATTCAACAATATGGCAAGTGACAATCCGTCATCAGACGATCATCCATAAATCACCAAAAAAGAAGCCATATTTCTCCAACCGGCCGATCAGAACAAGTCACCTCTTCCATGCGAAAAGGAATGCAAGAGTTCAAAAGAGCAATTCTCTCTAGTATACCTTAAGTCAGACTACCAATAAAGAAAAGCTAAGCTGAGATAACATCAGACACTTGTTCCTTATAAATCATCAGCTCCTAATGACGTGGAAGGATAGCCATATTCTCCATACGACATGTATGAATTTCTATTAACTCTAGAGTACATATAAAAATTGTCACCTTCTCCATACGACATAGAAAATGATTGTCTCCTCCAGACTCGTAGAAGAATCATCATCAACCTTTCACTACATGTGAAGATTGTCATACTCTCCATATGACAAGATAGATGGCTATCAAATTCGGGTGACATGGACAGATTGTCACCACCTCTGGATAACATAAGAAGATTATCATTTTCTCCATTCCACATTGATGGAATTTCATCCAATCCAGATGACGTGAAAGACGATATGAGTGGATGGTTATCCTCTCTAGACGACACAGATGAATCTCAATCTCTTTCATATGACAAGAAAGAAGTGTCACCTTCTTCAGACGACGTTAAAAGGACTATTATCACCTCCAGAGGACATGAAAGACTTGTCATCTCCTCCACACTACATGAAAGAATGAAGGAGCCGAGCGATTTGGTATTAGAGACATGGAAGCGCATTTGGTAGAAAGGGTGATAACACAGCCGGTTGGCATATTGGGATATCATGAAGTATCCAAAAAAAAAACCAATTGGAGTGTCAAAAGATACAGATCAAAACGAAAATGTAAAGAAAGCCACCAACCTACATCATACACCATATATAAACCATGCACAGAAAGAAGCTCATAAACCAACATGCCCACACGAAAGCCCACAAGCGCCTCCACCAAAATAAACCAACTCCACCCTGCCTCGAAAACAATCCCCAGCAGGCCCAGCCAGAACAAAAGCTACACGCAAAGAAGGAATGGCCATTCGAAAAATAGATTCTTCCACATGCAAATATCACAAATGAGGCTAGTCCTATTGGTCCTTTTGTTTGTTCGACAACATTCTTGTGGTTTTATTCACATTGAAATCATTTTCGCCCATGCTGCATTCACGGGCCTAAGGACTATTTTCTTCTCTGTCACCATTTTTCTTCTTGTCGTATGCCAAGGTATGATCCATATAAGGGCTGGGGCTGGATGGTCCACGTTTGTGCTCGGTTTGCTCCTACTCCATGGGGTCCTTAGCATTGGGGACTGGAATGATACTATTCTCCATATTGCATGTAGTGTAGTCACATGCAGAAGTGGATTCCACGTGATCTGGGGAGATAGTTGTTGGGCCCAGTAGATGCTCTCTTACCTTTCATCTACTCGACTGGAAGGTCCTCACAGGTTATGCAGCAGCCTGAGGGAGTTATCTCCTAGTGTTGGGGAAGATAGCATGGAGCGGAGCGCTGCTTGGCTGGTCTCTCATTTGTCGAATATGGCGCGTCTAACTGCTCCACGTGAACGCTTGTAACACGAAATTTATTATCAAATTTTTCTATAAGAGGATTGATGGATAATGTTCGAGGGTCGAGAGGTTGACAGTTGTGGGCTAGGAAATCTCCTTTTGGGTCTTGTAAATTGGGGCATAACCATTGCCCAAGTCAATGGAGGGGGCAATAGAATGACACCTCCTTCAAACGACAGCTGACCTCTTACCTTGTCGACACAAAGATCCTGCTCCCAGGTGAGTCATGTAGCTCACTGCCTAAGACAAGTGGTCTCCTACATGCAAAAGAAGCCAAACCTTGCATGAGGTGCTGCTAAATCCATATTCACTAATCATGAAGAAATCCCGCCTACCATGTGTAAAAGTGCAAGTTGGGCAAGAAGAAATTCAAGAGGAGGCCCATTGACACAAATAGTAAAATCACGTGGCTATTAAGAGAATTGCAAACTGTGAAAAGCTGAAGCTGTTCAATATACATTCCCCATCAGGCTTCAAGTGGCTGAGTTGAGAGCTCACTACCAAATGCAAATAAGCCATGCTACTTCACATGCAAAAGAGGTATCTCCTCAAACATGCACGATGCCCAGTAAAACAGCCCACTCTTATAATTAAAGTCACATTCGATTCAAGGTCCATGAGAAGTTTATACAAAAAAGGGCAAGCTCATTTGCATGAAAAAATCCCCACTTCTACATGATGCACAAAAGTGAGAGGTGAACAAAGTACAAGCTGCCAAAATTGCATACACGTATGATAATTTAGTCTCTAATAATCCCAGACGACGAGGAACATCTTCTTTGAATGGTATTTTTCTCCAACATCAAGATTGCTGACCTCTTTTCAGATGACAAAAACACTAGACATTCTTACAAGACATTATTCTAGAGGACCATTCGACACTACAAGCACATATGTCAAGCATATGTTGAATATCCCATTCGACATGATGTAAATAATGTTTGGCTGAGGTATAATTTGACACTACACACATAGATGTCTATTATTTGTTAGAGGTCCCATTCGACGGGATGTAGGTTGACATCAAGGAGTGGTGTCATTAAACACGACACACATGAAGGTTTCTCATTTATCAATTGTCCCACTCGACACTAAACTCATTCTATTTTGGAATAATCCTAATACGACATGTATGATTCCATTGGCCTTTTGACCTGTAATATGAGGATGATCCCAACCTTCATCAGGTCTTATGAAGTGTAGTCTCCTATGGACTTCCATCAAGTCCAATTGAGTGAAGACTTCATTAGACTTATATAAGGTCCATTTGACCAAAGACCCTCACTGAAATTTGTTAGGTCTTGTAGAGTGAGGATTGTAGAATGGGAAATAAAGACTCTCACTGACCTTTTTCAGGTCTTGTAGAGTGAGAATTGTAGAATTAGGAATGAAGACCCTCATTGACCTTCATAAGGTCAAGTAGAATGAAGTTCCTCCTGAACCATCATCAGTTCCATACGACATTAAAGACTCACTTGGTCATTTGACCTGTAGTATGGGGATTATCCTGACCTTCATCTGGTTCAGTCGACCGGGGACATCCCCTATGGACTCATATCGAGTCAAGTTGTAGACATGGTTTACATATGTCGTGTGAGTTATATCCTGAATCTTTATCTGGTTCAGTCGATCGGGGACATCCCCCATAGACTCATATCGAGTCAAGTTGTAGACATGGTTTACATACGTCGTATGAATTATATCTTCCTGGCCTCATCAAGTCCAGTCGACCAGGGACAACCCCAATGGACTCATGTCGAGTCAAGTTGTAGACATGGTTTACACATGTCGTATGACTTATATCTTTCTGGCCTCATCAAGTCCAGTCAACCGGGGACATCCCCCATAGACTCATGTCGAGTCAAGTTATAGATATGGTTTACACATGTCGTATGAGTTATATCTTCCTGGTCTCAGCAAGTCCAGTCGACCGGGGACACCCCCCAAAGACTCATGTCGAGTCAAGTTGTAGACATGGTTTACACATGTCGTGTGAGTTATATCCCGAATCTTCATCTAGATCAGTCGACCGGGGACATCCCCCATGGACTCATGACGAGTCAGGTTGTAGACATGGATTACACATGTCGTATGACGTATATCCTGAATCCACATATTGTTTAGGCAACTTCAGGGACATCCCGCATGGACTCATGATGAGTCAAATGGTAGACATGGACCACACGTCGTATGTTTCTTATCCTGACCTTCATCTGGTTCAATCGGTTTGGTACACCTCCATGGCTCTTGTAGACTCTAGTGCACAATCTTGACCTAATCTGTTCAATTGATTGAACACTTTCACGATGAATCATGTAGAGTTAAGTCCATAACTTGACATTTGTTTGGTTCAATCAATAGGCAGCATCGACGTCCGAGCACACCTACATCCTATGGTCATGCCCCGGGTGACACACACGTCAAGTACTCTCCAAGCCAATGACTCATTGACTTAGAGAGTAGGGGACAAACTGTATGGGCCAAATTTAGTCCAAGGGCAATTTCAACCTTTTACTTCAGGCCCAAGTTGCCATCATAGATTCACTCTCTTAGGAAGCCCAGATTTAATGTATATTGTCCCAAAGATTCGCAGGCCCATACCCAATACAAATCTAAGGACCCACCATACGTTAACCCATGTAACACTCAGATACATAAACACCACTTATGACCCAGCCGTTTCCAGCCTCCAACGGGTGAACATAATTACCCCTAATAAAAATGGTCGTTACCAACACTAAACAGATGAGCAATTGAGTGCAGTAAATACAAACGCTTCCTAAGGGTGTGTATATAAAGAGAATAAGTCTACGAGGAAAAGGGGGGTCACAACTCTCATAGATTAGCAATATTCTCTCCATAGCTCCCGGTATCTCCCATCTTCAGCCCTCACGGCAGCCTACGGGTATCAAGGTAATCTCTGTCATTCCCCTTCCTCTTCCTACTTTATTCATAGCTCATTTCCTTTACTGACTTAGGCTTCGGAGTGCCTACGGTACCCACCACACCGGTGGGTAGAATCTCCACACTCACCCTACCTCTTTGTTTTGCAGGATCGCTAGTGCCCCTCTCTACGAAATTTCGATTGTGGACCTCGTGCGAAAATCAGCGTCCACATATATATATGTATATAAGTAGTAAGATATTAGAAAGCCTTAGATTGAAAGTACAAGAATGATAAGTATAAGAATGATAAGTATATGTATTCGTAATATGGGAACAGATACACATGATTAAAATATAGGATACTTGGGATTGAGGGTTGTAGAAACTACACCCTAGGGAATGATATTTGAGTTTAAAGGATGATAAATTATAAGAAAGTAAGCATGTAGATAATTTGTATGTATTTGGTGTACATGTGTCTTGATGCATGTTCAAATGAACATAGAGTATATGAGTATATGAATACATGTAAATGAGATTCTTGAGCACAAGTTGATAGTTGGGAAATGGTTAAGTAAGTTTAAGAACTGAGAATTTGAAATTTGTATATGTATAAAGTTGTATATAGTAGAAGAGGTTTGATTTCATGTGTCTAAGCATAATTATGGAATTAATGAGATGGTATGAGAAATGTTTGCACATACATTCTTCTAGCATGAATACACTTGAATGTGTATATAGCATGTTATGTAATCATCAACTTGAGCATGTTGATATATAGGTATGTAAGTGTTTTTTTTTTTGTGTATATATATATATATATATATATATAAATATAAATTTTGTGTGCATGTACATGAATGATTCAATGTGTCATAAGAATGCATGAATGAATGCATGTACATAATGATAATGTAAGATAAGCTCATAATAAAGTATGATTAATATAAATGAAAGCATAAGAAATGAGTATGCATGAATATGTACATGTATATGTATGGCAATATATGAAAGCATGGCTAGGGTAGAAAGAAGCATGAGAAATGCATATGCATATGTGTGAGTTAAGATTTTCAGCAGTTGAGCAAAAGTTAAGAAAGTTTTCAAAGATTCAAGATGTTTTAAAGAAAAGTTTCAGATGTTTTTGAAAGATAATATATTTCAGAAAAATTTTTCTTACAGTTTTGAAATTTGAAATATGGTTTTATGTTTTTGGGGCATGAGGGAAAAACTCACACCAGTATGTAACTTGAGATTCAGTTGGAATTGACAGATATTGTGGAATTGACGGATTTAGAGACATGTAAACATGTGGAGGACTGCGGGGACGCTCTCAGATCCTCGAGCAGGACTAGGGTTGATAGATCCCCGAAATCCTGGTTACAGAGCTTGGAAGGTAGCATTGATCTGCTCCCCCAGTTCTAGTGGTGGTTACGTTGTAGTTGAGCTGTTGTCCTGGACGTGACTACACCCAGTTGAGTTGTTGCCCTGGGTGTAGGGCTCTACGTTACAGTTGAGTTGTTGTCCTGGACGTAGAGCACCACCAGTTTTAGAGACGTTGTAGGAAACGCTTTCCTCGCGTAACGGAAGCGATTAGACACACGTATCAGACTTCAAATTTTTTCTGCTTTCCCATTCCTTTTGCCGAATCTGACCAGTAGGTATACTGAAAATTTTCTTCTGTTTCAGACAAGATTTCAGCTCCGAAATACCCCCAAAACAGTCCCTGAATAGCCCCCGAACTATAGTGAAAAATCGGACTATTTTGGACCCATTACACAACGGAACTGCGCACAAATCAGCCCCTAATTTGCGTGAACTGCAAGGGTGTTTTAGGTCTGATTTTTCCACTCAAAAATAGTCTCTACCCAGCCCCAAAATATCCTCAAAGTGTTTCCCAAAAAACCTAAATTACAACAAAACAAAACAACCCCCGAATCAAGCATCCAAGGTGCGGCAATGAGGTGATACAAAGCCTCACTGCCGTGACCTAAGAGAATGGAGGAAGAAGATGATTTGTTCGTCACCACAAAGTCTTCCGTGCTGTGACTCGTAACCAGCGGAAAGTAGTGTGGGCTACACTCACAAAACAAATCCCTAAACGATTTAGAGATTCAATCACGTACTTAGTATTTTATTTTTCTTCTTTTATTCTTCAATGGAGTTTCTCAACTTTTGAGAGAATGGTAGAGAAGAAGAAGAAGGTGGCTAATTTTCTAAGAATGAGAGAGATGCCAAAAAGAAAATAAAATCTTCTTTTTTTTATATCTAGGGTTTATTGTTTCCAAAACAAACAAATCCCTCCCCATTCTGTTGGACAATTATGACCCATAGCATCACTATTTGTACAGAACATAGTGTTATTGTACAAATTAACTATGTGACAAAGGAAATTGCTCTTTTATCATTTGTGATTAGATCACCAAGATGTATAAATGATAGAAGGTCCATATGATTAGTTCCGGATTGAGATGATATGAGACAGTATCAATCCACGGAGGTTTAATCATTAAATATCCCTAGTCGTAGTATTATCGAGACTGGACATCGATAATGCGGAATATACTAGTATTACACTTGTGCATGTTGTGGGAGCATAACGACATAGTTCTCATATATTTGGGTATTGGATACTCATGCAAGTGTAATAGGAGGTTGTGTTTTACCGATGGTACGAAAAATAGCTTCGCTCTGGATAGACCCCCTCGAAATTCCATTGGTAGTATAACTATGTGTCTATAGAAGTCCGAATCAGGGTAGGTGTATTCGGTCTTAACTTGAGACTTGCACCGCTAATATTTGCGACAATCAATATACTTTGGTTTTGTTCATTCAGGGCTTTAATCGGTTATGTGTACGCCTCTTCTGGGTATATTGATAATCGTAGTGTGTTGGGTGTGATGTCAAGATGGAAGTATCACTTGAGTTATAGTGGAGATGATGATCACGTAGGATACGGAACTAGTACTCTTATGTAATGTAGTCATCAGGATAATATGACAAGGTCATAGTTATCCGATTATAGAGAGTAGTTACCAGAGATCTGATATGTGCTTCGTACGGGGCAGACACAATTCCAGCCCCAGGCCTAGCTTGTGACATCCGATACTGGATCGTAATACGCTATACTACGTATACTACGCCTGATATAGATCACATATTCCTATAAGAATTTTTCTGGAGAATTGGGTAGGCACGGTGCTTTGCTAGAAGCAAACCATGTCTTGTAAATCGGTAAAAACGTAGTACTAGGTACGTGCGTGTTCGGATAGTCCGATAACCAGATTTACTGCCAACATATCCGGGGATCTCATGGGTCGCTTCCAGAAGATTCACCGATGACGTATGACTCGCACTTTGTTAATCTGGGATTAATTTGATGAGAGAGAAAATTAATCTGGGATTAATTACGGAGATATTTTACCTGGGATAAAAAATTATTTAAAAGAGAGAGAACGATTAATTTGGAATTAATCGGTAAATTAATAAATATTCGATATATTAAACGAAATTGGATTTCGACGCGGAATTGAAATTAGATTTTAATTCGGGCGAACGAGTTAATTTAGAATTAATTCGTTAGCGATGTGAAAAGTAATTTTTCTAGGCATAATTATTTAATTACGTCGTAATGGAAAATTCGTTAATTCGAAATTAGCGAAACCGAGCCCGGGAGTGTTTACGGACGCACTCGTATTTCGAATTTAAGTGCGGTCTACAAGTCACATCAAGCGTCAAATCACTAGTCAATCAAGTGATGGAAGTCACATCACTTTGAGTGAAGTGATGCTTGTCATCATTGATTGATGTGAATAGTGACATGCGTGGTTGGTGGCATTTATGGCCATTTTTGGCTCCAAATTTTTTTGACTTTTTGAAAGCCTTTTACAAGATTTTGGAGATCAATTTTTTTGGTATTAGTTTTAGAAACAAATCCAAAACAAAGATTTATTTTTTTTTCTCTCTCAACTCACGGTTTGGAACCAATTCCCTCCTCTCCCTCTCTCGGCTTTGAAGCCAAAATATTTCTTCTCTAATTCTCTCACAAAACCGAGAGCTACAAGAAGGAAGGTGGAAGATTTGTGGAAAATCTTGCCATTGCTAGCACATAAAGGGTCATTCTAAGGTGATAGAGAACTAACTTATGAGCATGGAATCACCATTAGTAAAGCTTGGAGCTTGGAGCATCAATGGAGTCCATGGCCGAATTTTTGGAGGACAACAAGAAGCCCACTGCTGAGAGCTTCTAGGAGGAGCACAAGGATTTGTGTTCGTCGCATCGCAAAGCCGATCGTTGTAAGTATGATTCCACCATGCTTTTACGAGTATTCACATATATGTTTCTTACTTGATTTGATCCTTGGGACCTTAATAGAGACCCAACACATTCATATCATCAAAAAATCGACCAAATAAGGAAAAAAAGGATTTAATTTATTTTAAACATCAATATTCAATTACCATTATTGAAAAAGATGATACAAAATTAAATAAGCAATTAACCATTTGAAAATCATAATTTCCAAATTAATGCCATGGATTATTTGTTTCCAAATTAAAATAAATCTATTCCCTTTATGTTTGTAAAAATCGGCCACCATAAGAAAAATAACAAATTTTTGTAACATCAATATATCAATTACCATATTGGAATATATGTTACAAAATAAAAAGGTTAAATACTATTAAAATATATGTAACTTCCAAATTAAGTTCAAAGGTTTCCAAAACCCAAAATTTGGAAATTGCTTACTTAACCTTCTATTTAATTATATCTAATATAATTAAATAACATGTGTTTAAATATCATATATTTAATAAAACTATATATTAACTTTAAATATAAAGTTTCAAGTGTGACAATTAATATTATTAATCATATTAATAATAATATGCATACCTTTGTTAGTATATAATTGGACTATCCAATTATATTAAATCCGCTATAGTGAATCGAGCTAGCACGGGGACTAAATGGACCTACGGTTCCGAGCTCCAATAATCTTGAAATATTAATTAAGCTCTTAATTAAATATTCTGAATTATTAACTCCAGATTATTCCATTAAAAACCCGAAGTTGCACTCTCGTTGCCGCAGATGATATATTAAGCCGAACCAAGTTGGTGTCCACCGATATAGTCATTACAGATGAATTGACTCTTCACGAGTATCTCGTAACTAGAGCCGGGTCATAATATCCGTTATACCCCTCTAATTATTTTTACCTTAAGTACCATTGATTCTCTAATGAACGATTTATTCATAACTATTATGAATTTTTATCTTTCTATTCGTAATAGAAAGACTTGAGCGCTCAAACCGTTCAAGTACCGAATCAACCCTTAAGAAAGATAATCTACTTCTCGCAAGAAGGAGTGAACTCCATATCCATGTAAAACGTCCCCAGCTACACAACAGACCATGCCCCCAAAATACGTAGCTATTGGCCGGGACTGCTACACCAACCTCACCTTTGTAAATCAAAGGACATGGCCTCCCATGTAGGAGTTCGTAGTACACTAATGATTAAGATCAATCCATATATGACCCTCTAGTAGATCGAAATGACTTTCTTAGTTTAACGAATATTATAAGAATGTCATTTCCATCTGGGTCCAGTCCTATATGATCAATCCATTCTCATGTCTCTACATGGACGATCCAGATCAAGATCGCCATACAAATATGGAATGGACCGCAGCTATAGATAAACCACAAACAAAGTACCCGCTTTGTTTGCTCTCTATGGACTATTTAAGATTACTAACTTCATACTTAAATCCTCTTGTGTATGACACTCATACACTAAGATTGAAGGCACATAAGTAATCTGAGGTATTTAAGATGATATATAATAAGCGAAAATTAAACAAACAATTTGATAAATGGATAATTGTAGGCACTGAATTTTTTCATGTAAGTCCCGATGATGAGCCTCGCGCGGGGCACTACCTTTTAAGTCGCGAAAGTCGCGGGAAACGGACGTCGGAATGGAAAAGTCAAGAATTGACATCTTGTTGGACTTAATTCGCTCGTTTAGCTTCGGGTTTGCTCGTTGGACCTCCGTTTCAAAATCATCCTTGGCCCAAAACCCCCACAAGCCACACTTCCTTGGCCCAAACACCAAAGCCCACGCCCAAAGCCCACAAAAACCAAGCCAAATCACACACCAAACCCACCTAAAGTCTACCCCACGCCTATTAACAACAAAGCCATCCTTTTACCAACCTTTTCAAGCCATTTAATAGCCTCCCCTCACCAATTCAAACACAACACATCACCATTTAATCAAGACAAACCCATTAAATAAGCCTAGCACCCCACGTGAAAGAAAAAATTCAACAAAGCAATTCCATTAAATAACCCACCATTCATGCACATGCCACACACATTCATTTTCAACAAAATAAACACCACAAGACAAACCCATTAAATAAACCTAGCCCCCCACGTGAACACACATCACAAATTCAACAATAAACAAGTCACAAACACTCACGTCCAAACCAAAAAAAAAAAAAACAACACCAACACCAACACAAACACAACAAAACAAATCCATTAATTATCTTTTACCCATTTTCAACAAATAATAACCCCCTAATAAATAATACAACACACCCCCCACCAAATAACAAACAAATAATAATTCCCTCACTCCCCTTCAACCATTATAAAATCCTTGTTCCCTAGACATGCGTGGCTACTCACCACACTAGACATATACACGTAAAAAGGCACCCATGCACACGTAAAGAAACCATCGCCTCTCTCAACAAACAAATACACTTCAGCTCTCTCATCAACTCCCAGCAGCCATCTCTCCTCTCTCTCATTTTGAACACAAAACACACACAGTAGCCCATCACGCCCTTCTCGGCTCTTTCTATTCTTCAAGCACAAACAAACCTAAAAAAAAACCTAAACACCCTACTCACACCAACACGCTCATCACGCCTCACATAAACTACCCTCACCTCACCTTCACACTCAGCCCTCACAAAACACTCACCCTTCTTCACATTCACGAGCCCCTTGCCTCACGTACCCCTCACCCAATCTGCCTTCAACAGCCCTCATCACTCAAACTCCCTTACGTTAAAGCCACATTCAACAGCCCCTTATGCCCAGCCGTAACCAGCCCCTTTGCTTCATATCACACGTCCCTCTCTCTCACCAGCAACTTGCCTCACGCCAATTCACGCCACAAGCCCCTGCACAAACAACCTAAATTCACGCCACAAGCACTTCTTTGACCAGCCACAAATTCACGTGAAACAGCCCCTCCTAAAGCCTTCAACCAGTGGCCTTTAAATCATCCAACACCCCCATCCAACTTCACGTCGTTGACACCCACAACACAAGCCCCTTGCTTCACGCTAAAACCCTCTGACTTGCACCCAATTGCCGACTAAACTTTCCTTACTAACACGCCCAAAAATTGCCCCTGAAATACCGCAAAAACTTCCCAAAAAACCGCCTTAAACCGTAAAAAACTGCACTGAAAAACTGCCTCGCAAAACCCGCAAACTGCAAGCCAAAACAGCCCCACATTACCGCAAAATAGTAAGCTTAAACCGTGACCAGAAACCGCAGCGAAACGGAGTGAAAACAGCGACCTAAACAGGAAACAGCGAAGGAAAAAGTTGAGTCAGTAAACCATAGGAGTTACGGAACATCAACCCTTCCGACGACCGTATACCGCACTTTCGAGAAACGACAAAAGAGGTTAGATTTTATTTATTATCCTTTGTTTTTAGTTATTTTGTTATTTTATTTCGCATGAGTATTGTGGATTGGTGTATGGTGTGATTCCGGATGAGCGGAATATGTGTTCTCTCTTGCGGTATATCGGATGGAAACCCGGACATAAATTCCGTAGCCGAATCCGAATGGACGGTATTGCGGTTTGTACTCGGGATACGAAGCCACGTACCACTTGAGAGATTCACATATTCCGTTTCATCCAACCTTGTATTCAAGCATGATTAGGCCGTTAGAAGATTATTTATTTATTTTTCAGTATGATTTAGCCTAGTACGTTATTTCTTTATGCATGACCCAATTATTTTCTTTCGCAATAGAAGCTTAATTTACGTTATGTTTAGGTCGTTATTTATTTAACATGATTATTGTGTGATATCGTATGTTTTCCGTTATGAGAATTTACTTTTAAAGCATGCAAACTTAAATTTAGGCCTTATAGGAATTTAGATGATTTTTTGCAAATGTATGTCGAGTAGACTTGGTTAAAATTGCACAAATCCGTTCATTACAAATGACATAAGTAAGGGACCATTCCGAACCCAACGGTTTGAGGTCTTCCCTTGCGAGGGGTGAGTGCGGCCTTAAATCATTTTCCCGGTTCACACCAGGTGGCGACTCCATTATTATCCAGTTTAGTCCCCCGCGGGCTACTCCGTACTCCCAATCGGGCCGTGAGCCCGGAACATCGTCGTCGATTTCTGTGTCCTACAATAATGCATCGTTTTATTTCAAAAACATATAAGACCGTTTACATCACATGTAGCTCTAGGGCATACATTCCAACAATCTTCCACTTGCACTAGAGCAAATGGGACATGTCACGTAAACCTAGACCATCTAGGTGACCTTCAAAAACTTTAGCCGGCAAGGTCTTTGTAAACGGATCAGTTAGGTGTTAGTGTTCCTAGAACATGCCAAAGATCTAATAAGCATGAAAACATATGATAAAGATCATTATAAGTTGCGGAATATACTTACAATGAATGGATTTGCCTTTTAAATTTTTTGAGAAGATCTCCAAGATCCAAGGTTTGAGTGGTGACTCCAACTTTTGAAAATGTTTCCCTATCACCTTTGTTGATCTTTGAAGTGCTAGCTAACTTGATTTTGCAACAAAATCAAAGTGAAGAGAATGAAGAAGCTCACGCCCAAATCTTAGTGTGCTAGGGTTTGCGTTTTGTTCCAAGTGTTACAAATGAGAGAGAGAGATATGTTTTAGTAAAAGAGTTTTACCCTTTTCACCCAAAACTTGGTAGTTGAGAGTCTTGGTTTCACAAAACCAAAACTTGGTGGTTGAAAAGCAAGTGGTATTGGCTTAATTACCAACCACTCTCTCAACTACCACTTCACACATGTGAAGTGGGCCCCACATTTGAATTCAAAATTCAAATGTCTCTACGAACATTTGCCGCGGCACGAATCCGTTTAATCCGATTAAATGAACTTTCGTCGCTAAATAATTAAATCTAATTTAATTAAATAACGATGCCTCGCAAATATATTACGAACGTCATTTACGAATTAATTCTAAATTAATTTGTTCGTTCATATTAAAGTCCGACTTTAATTTCGTAACGAAATCCAATTCTTATTAATATATCCGATATATTAATTTTAGCCCACACGAATAAATTATATAGAAAAATCAAATTTAACTATTAAATTTATTTTACCGATTAATTCCAAATTAATCGCGTTCTCTCTCTTTCGAACACATTTAATCCCAGATTAAATAAAGCCTCAATTAATCCCAGATTAATTTTCTCTCTCTTAATTAATCCCATATTAATTCTAATCGAGTCAACTGTCATCGGTGAATCTTTGGGAAGCGACCCAAGAGATCTCTGGATATGTTGGCAGTAAATCCGATTATCGGACTATCCGATAAAGTGAGTACCTCATACCACGTGCTTACCGACTTACAAGACATGGTTGGCTTCTAGCAAAGCACCGTGCCTACCCAATTCTCCAGAAATATCTTACTGGAATATATAATCTATGTCAGGCGTAGTATACATAGTATTGCGTATAGCGATCCAGCATTGGATGTCACGTGCAAGGCCTGGGGCTGGAAAGTGTCTACCTCGTACGAAGCACATATCGGATATCAAGCAACTAGTCTATTTGAATCGGATAATCATGACCTTGTCCTATTATCTCGATGGTTGCAACACTATAGAGAACTAGTTCTGAATCCCTGCGTGATCATCATCTCCACATGTCTGAAGTGATACTTCCATCTTGACATCACATCCATTACACTACGACCTTCAATAAACCTAGTAGAGGCATACATAGAACCTGTTAAAGCCCTGGACGACCAAAACCAAAGTTTACCAATTGTCGCAAGTACTAGCGATGCAAGTCTCAGGTTAAGACCAAATACACCTACCCTGAAGCGGACTCCCATAGACACATATACATACTACCAATGGGATTTCACGGGGTCTATCCAGAGCGAAGCTATTTTCCGTACCATCGGTAAAACACAACCTCCTATCGCACTTGCATAAGTATCCAATACTTAAATATATGAGAACTATACCGTTATGCCCTCACAACGCGCACAAGTGCAATACTAGTCTATTCCGCATTATCGATGTCCAATCTCGATTATGCTACGACTAGGGATATTTAATGATTAAACCTTTATGGATTGATACTGTCTCATATCATCTCAATCTGGAACTAATCATAAGGACTTTTACCATATATATATCAAAGTAAATAAATTACAAAACGGTAAAAGGCAATTTCATTACTACATAGTTAATTTTGTACAAAAACACAATGTCTTTTACAAACAATGACGCTATGGGTCATAACTGTCCAACAATCTCCCACTTGGCCTATAGCCAGTCACTCAAGCATCTAATACCTGAACTATGTACATGTCGCTCAAACTTTTGCTGAGGAATAGCTTTCGTCAGCGGATCTGCCATGTTGTCATCTGATGCGACCTTCTCGACCTTCACATCGCCATGATGTATGATCTCACGAATCAGATGGAAACATCGAAGAACATGCTTGGATCGTTGATGAGACCGCGGTTCCTTAGCCTGCCTTATAGCCCCGTTATTGTCACAATATAATGGAACGGGGTCAGCTGCTAACAGAACTACTCCTAATCCAATTAGGAATTTTCGGATCCAAACTGGTTCCTTTCCTGCTTCAGCTGCAGCAATGTACTCCGCTTCTATTGTTGAATCAACAACAGTCTCTTGATTGGAAGATTTCCAGCTCAATACTCCGTTATTCAAACAAAATATGTACCTAGATTATGACTTACAGTTGTCTTTATCGGTTTGGAAACTTGCATCGGTATACCCAGTTACCTCAAGTTCTCCATCTCCATAAACTAAGAAAGCATCCTTAGTTCGTCTAAGATACTTAAGGATGTTCTTAACCGCCATCCAGTGACCATCACCTCGATCGGCCTGATAGCGACTACACATGCTCAAAGCATAGGAGACATCAGGTCGCGTACATATCATGGCATATATGATCGATCCGACTGCTGAGGCGAACGGTATCCGACTCATGTTGTCTCTCTCATCTTGAGTTTTAGGACATATGTCCTTAGATAGATAGACACCATGTGACACTGGCAACAGTCCCCTCTTGGACTGATCCATGTTGAATCTCTTCAACACTTTGTCAATGTACGTGCTCTGGGAGAGTCCAAGCAGCTTTCTAGATCTATCCCGGTAGATATTTATTCCTAGAATATAGGCTGCTTCTCCCAGATCTTTCATGGAGAATTTTAATGAAAGCCAAGCTTTCACCGATGTTAACATGGGAATGTCATTGCCTATAAGCAATACATCGTCAACATAAAGGACAATAAAAGTCAGTGCTCTCCCACTAACCTTCTTGTATACACAAGGATCATCTTCGTTTTGAATGAAATCATATTCTTTTATGATCTCATCAAAACATTGTTTCCATGACCGCGATGCTTGTTTCAGTCCATAAATGGACCGATTTAACTTACAAACCTTGTTTGCAAGTCTTGGCACAATAAAACCGTCAGGCTGTTGCATATAAACATCCTCCAAAAGGTTTCCGTTAAGGAAAGCGGTTTTAACATCCATCTGCCATATCTCGTAATCGAAATATGCAGCAATAGCAAACATTATCCGAATGGATTTAATCATGCAACGGGTGAGAAAGTTTTTTCGTAATCGACACCATGTCGTTGACGATACCCCTTCGCTACAAGCCTAGCTTTGTACGTTTGTACGTTGCCATCCATGTCGGTCTTCTTCTTGAAGACCCATTTCCATACAATAGGCTTTACGCCTTCTGGTGCATCAACCAGTGTCCAAACTTAGTTGGTGTACATGGAATCCATTTCGGACTTCATGGCTTCTTGCCATAAAGCGGAGTCGATATCTTGTATCGCTTCATCATACGTAGGTGGTTCGTTATCCTCAATGAGATTAATATCTACATGAGGTGAGATCAGAAACCCATACCTCTCAGGTTGTATCCTGACTTTATCCGATCTACGTGGTCCTTATGTAATAGAAGATTGTGGTACAGTCTTATCCCGGATGGACTGTTCTTGTTCTGTTGAGGATTCTATGCCAGGAACAGTATCACTCCGATTTTCATCGAGTTCTACTTTCCTCCCACTAACCACTGCATTCAGGAATTCCTTCTCAAGGAAAACCGCATGTAGAGCAACAAATACTTTGTTCTCTCGTGGGTGATAGAAGTAATATCCTTTGGTTTCCCTAGGATATCCTACGAATAGACATTTATCCGATTTGGGCTCAAGTTTGGTACCTTCCAAACGTTTGACGTATGCCCAGCGTCCCCAAATCTTCAGGAATGAGAAACCCGGTTTCTTTCCTGTCCATATCTCATATGTTGTCTATTGTACAGAATTTGATGAAACCTTATTCAAAATAAGAATTACAATGTTTAATGCATATCCCCAGAAGGAAATAGGTAGCTCGGTGCGACTCATCATAGACCTTACCATGTCCAACAAAGTTCGGTTTCTCTGTTCGGACACACCGTTTAATTACGGTGTTCCAGGAGGAGTCCACTGTGAAAGAATACCATATTCTTTCAAGTAATCTAGAAACTCATTGCTCAAGTATTCGCCACCACGGTCCGACCGTAATGTCTTTATACTCTTGCCGGTCTATTTTTCAACTTCGTGTCGAAACTCTTTGAATTTCTCCAAAGTTTCCGATTTGTGTCTCATAAGATACACATATCCATAACGTGATGCATCATCCGTAAAGGTTACGAAGTATTCATATCCACCTCTAGCCTGGCTAGACATGGGCCCACATACGTCACTATGAACGAGGGCTAATAGTTCGGTGGCGCGTTCACCCTTACCGCTAAAAGGTGATTTAGGCATTTTGCCTAATAAGCAAGATTCACAGACGTCATATGAATTTGGATCAAATCCATCCAAGTAGCCACTCTTCGAAAGTATGGATATGCGAGTCTTGTTTATGTGTCCCAGACGACAGTGCCACATATAAGTTTCATCTTTGTTACTCGTTTTGAGCCTTTTGTTTGTTATATTATATGTTTGAGATTGATTTATATTCAAAATATAAAGACCATTATTAGCATCAGCAGAACATATCTCAAAATCATCTTTATAAACAAAACACCCAGTATTTCAGAATACAAAAGTGTACCCGCATTGGGTCAAACAAGATACAGAGATAATATTCCTAGTCAAACTAGGTACATAATAACAGTCATTAAGTTCAAGTACATGCCCCGAGGGCAGTTCTAAAACAAAAGTGCCAACGGCCAAAACGGCGACTGGTGCCCCATTTCCAACGCGTAGATCAATCTCCCCTGAGGTCAGTCTCCTGCTAATCCGTAGATCCTGCATATCAGTACATATGTGAGTACCATAACCTGAATCAAAAATCCAATTTTTAAAACTAGAAGTAGTCATGTTTATTTCAATAACAAACATACCTAAAGCCGGTGCCTTGCCCGCTTTAATCTCCTTCTGGAGCGTCTTGTACTCGCGGCAGTCACGCTTCCAGTGACCCCGCTTGCTGCACTGGAGGCAAACATCCTGAGATTTGTCCTTAGGCTTCCCAGAAGCCTTTGACGATTTGGCCTTGCCCTTTCTATTATGCTTCTTCTTCTTCACACCTCCAATAGCCTTGGGCCCAGCCCTTGGTTTCTGAGATGTCGAAGCAAAGTGCGCCTCACGCTTATTGCCATTGAGCAGCTCTTTCTCGACTTCCTTAAGAATTGATAATAAGTCTCCAAGAGTATCATCAGTGTTCATCAAATTATAGTTTATGATGAACTGTCTCCAAGTGTCGGTGAGAGATTGTAAGACCATATCTATGGTAATCTCAGCCTCAAAGACTATCCCCATCTCTGCCAGCTCATCTATGTCAGCAATCATCTGTGCCACATGGGACTCAACAGACATGCCTTCTGACATACGTGAACGGAAGAGCTTCTTCACTAACTCATATCTCTGCGACCTTCGGTTAGATCGGTGAAGATCTTGCAACCTCGCCAACATGATATAGAGATCCAAGTCCCTGTTCTGTCGATGAAAATGATGAGTCATGGAAGCAAGCATAATGGACTGAGCAGTATCACAATCATCGCTGTGAGTCTTCCAAAGCTCCAGCTCAAGTAACTGATCAGGTTTGGGCTTAGGCCCAAGAGGTGTCTGTATAGTGTATAGCAGCCTCTCAGCTCCAAGGACTATCCTTAGATTCATTTCCCAATCGGCAAAGTTCGTGCCCTTAAAGATATTTTCGCCCATGATAATGTCTCAGACATTTCCCTTTCTAGTCATCTAGACTACGATAGTCCAACTATCTAGTCAATGATATTTGGGTACAGTCTAACTGTTACAAGAAAAATAACATTGCATTAGTCCAACTAATAAAATAATTTTGACGAAATAATTTGAAAGTGCGTAAAGCTAAGTATCTGAATGAAATTGCAAATTCAATACTAGCCTCCCACTATTTTTCGGTGAGCCTCTAACCCTCTGTCGAGTACTCGGGAAACATAGTTTCCTAGTGGGCTAGGATCCCGTTAAATAACACACAACCTTGACTTTGGCCAACAAGCTGTATGAAACTTAACTAGGTAGATCTCGAAGATCAATTGGATCCCATCCAATTCCTAGATCTGGTAGGTGGACATCCAAGTCCGAAACATATATACAATATATGCCAATATATCCAAAATATTTTCCTAACCTTTTTCCTCTGAATCAACTAAGCCTTGGCTTTGGCACAACAAGCTTAATGATTACAGTTAAGCGGGACCCATTGACATGGAAAGCTTCGTAATCAATGTCGATGGACAAGAAGTGATCTTGACTTTGGCCAACAAATCACGACTTGGACAAGACACCGATATGGAACAAAACTCTCATGATTCAAACACATCCGCAATTGACAAAGGTCTTGACTTTGGCCAACAAACCAATGCCAACTTTGGATCTTGATTAAGAATCAATCAACGGAAGGAAAAATGCTTAATATGTTTTGAGGGTTTTTCGCGTAAATTGGCAACCAATTTATTATCTTTGTTAAGGTCTCATCATACACCCTTAAGCATGCTTCTAAAACATCATAAAGGGCGAAAAGTAAATTAATAACGATATGCGGATGGATATTTAAACAGATTGTTCCTAGAACAAATCACTCTCTTTCCACTCCCCGGCTAGAACTATTCTAACTTCTACCCAATTACAAAATACAATAAAGAAACCTCATTTACATTGAGGGGAATAGGTGAGAAGAGAATTACAAGGAGTAAAGAGATAAAAGGCTGGACACGCAGGCCCAATTTAATAAATTCTAAATTTATTACAATTTCCAAAATTGCCCTCACCCTTCTAATATCCATCCGATATACATTATTCATACAACACATTCATGTAATCATACAAAGCATGTTATTCAATCAATCTAATCCAATTAATTAATATTTGAATTAATGACCATCCAATATTCAAACAACGATTTGATTTGCGCGAGTCCAACTCGTTTAAGAATAAATACTTAAAGTACGTATTCTTGAATTATATCGAACTACAGCTTTAAATCCAATTTATTTGTATTCAATACTAATTCCAATTTAATTCCAAATTAAATATTTACACTTATTTATTTGCCTTAAAGACTTGGATTCCAAATCCAATCTTAATGGGTCTCAAAGGCCTAATAACATCCAATGTCATTTTAATTAAAGTCCAATGGGCTTTTAATTGATTCTTAAGGCATGGGCTTTGGCCATAATGGATCAAACCCAAAATGCCAAGGCCCAATAGGAATCACCCTTATTGCCAACAAATCAATTTAGGCCCATTAGGCCCAATTATATTCTTTAAAGGGCCAAGTGATGTATTTGGACTTTATGGAATTTGTTTTGGGCCCAATTGGATCCAATCCAAAAGTCCAAAACCAAACTTGGTCAAACCAACCCCATTAAGCCCAAATATACACTTTTACTCCAAATATTATAATTATTATAATTAAAGTGTGTTAGCCATGATTAATTAATTAAACTCAATATTTCCAAAATACCAATTAACTTAATTAATCATGCTTAATCCAACAACTTATGCTCAACACAAATTGAAGCCAAAATACATCATTTCATGCTCAACACAAATTGAAGCAAAACATATCATTTCATGCTCAACATGCTCTTTGATTTTAACATAAACATTATTGACTTTGATTCTAATCCAATAGAACCAACAATCAACATTTAAACACATCATTTCATGTTACAAAAAAAATAAACACTGCAGTTCACTGCCTGTAGCATTCGGCCAATGGAGTATAATTTTAATTTTTTGATCCAATCAATTTATTTCAAATGTAATCATGCATAACTCAAAGTTATCATATTCTAAACATGCTCAAAGCATCAATTTTAAAGAATCAAGTTCAAAACATAAAAGCCCCAAATTTTAGGCTCAAGAACCCTAGAATTTTTCATGCTTAAAAATTGGCTCATGATACCATTGTTAGTGTTCCTAGAACATGCCAATGATCTAATAAGCATGAAAACATGTGATAAAGATCATTATAAGTTGCGGAATATACTTACAATGAGTGGATTTGCCTTTTAAATTTTTTGAGAAGATCTCCAAGATCCAAGGTTTGAGTGATGATTCCAACTCTTGAAGATGTTTCCCTATCACCTTTGTTGATCTTTGAAGTGCTAGCTAACTTGATTTTGCAACAAAATCAAAGTGAAGAGAATGAAGAAGCTCACACCCAAATCTTAGTGTGCTAGGGTTTGCGTTTTGTTCCAAGTGTTACAAATGAGAGAGAGAGATATGTTTTAGTAAAAGGGTTTTACCCTTTTCACCAAAAACTTGGTAGTTGAGAGTCTTGGTTTCACAAAACCAAAACTTGGTGGTTGAAAAGCAAGTGGTATTGGCTTAATTGCCAACCACTCTCTCAACTACCACTTCACACATGTGAAGTGGGCCCCACATTTGAATTCAAAATTCAAATGTCTTTACGAACATTTACCGCGACACGAATCCGTTTAATCCGATTAAACGAACTTTCGTCGCTAAATAATTAAATCTAATTTAATTAAATAACGATGCCTCGCAAATATATTACGAACGTCGTTTACGAATTAATTCTAAATTAATTCGTTCGTTCGTATTAAAGTCCGACTTTAATTTCGTAACGGAATCCAATTCTTATTAATATATCCGATATATTAATTTTAGCCCGTACAAATAAATTAAATAGAAAAATCAAATTTAACTATTAAATTTATTTTACCGATTAATTCTAAATTAATCGCGTTCTCTCTCTTTCGAACACATTTAATGGATCATCTATGCCACACTGGATGCGACAACTTGTGCCTCTCCAACCCCTAGGTAGCGATCAATTTATCGTACAACCCTTCCACTGCGTCTAGGTGGTAGATCATTCTGACGAGCTTGCATCTGACTATCAGATGTCGAAGGTGCTATGTATTTGTCAACTTTCATTGATGATGGCGTGCTGGTCGAACTAGTAAGTAACTCCTCGAGTAACACTTTACTTCGAGGTTTGAACTCCCTCATATAGTCCTCCTCTAGAAACATAGCATTTGTCGATACAAACACTTTGTTATCATCATGACTGTAGAAGAATCCACCCATAGTCTCCTTAGGATAGCCTACAAATAGACACACCTGAGAATGTGGCTCCAAATTTATAGTCTTATTCTTCAGCACATATGTTGGACACCTCCATATGCGGAAATGTCATAAACTAGTTTTACGACCATTCCACAACTCTAAGGGAGTCTTAGGAACAGACTTAGATGGAACTACATTAAGAATATGCATTGCGGTTTGCAGTGCATATCCCCAAAATGAACTAGGTAGTGAGCTATAACTAAACATAGATATTATCATGTCTAGTAGGGTCTGATTTCTCCTCTTTACAACACCATTTTGCAGTGGTATTCCAGGCGTTGTGAGCTGGGATACTATCCCATGCTCAACTAAGAATTCCTCAAAATCTCTGTCGAGGTATTCCCCTCCACGATCTGATCGTAGAGTTTTGATTGTCTTACCTAATTGGTTCTCAACCTCAGCACGATACTCTTTGAACTTTTCAAAGGTATCTGATTTGTGATGCATTCGGTAGACATACCCATATCTTGAATAATCGTCAATGAATGTGAGAAAATATTCATAACCACCTCGGGCTCTTACATTCATCGGTCCGCAGATGTCCGAATGTATTAGGTCAAGTGGTTGACTGGCTCTTAAACCTTTTCCAGTAAAAGGTCTATTGGTCATTTTTCCTTCTAAACAGGATTCACAAACTGGTAGAGTCTCAAGCTTTAACTGGTTTAAGGCTCCGTTCTTTATCAGTCTATTTATCCGGTCAAGGTTGATGTGACCAAGTCCAAGATGCCATAGATATGTGTCATTATGAGAAATCTTTGGCCGTTTAGTTTTAGGTTTCTCATCCTTAAACATTTCAGCGTTGAGCAGTGACCTATGTGTTAACGGTCTTAACACATACAAGTTGTTTTCTGAGTTTCTTGTGCATATAGTTAATCCATTTATACCAATAATAACCAAATTGCTATTAAAAGAAACTGAATAACCATCATCCAAAAGTTTAGAAATAGAAATCAAATTCCTGCGAAAACTAGGAATGAATAACACATTGTTCAAATTTAAATAACTATTATTAATAAAATTTAAACTGGAGACTCCCACTGCTCTTGCTGAAACGACATCCCCTATCCCGACCCTCATGGTGTAGTCACCTACAGCAGGTCCCTCCATGAATCAAGTAGCTGCAAAGAAGAACAAACATGGTTAGTGGCTCCAGAATGAACAATCCAAGCGGATTTATCATCCTCGACTAATAGAGATTCAATAACGAGTAAATCATATTTACCTATTTCATTTTTCTCCTTTAGCTCAGCAAGGTATTTAAGACAGTCCCTTTTCCAATGCCCATTCTTGTTGCAGTGGAAACATTTTCCTTTGGGATTGGCATCCTTGGAGCCTTTCTTGTTTTTCTTCTTCTTCATGGGCTTTCCTTTAGCCTTCCCAGTGCTTTTCTTCTTCATCTTTGCAGATTTAGAAGACTCGACAATATTTGCCTCTGCACTGGTCTTACAAGGATCCACAAGCATGTACTCGTAATGGGTGAGCTCATTAAGCAGTTGGGTCAAAGTAAAAGTCAACTTGGTCATAACATAGTTGCTTTTAAACGGCAGAAAACTCTTCGGAAGAGTTTCCATAATCATGGTCACCTGGCTACACTCGTCAATACGAGCTCCATGGGTTTCAGCAGTGTTGAGATAGGTCATCATCCTCAAGAGGTGCTCTCGGACTGATGTCCCATCCTTCATCCTAGCAGTCATCGCTGAGACCATCGCCTCATGGCATTGACGCTCCGAAAGCTGCCCAAACATGCCCTGCAATGACTCCATCATCTGAGATGCTAGAGACTGAGGTTCATGCTTTACAGCAAGAACCTCAGACATCCCTGCTAGCAAGTAGCAGCGGGCATTCTCATTTACTGCGATCCATTTTTGGTAGGTATCGCGCACAGCTTGGCCAGCATTTCTGGCTAGCTCGGGAGGACTTCCTCCGTCAGGACAAACTTTAGGTCTTCACAGACCATGATATCGTTCATGTTACTTTTCCACTTAACATAGTTTTCTCCCGTTAATTTATTATTTGAGAGTATGGAAATAATTGGAGAAACCATGGCTGAAAAATAAAATAAACATGCATTTAACATCCATTCATCGTATATTAAAATCATCAAATAATTTTGGCATAAAATTAAATATGATGCATGAACCATGAATAATGAATTAGAAACCTAAGAGAATTACTATGCCACGAAAATCTATCATCCCACAAGTAAGTGCCGCCGTAGGGTAGGTCAAGTACTCGCATGATAGATCGAAACAATCTCAATCAATTCAATATATGCGAGAATAACTCTTATGTAACATCCCGCCTAGGCCAGAATGTTACCAGCAGGAGACAGGAGAACCCATCTCCATAAGCCTCTAATTCTAACGAAATTTCGGCATGATGTATTCGTAACACCATGCAACCTGGCCTGTAGCCAGCATCCACAAACAACAAGAACTCAATCATCTCGGCCTCAGGCCGGAACGCAACAATAATATCAAGGCCTCAGGCCTGAACTCAAAGAGCAAAATGTAAACTAATTGGCCTCCAGGCAGAACTCAAAACTAAAACTAAACTATTACATTACTTGACTATACAAGTGAGATGTAAATACAAAAAACTTTACAAAAGGGCCGTGAGAACCCATACTCAGCCCAGGACTCTCTTGACTGCAAATGGGGCGGTCCACCGTCTTCAAAGTCTTCACAAAAAAACAGCTACTATCTTGTAAAATTTCAACTGAAAGATGTGAGTCATAATGACTCAGAAAGTAATCATGCAGAAATCTATGAATCAGATATAACTGTAAAATTCTTTTATCCATTTAGATACCATACTTCTAATTACCGGTCTTTTGGTCTGAATACACATGCATAAACTAACTTGGTTATTACACTCCTTATAACTCATCATATTTTTACTATTCCATTACACTTAATCTGTACTACATGGATTCTTTTCTTAACCTTCTTTGTATTCTTTACTAATCTGATGCAGACACTTATAATAACTCTATCTCTTTCATTATTTTGAAATATCATCAAATCAGAGTTATAAATTATCTTCTCTATCAAACTATCATCTTTGACCGTCTTATAACCTAGTTTCTAGCTTCATCATTACATGAATATGTTATCATTACCTCATGAACTAATCATCGTTCCGATATGTTCTTTCTAAGAAAACATAAAACTCATAATCATCATTAATATATATATACATACCTTTACATGAGATTATAATACCATTTTCGTATAATGATAAATTTTAAGTATTCGAAGCATGAGTTACTTACCTGGCTACGCGAGTGCCCGCGATCCGGGTCCGATCTGTCAAGACAAAACACATCAACCGTCAGAACCGCTACTTGCGGAACTTTCTACTCATCAACTATAACTACGGATTTTCTCGAAATCCTCAAATCCTCACCAACTCTACGGTTTAATTTTCCTTACTCTAATACATGCTCACTTTGCTATTTTAAACCAACTAGAGGGGTCAAATTCTCATTTTACGCGTTTGCGGCAAAACTTGCGGAAAAGTTTCCGCAAACGCTACGGAAGGGTCTCGAACCCTCTGAACAATCCCGAAATCACCCAATTACCCTCGCAATACCATAATTACATCATAACTAAACTTACGATCATTTACGCTCAATCGCGCGAGAAACCCGCTTTACCGGAATCTCGCTAATTCTACTGGATCAATCATAACTCGTCTGTTTCACCCCAGATTCTACCACATTTATCGTTTTAACATATTAAAACATATCCAATTCATAAACATGCAATTCGCTAAATTACGAAACTACCGGAAACATCCGAATATAAATCGATTTACTTGAAAATATCAAAATCTAAACGGAGAGTCGTACCGAAATTCTGAGGCCATATTCGGACTCCCCTCGGCCATACGAACGGGGTGGTGTTGATGGAATTCCGATCGGAGCTACTGTTCAAAATGGGTTTACTGTTCACCGTGACTTTCTTCCTCGTTTCGCGAGCCTCCGGCCGTTGTTCGGTGAAATCGACTCCACATATTCGTAGTACTCGTCGAGGGCTTCGATTTGGCGGGTGGCACGGTTCGTGAAATGACCCGACGAACCGGATCTAACAAACCCACAACCGCACCCAAAAATCCCTTTGCCGTCGCCGCTGCCGGCGTTGCCACGGTCGCTGACTGCCGCCAACAGGTCCGCCGTTACTGGGTGGTCATTTCTGCGCCGGCGCGCCGGCCTGAGGTGGCCGGAATCGTCGCCGGCGACTCCAACTTCTCAAGGGGCGACGGGAGGTGCGGGTGTGGCTAAGGAAGAAGGTTTGACAATTTTGTAATTAAGAGAAAGTTTGAGGTTTATATACTATGCAAGTAAATATCATTCCGGTCCCTAGAAAATTACAAATCAGTCATTCTTCTATAACTCTTTAGAAATTCGCAATTTCGGAGCCCTTCTGATGCGATTCCCGAAAAGTGTTCAACACAAAAGTTGTTCGTATCGGAAAAAAGTGTCCGATGGTCCAAAACTCAGCTCGATCGGAGTTTGTTTGCTAATTCTGGGTTCAAAACAGTAAACTTGACTCGAATAATAAAAATCGGGTAACTGACTTTCGATCCCACACGTTTTCCAACGCGACTAAAATTCATAATCTATCATTCTAACTCATATAAAATCACTGGAACTCTTATTCTTCATCATCCTCATGATCCGAAACTAAAACAGTCGTCCGGGAATCTTCTGGAACAGTTCTGAAAATTTGGGATGTTACATTCACCCCTACTTATAAAAATTTCGTCCTCGAAATTTCTCCATCACTATGCCTGCTGATTCATACCCGGTCACATATGCCGAAACTATCTTTCTCTAAACTCTGCCGATATAACTTCTCTGTCTCAACTGTAAACTAACCACCATCTATAGACTAGAATCCACAATGGCTCATCTATTACTTTAATCTGACTATACTGGTTTGTATCTCAACTCCGACTATACTAATCTGGTTCTTATCTCTAGCTGTATCATTCTTGTTCTGATCTCAAATCCTCTGGCCTCACAAGGGCCCTATACTGGTACTATCTCATTCTTACTAACTCTCTTATTTAAAATAGGCGTAAGAGTACTATCTCATCTCAATCTCCTCCCATACGGAGATAACTAATCTATGCACCAATAATGATCCACCCATGGACCCATAATCGAGCAAACAATTCACTGAATAATAAGATCAAATCATATCAAACAATCATAAAAGATACATACAAAGACCTATATGGTCTTTACAGAACTGAAGACAATCTCCGACAGCTGGATCCCCACAGTTGCAGTCACTGACTTCTAGACCATAATACTGACTGACTCTTAAACCATGCTCTGATACCATCTTTGTAACATCCCGCCTAGGCCAGGATGTTACCGGCAGGAGACAGGAGAACCCATCTCCATAAGCCTCTAATTCTAACGAAATTTCGGCATGATGTATTCGTAACACCATGCAACCTGGCCTGTAGCCAGCATCCACAAACAACAAGAACTTAATCATCTCGGCCTCAGGCCAGAACACAACAATAATATCAAGGCCTCAGGCCTGAACTCAAAGAGCAAAATGTAAACTAATTGGCCTCTGGCCAGAACTCAAAAATAAAACTAAACTATTACATTACTTGACTATACAAGTGAGATGTAAATACAAAACTTTACAAAAGGGCCGTGAGAACCCATACTCAGCCCAAGACTCTCTTGACTGAAAATGGGGCGATCCACCGTCTTCAAAGTCTTCACCAAAAAAAAAAACAGCTACTATCCTGCAAAATTTCAACTGAAAGATGTGAGTCATAATGACTCAGTAAGTAATCATGCAGAAATCTATGAATCATATATAACTGTAAAATTCTTTTATCCATTTAGATACCATACTTCTAATTACCGGTCTTTTGGTCTGAATACACATGCATAAACTAACTTGGTTATTACACTCCTTATAACTCATCATATTTTTACTTTACTACTAGCAACTAAAGTCCATTACACGTAATCTGTACTACATGGATTCTTTTCTTAACCTTCTTTGTATTCTTTACTAATCTGATGCAGACACTTATAATAACTCTCTCTCTTTCATTATTTTGAAATATCTTCAAATCGGAGTTATAAATTATCTTCTCTATCAAACTATCATCTTTGACCGTCTTATAACTTAGTTTCTAGCTTCATCATTTCATGAATATGTTATCATTACCTCATTAACTAATCATCGTTCCGATATGTTCTTTCTAAGAAAACATACAACTCATAATCATCATTAATATATATATACATATCTTTACATGAGATCATGTTATCAGGCATTAAAATCTTACGAAAAGACACTTCTTTATAAACTTGTCACATACCTCCATTTACCATGCATATATTTAAATGAAATTACGTCATGCTTATATGAACTGTTTCTTTAATATCTTTCCTAAAGAACTCATGTGCGAAAGATGCCAATGCCACAATGCATTTACCTCAAATATATATACATCACAAATAACTCACTCGAATGCATGATCTATATGCAGAATACTGAGTTGAAAACGTTACTCGAAAACTAATTTCTGTATTAAAATTCTGAATTCATTATAAAACCAATACTTCTGGAAAACTTTCTTTTCTAAAAAGTTCTTTCTGGAAGCTGAAACGGAAGACTGAAAACCATCCTTGAAAAATATAATCTGTATCATTAAAGCTATTTTCTGAAAACTTAATATTTCAAAAATCCTTTCTGAAAACTGGTATCTGGGTATCTGTAGAAATCTTATATCAGAAAATCTGGGATCTGAAATCATTTCTGGAATCTGTATCTCTATCGAAAAACCAGGTCATATGAGGGCGTTACATATCGTCCGACACCTCATATGCCAATCTCAGAGGCACAAGTGCAAAACCATGACTTTGGGGCGTTACGTCTCGCCGTCCCTCAAAGCATGCCATAACTGTCTCTAATCTGGGGGTCTAGGGGCGTGATATCTCTCTGTCCGCCTAGCCCATCTGGAGGATCTGAGAGCGTCCCCTCAGTCCTCAACATGTGCACATGTTTCTAAATCCGTCAATTCCAACAATGTACCACTGGGATGGGTCAAATCCCAAATCCCGAATCCAATGTTTCGGTCAATTCCATACTGTGTTTCAAGTTACATACTAGGGTGAGTTTTTACCTCATGCCCCGAAAACCATAAAATCATAATCTGTGTCTTAAAATCGTAAAGAAACCTTTCTGAAATACATTTCTTTCAAAAGAGAAACTTAAAACTTTCTTTTAAAAGTACCTGAAATTCCTTTTTAAAACACTTGAATCTCAAGATTATGCTTACGTTATAATGCATGCGTATGCACATGCTTATGCACTTCTATAAACTAATGGTGTATGCTTCTGTTCCTTATATGCCGGTTCATCATGCATAGGCCCAATACATAAGCCACAAACATTACATCAATTCATACTACAAACATACATCTACTGCTATACTAAAGCTTTTTCAAGCACATGCACAATATTCTCGTCTTCTACTCAACTAACATATATTGCAAACTTATAGTTTTAATTTTTAAACTATACTTTACTCATACTCTCATTTTATCAATAGCTCAATATAACAGATACTTAATCCTATATATCCACGAGTACAAGCAAACTCCATATCCATACAAAACTATCTTGATAATCATACGTATTAATAATACATGCATATAATCCAACATGTTCAGGATCTCATCTTCATATGTTTATATACAATAAACCTAGTTCATTTAAACTTACATCAAAATACTTTTACCCCAAAACTCATACCTACCATATGCTAATTTGCTCAGGTTCCCATGCATGTTTATCCGCTTTTATGCTTATATGCCTATTTCTTTACAATTATTATCTTGTAAACTTAATCCCATACCCTAGGGTGTAGTTTTTCTACAAACCCCCCATTCCCAGGTTTCAAATCAGTACGATTATTAGAATAACACTAATCATATACCCCAATTATGTATATATAAATAATGATCTATACTCATACATGCTCCTCTATGCTTCCTCTTCGCTTCTGTATGCTTCTGTCTATTTTAATCACATATCTCTACTTATAGTTATATGCTCTTATCTGTGTCCGTGTACAAATTCACTAACTTCTTTCTTCTACGACCAATTCTATATATATACATCAGTTTCATGCATATAATTATATATAACTCTATTATAATACCATTTTCGTATAATGATAAATTTTAAGTATTCGAAGCATGAGTTACTTACCTGGCTACGCGAGTGCCCGCGATCCGGGTCCGATCTGTCAAGACAAAACACATCAACCGTCAGAACCGCTACTTGCGGAACTTTCTACTCATCAACTATAACTACGAATTTTCTCGAAATCCTCAAATCCTCACCGACTCTACGGTTTAAGTTTCCTTAATCTAATACATGCTCACTTTGCTATTTTAAACCAACTAGAGGGGTCAAATTCTCATTTTACGCGTTTGCGGCAAAACCTGCGGAAAATTTTCCGCAAACGCTACGGAAGGGTCTCGAACCCTCCGAACAATCCTGAAATCACCTAATTACCCTCGCAATACCATAATTACATCATAACTAAACTTACAATCATTTACGCTCAATCGCGCGAGAAACCCGCTTTACCGGAATCTCGCTAATTCTACCGGATCAATCATAACTCGTCCGTTTCACCCCGGATTCTACCACATTTATCGTTTTAACATATTAAAACATATCCAAGTCATAAACATGCAATTCACTAAATTACGAAACTACCGGAAACATCCGAATATAAATCGATTTACTTGAAAATATCAAAATCTAAACGGAGAGTCGTACCGAAATTCCGAGGACATATTCGGAGTCCCCTCGGCCATACGAATGGGCTGGTGTCGACGGAATTATGATCGGAGCTACCGTTCAAAATGGGTTTACTGTTCACCGCGACTTTCTTCCTCGTTTCGCGATTTTGAGCTGAGAAATGAAGCTTGACTCGAATAATAAAAATCGGGTAACTGACTTTCGATCCCACGCATTTTCCAACGCGACTAAAATTCGTAATCTATCATTCTAACTCATATAACATCACTATAACTCTTATTCTTCATCATCCTCATGATCCGAAACTAAAACAGTCGTCCGGGAACCTTCTGGAACAGTTCTGAAAATCTGGGATGTTACATCTTATTCCTATATTAAACATGTTGGTTTCTATTTAGGTCCCAAGATCATAACAAGCATGGAAAAACAAGTGTGAATACATCAAAGGAGATAGCGGAATACTCACATCGATCGATTGAGACGATTTGATGAAGAACAAAAATGATTTTGCCTTCATTGTTCACGCCCACTGCATGCAGATTTTATGTCCAGAAATCTCAGATTTTGAGCTGAGAAATGAAGCTCCAAGCTTGGTTATACGATTCCCGGCTCGTGGGTGGGTTTCCCTATCACATTCGTATGTCTTCTAAGTATGCTAGCACCTCCGATTTTGCAACAAAATCAAGCTTCTTCCTCTCTTACTGCTCACAGTTTTGGGCAGTTCACAGCAGCCCATTGGGCGTGTTTGATAGAGAGAAAAGAGAGAGAAGAGGGTTGGATGGAAAAAGAGAAATGTGTTTGTTAGTTAGTAAAACAATTTCCAAAATGCTTTATATATTTTCCATAAAATATATCAAAGATTTACCAAATAAATTATCAAATAATTAAATGGTAAATACTTTTCCAACCACGTGAACAATTCCAACAACCCACATCACTCAAAGTGTCAAGTTGCTTTTCAATCAATCAATCACATCAATCAATCAAATGTCATATCACTCAAAGTGACGTTTGATTTGACGCTTGATGTGACGAATGATTTGACGCTTGAAGTGACTCGTGTGCCGCACTCGAATTCGAAATGTGAATGCGCTCGCAATCACTCTCGGGCTCAGGTTCGCTAATTCCTAATTAGCAAAATTTCCGTTGCGTCGCAATTAAATGATTACGCCTAGCTAATTCACTATTCACGTCGCTAACAAATTAATTCTAAATTAATTTGTTCGCTCGAATTAAAATTTAATTTTAATTCCGTGTCGAAATCCAATTTCGTTTAATATATCGAATATATTAATTTACCCGATTAATTCCAAATTAATCATTTTTTCTCTTTAGACGATATTTTATCCCAGATAAAATATCTCCGTAATTAATCCCAGATTAATTTTCTCTCTCATCGAATTAATCCCAAATTAATTAAAGTGCGAGTCATACATTATCGGTGAATCATTGGGAAGCGACCCATGAGATCCCCGAATATATTGGCAGTAAATACGGTCGTCGGACTATCCGAACACGTAAGTACCAAGTACTACATTTTACTGATTTACAAGACATGATTGGCTTCTAGCAAAGCGCCATGCCTACCTAATTCTCCAAAAATATCCTTACAGGAATAAATGATCTATATCAGGTGTAGTATACATCGTATAGTGCATATCGGTCCAGAATCGGATGGTCACATGGTAGGCCTGGGGCTGGAGTTGTGTCTGCCCCGTACGAAGCACTTGTCAGATGTCTGGTAACTAGTCTCTATAATCGGATATACATGACCTAGTCATAATATCCCGATGGTCGCGCAGCACTTAAGAGCACTAATACCGTATCCTGCGTGACATCATCTCCACTATGACTGGAGTCATACTTCCGTCTTGAAATCACACCCAATACTCTACTATTCTCAATATACCCAGCTTTGGCGTACACAGAACCTGTTAAAGCCCTGGACGATCGTAACGAAAGTATATTGATTGTCGTAAGTATTAGCGGTGCAAGTCTCAGGTTAAGACCAAATACACCTACTCTGATGTCGGACTCCCATAGAGACACAATCATACTACCAATGGGATTCCGAGGGGGTCTATCCAGAGAGAAGCTGTTTCCCGTACCATCGGTGAAACACAACCTCCTATTACACTTGCATGAGTATCAAATACCCAAATATATGAGAACTATGCCGTTGTGCCCCCACAACGCGCACAAGTGCAATACTAGTCTTTTACGTATTTATCGATATCCAATCTTCGTTAATACTCTGACTATGGATATTTAATGATTTATCCTACGTGGAATGATACTGTCTCATATCATTCTCCGTCCAGGAACAAATCATAGGGACCTCTCATCATTTATATATCTAAGGTGATCTAATCATAAATGATAAGAGTGCAATCTCCTTTGTCACATAGTTAATTTGTACAACAACACCATGATCTGTACAAATAGTGACGCTATGGGTCATAATTGTCCAACAATCTCCCACTTGGCCTATAGCCAGTCACTCGAGTGTCTTACACCCGAACTATGTACGGTTGGCTCAAACTCCTGAGAAAAGCTTTCGTCAGCGGATTTGCATGATTATCGTCTGGTGTACTTTATTCGATCATCACATCGCCACGATGTATGATCCGAACGAATCATATGAATATTGAAGTATATATCTGGATCGTTGATGAGACCATTAATTCTTTAGCCTGTGCTAAAGCCTAGCTCAGTGGCTAACAGAACTATATCTAATCTAATTAGATTTATTATCGACCCAAATGGCTTCTATTGCTGCCTCAGCTGCAGCAATAATCTGCATTTGTTGTTTATTTGGAAACAATATCTTGCTTGGAAGATTTCCAGCTCACTGTTCCGTTATTCAAACTTTACAGTACTGTTGTGTTTATCGGTTTGGAAACTTGCAGCAGTGATCCCAGTCACTTCAAGTTCTCCCTCTCCATTTATTAAGATAACATCTTTAGTTCTCTAAGATACTAAGTATGTTCTTAACTTCAATCCAGTGACTATTACTCGGATTGGCCTGTTTGTGACTCCATTTGCTCAAAGCACATGAGACACCAGGTCATGTATATTTTTCAATGTACAATTTCTCAGAGAGTTTTAACAACTTAAATCTATCCCAGTAGATCTTTATTCCTAGAATAAAAGTTGTTACTCCCAAGAATTCTACGGAGAATTTTTCTCGAAAGGCAAGCTTTCATCGATTATTTTATATGGGAATATCATTTCCAAGAAATGACATATATTATCATTATTTTATACAGGACATTCATTTTCAGTGTGCTCCCACTAACCCTCTTATATACACAAGAATCATTTTGTTTTGAATTAAATCATACACCATTATGATTACATCAAAACGATAATTCCAAGAACCTAATGCTTGCTTCAATCCAAACATGGATTGAATAACCCGCAAACCTTGTTTGCTGGTTTTAGTACGACAAAATCGTCAGGATGTTATAAGCATCCTCCAAAAGGTTTCCGTTTAAGGAAAGCGATTTTGATCTTTAACTGACACACTTCATAAATGAAACGTACAGCTACAGCAAGCATTATCCAAATGGATTTGCCATGGCAACAGGTAAAAGGTTGAACCGTAATCAACACAATGTTGATAACGATACCTTTCCGTCACAAGCCCAACTTTGTATGTTGGTATGTTTCCATCCATGTATGTCTTCCTTGAAGACTTATACAGTACCAATAGGCACACTGCCTTGCAGTACAACAACTAGTATCCAATCATAGTTGTTACACATGGAATCCATTTCCTTGAAGACTTATACAGTACCAATAGGCACTTTGCCATAAAGGGAGTCGATACCTTGTATCACTTCCTAAAACATAGTCGGTTTTTCTTCCTCAATAAGATTGACATCTTTATGAGGTGACATCAGAAACCCATACCCCATGTTGTTTTCTGATTCTCTCCGATCTACGCGGTTCTTGTGTATTCGAAGATTACTGGTATAGTTTCATCCTTGATGAACTATTTATGTTCCATTAAGGACTTCGTGCCTTGAACAGTATCACTCCGATTTTCATCGAGTTATACCATCCTCCCACTTACCACTGCATATCAATAATCCTCTAAGGAAGACCACATGGTGAGTAACAATTAAAATTGTTCTCTTGTGAGATGTATAAGTACTATACTTATGGTATCCCTAGGATAACCTTACAATTGTCACTTATCCAAATTTGGGTTCTAATTTGGTATCATCCAAACATATGCCCAGCATTCCCAAATCTTCAGGAGTGTGAAACCCTGTTTATTTCCCGTTCATATCCAATATGAATTCTGTCAAACAGATTTTTATGGAACCTTATTCTAAATAAGTTTTGCACTATTAATGCATATCCGTTGAAGGAAATGGAAGCTCAGAGCGACTCATGATCAACCTTATCATGTCCAACAAAATTTAGTTTCTAAGTACGGACACACCGTCAAATTGACGTGTCTTGGGAAGAGTCCTCATTTGAAAGAATACCATACTCTTTCAAGTATATGTGAAACTTATTGCTTATGTATTTTCCATTACGGTCTTACCGTGACAGTATAATACTATAGCCGATCTGTCTGTCTACTTTGTGTCGAAACTCTAAAAGTTTCCGATTTGTGTTCTTCAAAAGAAACACATAACCATAACGTGATGCCACATCCGTTAAGGTCACGAAATATTCATATTCACATCTAGCCTAGCTAGACATAGGCCTATATGCTTCACTATGAATAGGGTTAACAGATCGGTGTCACTATCACTATTACCAAGTAAATAGTATTTTAGGTACTTTACCTAATAAACTAGATTCGTAGAATTTATTTGAATAGACAAATCAGTCCTAGTACCCACTCTTCAAAAGTGTGGATATACGAGTCTTGGTTATTCTGTCCTAGACAACAATGCCACAAACAAGTTTATTCTGATCAAATCAGTATGAGCTATTAGTTTGTCATATTATATGTTCGAGATTTTATTTATATTCAAAATATAAATACTGTTATTCACATCTAATGTATTTATCTCAATGTCATCTTTATATAATGAAACACTTTAGTGTTCTAGAATATAAAGGTTTATCCGCAACAGATTAAACACTGATATAGAGATAATGTTTCTATTCTAACTAGTTACATTATAACAGTTCTTAATTTAAGTACACACCCGAAGGGTAGTTCATAAACTTAGGTATCTACGGTCGAAACAGCGACTTTCGTCCCGTTTCCGATTAGCAGATTTATCTCAGATTAAGGTCAGTATCCTACTCACAGTAGATTCTGAACATCAATACATATATTTTATGTACCATACTAAGTATTTAAAATCAAATTTCAATACTAGTAATGGACATAATTTTGACAAATATATCTAAAGTCAGAACCTTGCCCTTTCTTTAATTCCTTCATGTCTGTCATATCCAAATGACAGTCACTTTGAGATATGTCTTTTATCTTCCCAGAAGATTATAATGATTTTGCCTTTACCCTTTTCAATACTTCATAAGCCTTTGGCCAAGCCTTGGTTTTCTAAAATATCGAAGTAAAGTGCGCCTTGCGCTACTTGCATAATTGCAAAGTTTGACTTTATCTCTTTGAGATTTGTCATTAATTCTCCAAGAATTATTAATTGTAATTTAATACTTCTTAAATCTAAACATAGATTTATGACAAGTATATCGGATTAAGCACTTTAAGTCATCATCACATAAATCTTCCAAAGATTATGCTCTACTATTTGCTTAATTCTGGGCTTAGGCATAATAGGTTATTTTATCAAATAAAGTAACTTATTATTTATTTCCAGGACCATCCTGAAATTTAATTCCCAATTTGAAAATTAAACCATTTAAATATTTTAATCCAAGATTATATTTAAATATCCAATCTTTCAATGTTTCTTGATTTTAATAGTCCAACTATTTAATCAATTATTGAAGGTGTTATTTATTATAATGATTACAATATCCAACTATTTAATCAACTATAATTTTAATTCAATTATATTGATTATTATAATCCAATTATAAAATCAACTATTTATTGAATTAGTTTGAATATAGTCCAACTATATTAATTAAAACAACTTTAAATATTATTCCAACTAATACTTTTAATTATATGACAAGTGATATTTGTTTGAGCGCGTATGGCGAGTAATTGAACGAATATTGCAAATTCAATTCTTGCCGCCCACTATTTTTCAGCAAGCCTCTAACCCTCTGTCGAGTACTCGGGAAACCGTGTTTCCTAGTGGGCTAGGATCCCGTTAAATATCACACAATCTTGACTTTGGCCAACAAATTGTATGATAATTAACTAGGTAGATCTCGAAGATCAATTGGATCCAATCCAATTCCTAGATCCGGTAGGTGGACATCCAAGTCCGAAACATATATCATATATATGCCTACATATCCAATATGTACCCTAACATTTTCCTCTGAATCAACTACGCCTTGGCTTTGGCACAACAAACCTAGTGATCCCAGTCAAGCGCGACCCATTGACCATGGAAAGCTTCGTAATCATGTCGAGTGACAAGAAGTGGTCTTGACTTTGGCCAACAAACCACAACTTGGACAAGACACCAATATGGAACAAAGCTCTCGTGATTCAAACACATCTTCGACGGACAAAGGGCTTGACTTTGGTCAACAACCCAATGCTAGTCTCGGATCTTGAGTAAGAATCGCTCAATGGAAGGAAAAACGCATGATATTTGATGAGGGTTTTTCGCGTGCAAATTGGCTACCAATTTATTATCTTTGTTAAGGTCTCATCATCATACACCCTTAAACATGCATTCTAAACACATAATAAAGCGCGTATGAAAATAAATAATAATGATATGCGGATGGATACTTAACACATTGATCCTAGATCAAATCTCTCACTTTCTCTCTCAAGCTAGCACTTGTATTACTTCTACCCGTTACACTACACTTCTAAAGAAACCTCATAACGCGTCTCAAAGACCGATTAACGTCCAATGTCAATTCAATTAAAGTCCAATGGGCTTTTAATTGATTTTTTAAGGCGTGGACTTTTGGTCAACTCGGGTCAAACCGAATAACCAAAATCCAATCCGGGATTTACCCCATAAGCCCATAAATCAATCTTGGCCCATTAGGCCCAATTAAACTTTAAAGGTTCATTAAGTCGCATTTGGGTTTTAAAGAAGCGGTTTTGAGCCCAATTGGATCCAATCCATTTGGCCTAAACCTAACTTTGTACAACAAAGCCCATTAAGCCCATTTACAACATTAAAAGCCCAAATCCAATTTTAAGGCCTAAATAATTAAATGACCAAATTCCAAATTTCCAATTTAATTACATAAAGTGTTCAACATAATTAATTACCCAATTAACATTTCTAAAACATCAATTAGCCTAATTAATCATGCTTATCATCATCATCACATGTCCAACACATTTTGACAAATCAAACCCATACACATGCTTAAAGTGTCTCGGCCAAGATGGTGATTTTTATCCGATTCGAATTCAATCCAATTAATTTCACAATCGTTATTAAATCAACATCCCGAATGATTTCCAACTCATCCAATGATCAAAAATCAAAATTCCAAGACTTTAGAGCATAGAGTGCATTCAGCCATATTAAGGAATTTGGGGATTTTGTTCAATTCAAAATTCAATCCAATTAATTTCAAATTAACATCATCCAATATGATTCCAACTCATCCAATGAATTAAAAACAAAAAATTCCAAGATTCCAAATAAACCTAAACTTTCGGCCAAGCACAAAAAATTGGGGAAATTTGATCCAATCAAAATTTCATCAAATTGATCCAATCAATCCTTAATTCAATAACATTTAAGCATACTCAATCATCCAATTTTATAAAATCATGCTCAAATTCATTTTACCCAATTTTAAGCCCTAAAAGTTTCATGCTTGAACCTAGGCTCTTGATGCCATTGTTGGTTTCTATTTAGGTCCCAAGATCATAACAAGCATGGAAAAACAAGTGTGAATTCATCAAAGGAGATAGCGGAATATTCACATCGATCGGTTGAGACGATTTGATGAAGAACAAAAATGATTTTGCCCTCATTGTTCACGCCCACTGCATACAGATTTTATGTCCATAAATTTCAGATTTTGAGCTGAGAAATGAAGCTCCAAGCTTGGTTATACGATTCCCGGCTCGTGGGTGGGTTTCCCTATCACCTTCGTATGTCTTCTAAGTGTGCTAGCACCTCCGATTTTGCAACAAAATCAAGCTTCTTCCTCTCTTACTGCTCACGGTTTTGGGCAGTTCACAGCAGCCCCTTGGGCGTGTTTGATAGAGAGAAAAGAGGGAGAAGAGAGTTGGATGGAAAGAGAGAAATGTGTTTGTTAGTTAGTAAAACAATTTCCAAAATGCTTTATATATTTTCCATAAAATATATCAAAGATTTACCAAATTAATTATCAAATAATTAAATGGTAAATACTTTTCCAACCACTTGCACTATTCCAACAATTCACATCACTCAAAGTGTCAAGTTGCTTTTCAATCAATCAATCACATCAATGAATCAAATGTCATATCACTCAAAGTGACGTTTGATTTAACGCTTGATGTGACGAATGATTTGACGCTTGAAGTGACTCATGTGCCGCACTCGAATTCGAAATGCGAATGCGCTCGCAATCACTCTCGGGCTCGGGTTCGCTAATTCCTAATTAGCAAATGTTCCGTTGCGTCGCAATTAAATGATTACGCCTAGCGAATTCACTATTCACGTCGCTAACGAATTAATTCTAAATTAATTCGTTCGCCCGAATTAAAATCTAATTTTAATTTCGTGTCGAAATCCAATTTCATTTAATATATCGAATATATTAATTTACCCGATTAATTCCAAATTAATCGTTTTCTCTCTTTAGACGATATTTTATCCCAGATAAAATATCTCCGTAATTAATCCCAGATTAATTTTCTCTCTCATCAAATTAATCCCAGATTAATTAAAGTGCGAGTCATACATCATCGGTGAATCATTGGGAAGTGACCCATGAGATCCCCGGATATGTTGGCAGTAAATACGGTCGTCGGACTATCCGAACACGTAAGTACCAAGTAATACATTTTACCAATTTACAAGACAAGGTTGGCTTCTAGCAAAGCGCCATGCCTACCCAATTCTCCAGAAATATCCTTACAGGAATAAAGGATCTATATCAGGCGTAGTATACATCGTATAGTGTATATCGGTCCAGTATCGGATGGTCACGTGCTAGGCCTGGGGCTAGAGTTGTGTCTGCCTCGTACGAAACACTTGTTGGATGTCTGGTAACTAGTCTCTATAATCGGATATACATGACCTAGTCATAATATCCTGATGGCCGCGCAGCACTTAAGAGCACTAATACTGTATCATGCGTGACATCATCTCCACTATGACTGGAGTGATACTTCCGTCTTGACATCACACCCAATACTCTACGATTCTCAATATACCCAGCATTGGCGTACACAGAACCTGTTAAAGCCCTGGACGACCACAACGAAAGTATATTGATTATCGTAAGTAATAGCGGTGCAAGTCTCAGGTTAAGACCAAATGCATCTACCCTGATGTCGGACTCCCATAGACACACAGTCATACTACCAATGGGATTCCGAGGGGGTCTATCCAGAGCGAAGCCGTTTCCCGTACCATCGGTGAAACACAACCTCCTATTACACTTGCATGAGTATCCAATACCCAAATATATGAGAACTATGTCGTTGTACCCTCACAATGTGCACAAGTGCAATACTAGTATTTTACGTATTTATCGATGTCCAATCTCGATAATACTCTGACTAGGGATATTTAATGATTTATCCTAAGTGGACTGATACTGTCTCATATTATTCTCCGTCCAGGAACAAATCATAGGGACCTCTCATCATTTATATATCTAATGTGATCTAATCACAAATGATAAGAGTGCAATCTCCTTTGTCACATAGTTAATTTGTACAACAACACCATGATCTGTACAAATAGTGACGCTATGGGTCATAATTGTCCAACAAAACAACTATCGTTTTATTTGATCAAGGAATTTTATTAACAGTTAATTATTCCTTTGTGAGTGTAACCCGCCGTTTCAGGATTCTTGGACTTAACGAGTGAAGTGCAGCCGTAGGGTAGGTCAGTTCACAAGATACATCTAGAATCCCTATCCTCTCGGAACCCAAACCTGATATTGACCCAAAATGGACACCATCCGTAGGGGGACGAAAAACAAAGTCGTCTCGAGGCGCCTTTTGAATCTCACGTTTTTGGACTAACAACGGAGATCGCGGGATATACTATCGTATATCCCTCTCCCACTCACTATTTTAAAATTAAAGTTTCTATCTATAAGATATCTAAAACATAATTTTTTATATACACTAGTTCATCATTAGTGACCTAACAATTTTAACTCTTAAAATTTGTCTCACCAATGTCTATTAGTCTCTACTAATTATTTTACTCTATTAAACTAATTTAATATGAGAAGTATTAGTCACCTATCATATTTTAACTCTTAAAATACTAGAAACTAATAGGTTTAAAATTTATAGAATTCTAAAAGGTCAAAATTTTAATTAAACATTTTAATAAATCTTGGTACATTGTAAAATCCAATGGTATGTGGAATTGTATCTTGAGTGCAGACCATAATACTGTCTGTACGAGCCAAATTTGGTCCAGGGGCAACTTCGTCCTTTTGCTTCATGCCCAATACTGAACGAACTACAGACTCGCCAACATAAGACCCAAGCCCAAGCTTCTACCTCAAAAGGAAACCCCAAGGTTTGAAGTATATAGAGGCCCAGAGATTCACAAGCCCAGGCCTAGTGAAATACTACGTGCCCAAACCATAATCGGGGCTCACCCCACGACAGTCCACATAATGGCCAGGCTCATAAACACCATTCATAACCCATCCGTTCCAGCCTACAACGGGCAAAACGCAGTAGTTGCACCTCATGAAGTTGACTGTTATCATGACCCAATGGACGAGCAATCAAATGGCAGTAAAGGCGCAAGTTACTAAGGCATGTATATATAAGGAAACGAGGCTCCATGAGGAGGGGACAGGGAATGGTTAGTTCTCATCCTCACTACTTTAGGACTTTCACAAAGCTCACCATACCTGCTACCTATCGCCCTCACGGCACCTTACGAAGCTCAATGTAGTATCTAACTCTGACCTTCCACCTACTACTTCCTTAGTTCCATCACTGATTTTGGCGTCGGAGTGCCACCCACCACACCGGTGGGCAGTACTCCCGCTCACTCTACTTCTTTGTTTTGCAGGATCGCTAGTGCCCCATCCTCACGAAATCTCAATTGTAGGCCTCCGGCGAAAACCAGCGTCTATAATTTGGCGCCCACCGTGGGGCCCTAGCGATTCATAGCATGTAAAGATCTCTCCATCTACGATCCTTCCCCTACTCGTATGACATCACGCAATGAGCAAACACCTGATCTCATGATCACTTAATTAGACATCCTCCAAGAATAATTACAAGCATTAGAGCACATTTCTTCCCCCAAAGGCCCGAGGCTACGGATCATCCCAACAATCCTATCATCTGATCTAATCTATTAAGAGAATTCAAGAATATGGCGAGTGGAAATCCACCATCAAACAAGCATCCACTTAATCACTAGAAAAGCCACCATGATTCTCCACCCGACTGATCACAACAAGTCACCTCCTCCATGCGAAAAGAAATACAAGAGTTCGAAAGAGTGATTCTCTCTAGCCTACCCAGTGCCAAACTACCAGTGAACCAACACTTGGATCATTCTACACACTTCCACCAGTCGACAAGATGATACCCATATAATTCCCGACATACCCAATCAACCAAGAAGAAATCTCTAAGGTTGACATCTATTCGAGACTACTTGGGACAATTACCATCTAATATAAATGGCATGGATATAATATCACCCCCTTCAGACTACGAAAGAGGATTGCTGTCTCACCCAGGCGACAAGAAAGATTACGTGAATTGAGTTTCATCAATTCTAGACTCCATTCGACCATAGTCTCATGGACCTACATCAGAAGCAAAGTGCTTCCCTGGAACTATATTTCCTACCATTTACCTCACATGATGAAGAGATGTGTTTGGCATGAGGAGGATGTCTCAGTGACAGTATCCGAATGAAGACTTGGCATGGACATCTCGGTCAACACACCAGGTATAGCTTGCACTTGTTATGGATGTCCCAGTCGATACTACACCATATAGCTTGAAAATTATTATGGGTGTCCCAGTCGACATCAATATATGGCTTGAGACTTGTAATAGATGTCATAGTTGGTATTACCATTTATAGTACCAGACTTGCTATGGTGTCCCAGTCGACACTAAAACTTACAACCTGGTAATTGATAAAGATGTCTTAGTTGACATTTACAATGCGGCATAGAACTTGTTAGGGATGTCCCACTCGACATTAGTGTGTTATGGAGGATGTCCTAATTGATAATACTATATATAGCTAGTCATAATTTACACTATATAACAGTTTAGTATTTAGCAAAGATTTCACTCGGCACTCCACGTATGAGGCTTGACACTTGTTTGAGTTCCCATTCGACATGAGATGGGAAAAGACTCAGTTTGACTGGGATACCATTAGATAAAGCATAGCCCAAATACCTATATGACATAATAGATTGCCAACAACTTCAAACTACATGGGATGATTGTTACCTCCTTCAGATGACATAAAAGGATAGTAATTTTCTCCATACGACAAGGTGATCATCAACTCCTCACTACATCCAAATGTTGACATTTTCTCCAAAAGACGAAGAACATTGTTATACCTCTGGATGATATGTATGATTTACCATCTCCAAACGACATGGATGTAGTGTTATCTTCCCCAGACTACACTGATAAAATGTCGTCTGATGTGGAAGGATGTTATCTCTTCCATGCAACAAGAGTGGAAGGATTGTATTATTCTCTTGATGACATGAAAAAGTCTTGTAGACTGAATGGAGAACCTTTGAACCTCCACCATGTCGTTTGATCGTAGATTCGTGGATTCTCGTCGGATCCTGACCGGCGTAAACACACACGTATAACGCAAGCGCACGTATCGTTCAAGTAGTATAAAAACATCGATCACACAAGGACTTAATTTCTACTATTGTTATTAATTATTGATACTATTTATTTACAAATATCTAATTGAGGGTGCAGAGAATGATTGTTTGATTGGTTGAAAGTGGTTTTTACAAAATAAATAAATAAATAAAAAGAAAAAAGAAAATACTAAGGAAAATAACAAAAGACACAAAGATCTAGGGTTGTGAATCATTCTAATATCTTTTAAAAGATGAAGTGATTATTTTATGTTTGTGTAATAAATCAGTTTACTAACCTGGAACACTAAATTATGTAAAAGCCTCTTCTGATGGTCAGACACAAATACCCAGTTTAACCCAATTGAACCATATGTCTATGTCAACCAAATTATATGGATTCTTTAAGTTTAAGTTCCAATTATGGCTACCCCCGCCCGACAGGTATATTCCTATCCTGTAAGGAAATCTATTAAAAGGTTATCTATCCTCAAGGAAGATCGTGGGCTATTAAGTCTAAGGCTGAAACCTAAAATCCATATGTCTAGTTCATTTTATATTTACCACATCAATCTTATTGGTGATCAGACAACAAGAAGCATTAAGCTTAAGACTTAATAAGTAAACCTTTAAATTACCCAAACTATAAAATAACCCCTTATAAACCGGTGATATTAGAATTCATCACAACCCCAGATAAATAACACATAACTAGGGCTAGTAACAACTTAAAAGTAAAAGACATAAAGTAAAAATACTGAAAAGTAAAAGACATAAAGTAAAACTGAAAAGTAAAATAAAATAAAATGCTAAGGTAAAAGGAATTACTTTTACTACTACTAATTTAGATATCTCCCATAAAATAATATATAAACTTGTGATTCTTTCTCCAACCAGCCATATAGGCGGTAACCTGATTAAGTCAAATTAAGTCCAACCAGCCATAAAGGCGGAATCAAAATTAAATTACCAACCGACGAATCTGGCGGTATCCTTTATTAGTCAGGTTTTAAATAGTGAATATATTATTTTTAAGGGAGATTAATCTAAATAGTAACAGTAAAAGAATTACCTTTCACCCTAGCTGGAGAAGTTACCTCCTCATGGTAAATAGTAAAAACTGTAAAAAGTAAAAAGTAAAAATTAAATTACTATTATCACAAAACGTAATTAAAATTATTTACAAAACTAAAAATTAAAAAAACTAAAAAACTAAAAAAAACTAAAAACTAAAGAATCTAGAGAGAGAAACTTTCTCTTTAGATAGAATAGAAGAGAGAAAGTGGTGCCCTGAAATCTGAAATTTCGAGCTCTATTTATAGGGGTCGATAAGGGTCCAGCGTCGCGACGCCCAGCTAGCGTCGCGACGCCAGATTTGTCGACGTGGTAGCTTCTGGTTCGTTGGTTGCAGATTCCGGATAAGGTGATAAGGTGACACGTGGCGGAGTGGTTGGAACTCAATTATTGTGACACGTGGCGGCTTCTGATTGGTCACTGAGATTCTTATCCGCCACGTGTCAGATAAGGATAGGATATCCAATAATTGATGCTGACGTGGCGATGACGTGGCGGTGACGTGGCGGTGACGTGGTGACACGTGGGAAAGAGACTGTCGGCACCGTAGGATTGCGACACGTGTCACTTCCTGATTGGCTGATGATGATGTGGCACGACAGGTGGCGATTTTGACTTGTTGACTTGCTGACGTGGCTGATGACATGGAGACACGTAGGATGACACGTGGCACACGTGGCGATGATGACTGTCGGCACCGTATGATGCTGACACGTGGCACGACGCATGTTAGCAGATCGGCTGTGATGGTGACACGTGGCACGGCGTATTTTAGCAAAGTCAAACTTTTCTCAGATTCTGATTTGTGGACCCGGCGCACGTTAGCACTGTTCGGTGCATTTTTGATGTTGCGACGCGGAAGGCTTGGCGGTGCGACGCGCTAAAGACCAAAATATCCCTGTTGACGCATTTTTGTCCGTTTTTGCCCCAAATTGCCTCCAATGCTTTCCAAACTTTATTTATCTGCAAAATAACACAAAACATATCAAAACGTTCACAAAAATCAAGAAACTATACAAAATATTAGGTTAAATGAGTGGGAATAAGTGATATAAATACCACTCATAAGATCCAATAGAGTGGACTCACTGAATTCCATTTGGTTTAAAAGATAATAGCTTATGGATATTCCACGTGTTCAGTCTACCATGGTTCTATTAGCCTTCACCAGGTTTATGGATCTGTTGACTGAACAATATTAGGAGGCATGGAACGTGTCCTATTACATACCCATAATATGATGTCTCCACTCGACCAAAAATCAAGCTAGACCTTCCCATGCAATCAACAAGCCCATGAGAGTCAACCAGAAAGCAAAGCCTAGCTACTGACGCCATCTCAAAATCCATAAAAAATCATGAGGAACCAGCATCTACAAAGAACGACAAGATTGTTAGCCTCGTTCAGTTGGTTTTAGAAACCTCAATTATGGCAATTGGCCAAGCCCCATGGTGAAATTCGACGGATCCTATACGTGTCTCAGCCGCTCAAGTCGACTGTGAGAAGAATCTCAGATCCATAGGTCAATCTTTGTAGAGTGCCGCATCGTTGTGGAAAGTGGCCCGGGGACTTTCCTGGGCCTTAGACAAATCTAGCGGCCCATTCACATCAAGTATGCTTGGGTGCTTAACAAGCTCAAGGCTGAGCGTGAACGTGGTATTACCATGGATATTGCCTTGTGGAAATTCGAGACCACCAAGTACTACTGCACTGTCATTAATGCTCCAGGACATCGTAACTTTATCAAGAATATGATTATGGTACCTCACAGGTTGACTGTGTCGCTCTCGTCATTGACTCCACCACAAGTGGTTTTGAAGCTGATATCTCCAAGGATGGTCAGACGCGTGAGCATGCTTCGCTTGCCTTTACCCTGGGTGTGAAGAAGATGATTTGCTATTGTAACAAAGATGGATGCCACCACCATCGAGTACTCCAAAGCTAGATATGATGAAATTGTGAAGGAAGTCTCATCCTACCTAAAGAAGGTCGCATACAACCCTGAGTAGATCCCATTTGTCCCCACCTCTGGTTTTGAAGGTGCCAACATGATTGAGAGGTCCACCAACCTCGACTGGTACAAGGGTCCAACCCTCATTGACGCTCTTGACCAGATGAGTGAGCCAAAAGGGCCCTAAGACAAGCCCTCCTTCTCCAACTTCAAGATGTGTACAAGATTGGTGGTTTTAGAACTGTCCTAGTGGGTCGTGGTGAGACCGGTTTCAACAAGCCTGGTATGGTCATGACATTTGGCCTCCTCTGGACTGTCCACTGAAGTTAAGTTTGTTGAGATGCCACTAGGAAGCTCTCTAGGAGGCCCTTCCCAGTGACAATGTCGGATTCAACGTGAAGAATGTCATTGTTAAAGATCTCAAGTGTGGTTTTGAAGCTTCCAACTCCAAGGATGATAATGCAAAGAAGGTTGCAAACTTCACCTCATAAGTCATCATCATGAACCACCCTGGTCAGATAGGAAATGGGTATGCCCTAGTGCTTGACTGCCACACCTCCCATATTATCGTCAAGTTTTCTAAACTGTTGACCAAGATTGATAGGCGGTCTGGTAAGGAGCTTGAGAAGGAGACCATATTCTTGAAGAACGGTGATGCTGGTATGGTTAAGATGATTCCCACCAAGCCCATGGTTGTAGAGACATTCTCCGAGTACCCACCACTTGGGTGTTTTCCTATCTGAAACATGCGTCAGACTGTTGTTGTCGGAGTCATCAATAGTATTGAGAAGAAGGATCCAACATGTGCTGAAGTCACCAAGTTTACAGCAAAGAAGAAGTGAATCGATCAATTAGTGTTGCTTCATCCACATATGGTCTTGATTTCAATAGTTGCAAAAACTTGCCACTACTCAACAGTTGCAAAGCCACTACACGCCAGTCGACAGCTTGCACGGTGTGTGGACCGATCCTACGTGAAAGAGAGAGAAGCGTGAAAGAAAAATCTACTATCCAACCACAAAGATAGAAATTTAATGGCCCATTCAAAAAAACAATGGATTTTTGTAGCATGAAATCGAAGCTAAGCAACAAAATTACATTACATCACATCAATAATAACTCAAGCTTTGTAAATCCAATTTAATAGAAGCACATTGCCCAATCACTGGAAAGATGATCTATATGACATTGCATGAAAGTTGAGAAGACATTGAAGGATAATCATCCTCTCGAGACGACACTGATGGAATTTCATCTCCAAATCACGTGAAATGTTAGTCATCATCTTCATGTCACGTTGATTTAATATTACCAACTCTAAACTACATAGGGAATCTTTTATCATGCCTAGAATGAAAAAGTCATTAGAACCCCCATCAGGTTCAATCGACCAACCTTCATCATGTTAGGTAGAGTGAAAATTATTTTGGACCTCTGTGAGGTCCATTCGACCATAGACCTTTACTGACCTTTGTTAGGTCTTGTAGAGAAGAGAGTGTAGAATGAGGAATAAACACCCTCATTGATAAGTATCATAGTATGAGGAATGAAACCCTGTTTGACCTTTCTTAGGACTAGTAGAGTCAGGAATGATGACCTTGGACTTTCGTCAAGTCCATTTTTCAAGTCCATTTGACACTAGTCTCGTAGAAGAGTGATGACCTTGATGACTTTCATCAAGTTCATTCCCATAGCATGATGAACCTTCTTCAGGTCTAGTATAGTAAGTGATGACCTCCTTGGACTTCCTACAGTCCATACGACACAATGACGTTTGATTTATATCTTGAACCTTCATATGGTTCAGTCGACCGGGGACATCCCCCATAGACTCATGTCGAGTCAAGTTATACACATGGACTACACATGTCGTATGACTTATATCCTGAACCTTCATCTGGTTCAGTCGACCGGGGACATCCCCCATAGACTCATGTCGAGTCAAGTTATACACATGGACTACACATGTCGTATGACTTATATCCTGAACCTTCATCTCGTTCAGTCGACCGGGGACATCCCCCAAAGACCATGTTGAGTCAAGTTATACACATGCACTACACATGTCATATGACTTATATCCTGAACCTTCATCTGGTTCAGTCGACCGGGGACATCCCCTATAGACTCATGTCGAGTCGAGTTATACACATAGACTACACATGTTGTAGAGTCAAGTTGATAACTTGACATTCGTTTGGCCCAATCAATAGGCAGCATCAACGCTCGAGTACACCTACATAATATGGCCTCATCCCAGGCGACACATGCGTCAAGTACTCTCCAAGCCAAGGACTCATTGACTTAGAGAGTATGGGACAATCTGTACGGGCCAAATTTGGTCCAGGGGCAACTTCATCCTTTTGCTTCAGGCCCAATACTAAACGCACTACAGACTCGCCAACATAAGACCCAGGCCCAAACTTCTACCTCAAAAGGAAACCCCAAGGTTTGAAGTTTATAGAGGCCCAGAGATTCACAAGCCCAGGCCCAGTGAAATACTACGTGCCCAAACCATAATCGGGGCTCACCCCAAGACAGTCTACATAATGCCCAGGCTCATAAACACCATTCATAACCCATCCGTTCTAGCCTACAACGGGCAAAACGCAGTAATTGCACCTCATGAAGTCGACCGTTATCATGACCCAACAGACGAGGAATCAAATGGAAGTAAAGGCACAAGTTACTGAGGCATGTATATATAAAGAAACGAGGCTCCATGAGGAGGGGACCGGGAATGGCTAGCTCTCTTACTCACTACTTTAGGACTTTCACAAAGCTCACCATACCTCCTACCTACTGCCCTCACGGCACCCTACGAAGCTTAATGTAGTATCTAACTCTGACCTTCCACCTACTACTTCCTTATTTCCTTCACTGACTTGGGCGTCGGAGTGCCCCCGGCACCCACCACACCGGTAGGCAGTACTCCCGCTCACTCTACTTCTTTGTTTTACAGGATCGTTAGTGCCCCATCCGTATGAAATCTCGATTGTAGGCCTCGGGCGAAAACCATCGTCTACACCGTCCATTCGGAATCGGCTATGGAATTTATGTCCGGGTTTCCATCCTATATACCAATGGAATTTATTATGCACCAATTAAGCCCAATATATTAGAATTCAAATTTTAAACCATAAATCCAATTAATCTAATTAATTGATTTCTATGCATATCATATTCTAATTTAAATATTTTAAATTACATAAAACCATAATTTTTATGTCTATAATGATAATGCATCTATGACATGTTATGGCATGTAAAATGCATGAGTGGGCACCCTAAGCTATATGACATGTTATTCAAACAATTCGAAATAAACATACATATAACATAAAAAAATATTTTACATTGACCGGGCTCTTATTTTTGCTATACTAATCTAATTAGTACATAAGATTCCCCAAGGCATCCCTTGGTCTTCAAATACCGCTCCAAAGTGGTGTTGGCTCCTTTTGCGACTTCGGTGCTCCAAAATACAAAGATTGAAATTTTACAAGAAAAATAAATTACAACAAATGTAAACAATGGCCTTATGGCCTTACATCCCAAAAACAAAACCAACTACAAAAATAAGAGCCGGAAAAATTTACAACCAATGCAAAATCCATTCATCACATGAAATAATAAAAAACATTCATGATATGAATATCACAATGTTCCCACTCATCTAAACATGCATATCATATTTATAACTCATATAAATATATTAAAAACATAAACTTTAAATGAAAAAGAGAAGGGTTAAGAACACTTTTCAACCTCGCTCTTGATGCCAATTGTAAGAAAGGCTTTCCTCGCGCAGCGGAAGTGATTAGGCACACGGATCGGACTTGAAAATTTTTTATGCTTTCCCCTTCCTTTTGCCGAATCTGACCAGCAGGTATACTAAAATTTTGCTTCTGTTTCGGACAAGATTTTAGCTCCGGAATACCCCCAAAATAGTCCCCGAACAGCCCCCGAACTACAGGTAAATACCGAGCTATTTTGGACCCGTTACACAACGGAACTGCACACAAATTAGCCCCTAATTTGTGTGAACTGCAAGGGTGTTTTAGGTCTGCTTTTTCCACTAAAAAACAGTCTCAACTCAGCCCCAAAATATTCCCAAAGAGTTTCCCAAAAAACCTGAATTAAAACAAAACAAAACAACCCTCGAATCAAGCAACCAAGGTGCAGCAATGAGGTGATACAAAGCCTCACTACCTTGACCTAAGAGAATGGAGGAAGAAGATGATTTATTCGTCACCATAAAGTCTTCTGTGCTATGACTCGTAACCAACAGAAAGTAATGTGGGCTACACTCACAAAACAAATCCCTAAACGATTTAGAGATTCAATCAGACACTTAGTATTTTATTTTTCTTCTTTTGTTCTTCAATGGAGTTTCTCAACTTTTGAGAGAATGGTAGAGAAGAAGAAGAAGGTGGCTAAGTTTCTAAGAATGAGAGAGATGCCAAAAAGAAAATAAAATCTAGGGTTTATTATTTCCAAAACAAACAAATCCCTGCCCATTCATATCATCAAAAAATCGGCCAAGCAAGGGAAAAAGGATTTAATTTTTTTAAACATCAATATTTAATTACCATTATTGAAAAAGATGTTACAAAATTAAATAAGCAATTAACCATTTGAAAATCATAATTTCCAAATTAATGCCATGGATTATTTGTTTCCAAATTAAAACAAATCCATTCCCTTTATGCTTGTGAAAATCGGCAACCATAAGAAAAATAATTGTAACATCAATATATCAATTACCATAATGGAATATATCTTACAAAATAAAAAAGGTTAAATACTATTAAAATATATGTAACTTCCAAATTAAGTTCAAAGGTTTCCAAAACCCAAAATTTGGAAATTACTTACTTAACCTTTGACCGGCGTAAACACACACGTATAACGCAAGCGTACGTATCGTTCAAGTAGTATAAAAAGTATCGATCCCACGAGGACTTAATACCTAAGTTATTAATTTTATGAGGTTAAATGATTACTAGTATCTAACTGGTTGTTTAACTGATTTGAAATAGCGACGATTCTAAATTTAAAGACAATAAAATAAAATTGTTTGAAGGTAGATTTTACGAAAATTCAATATTAAAACTATCTAGGGTTGTGATTTATTCCAATATTATTTAAAGATAAAGTGGTTATATTATAATTGGGTAAAATATTGATTTATTAACCTGGAACACCAATTTATGTAAAAGCCTCTTCCGATGGTCAATTACAAATACCTAGTATAATCCAATTGAACCATATGCCTATGTCAACCAAATTACCTAGATTCATTAAGATTAAGTTCCAATTATGGCTACCCTCGCCCGACAGGTATATTCCTATCCTGTAAGGAAATCTATTGAAAGGGTTATCTATCCTTAAGGAAGATCGTGGGCTGTTGAGTCTAAGGTCTTAAACTTAAAATCCCTATGTCTAGTTCATTTTAAGTTTACCTAATCAATTTAATTAATGGCCAGTTAATTAAGAGCATTAAGATTAAGACTCAATAAATAAATCTTTATATTACCCAAATTATAATCTAACCCTTATAAGCCCGTGATATTGGATTTCATCACAACCCTAGATACTAACTTAGTTATGACACATAGCTAGGGCTAGTAAAAACTTAAAAGTAAAAACCATAAAGTAACAGTGCTGAAAAGTAATTGCAGTAAAGTAAAAGTTTAAAAGTAAAATAAAATAAAATGCTAAGGTAAAAGAAATTACTTTTACTACTACTTATTTAGATATCTCCCAGTAAAATAATATATAAACTTGTAATATATTTTACCAACCGACCAATCTGGCGGTATCCTGATTAAATCAAATTAAGTCCAACCATCCATATAGGTGGTAATATTTGTCCATAATCCAGCCATAAAGGCGGTACCAAAATAAATTTACCAACCGACCAGTCTGGCGGTATCCTTGATTAATCAGGTTCAAACCAACAGAAAATAAATTTACCAACCGACCAATATAGCGGTTTCCTTGATTAGTCAGGTTTAAACCAGATTAAATAAATTTGCCAACCGACCAATATAGCGGTATCCCTTTATTAATCAGTATTTTAAATAGTAAATATATCATTTTTAAGGGAGATTAATCTAAATAGCAATAGTAAAATAATTACCTTTCACCTTAGCATAGGGAAGTTACCTCCTCATAGTGAATAGTAAAAACTGTAAAAAGTAAAGAAAGTAAATTACTATTATTACAAAAAGTAATTAAAATTATTACAAAAGTAAAAAAATTAAAAACTAAAATATTCTAGAGAGAGAAACTCCCTAATTACATAGAAGGAGTGAGAGAGAAAGGTGTACTAAAAACTGAAAATTCGCGCTCTATTTATAGTAAAATTTTTCACTGTTCGAGCACTGTTCGCGCGTCGCGACGCCCATCAGTTCCGCGTCGCGACGCTGGATTTGTCGACGTGGCACGCTGAGAAGGCGACACGTAGCAAGGCGGCCGACTGTTTAGAGCGACACGTGTCATGGCGGCTAAAACTCAATTATTATGCTGACGTCATTGGTGACGTGTCACTGTTCATGACGTCATTGGTGACGTCATGATGATGTGGCGTGCTGACGTGGCGATGACATGTCGCTGGCGTGTGTTACAATTGTCGGCACAATAGGATTTCGACACGTGGCGACACGTGTCACGCTGTGATTGGCTGATGCTGACGTGGCATGACACATGGCAAAGTTGACTCGTTGACCGCTGACATGGCTGATGACGAGGCGACACGTGTCAAGTCAGAGTGTCGGCAGCATATGATGCTGACACGTGGCACGGCGCACGTTAGCAGATTCGTTGTGATGGTGACACGTGGCACGGCGCATTTTAGCAAAGTCAAAACTTCTCAATTCCTGATCTGTTGACCTGGTGCACGTTAGCAGATTCGGCGCATTCTGGGCGTCGCGACGCTGGAAATTACCAAAATGCCCTTTTTCGCCAATTTTCACTGTTTTGCTCCAAATCACCTCCAGAATGTCCTAAAACTTTATTTATCTACAAAATAACACAAAACACATCAAAATATTCACAAAACTCAAGTAACTATACAGAATATTAGATTAAATGAGTGGGAAATAGTGATATAAATACCACTCATCAACCTTCTATTTAATTATATCTAATATAATTAAATAACATGTGTTTAAATATCATATATTTAATAAAACTATATATTAACTTTTAATATAAAGTTTCAAGTGTGACAATTAAAATTATTAATCATATTAATAATAATATATACATACCATTGTGAGTATATAATTGGACTATCCAATTATATTAAATCCGCTATAGTGAATCGAGCTAGCACGGGGACCAAATGGACCTACGGTTTCGAGCTCCAATAATCTCGAAATATTATTTAAGCTCTTAATTAAATATTCCAAATTATTAACTCCGGGTTATTCCACTAAAAACCCGAAGTTGCACTCTCATTGCCACAGATGATATATTAAGCCGAACCAAGTCGGTGTCCACCGATATAGTCATTACATATGAATTGACCCTTCACGAGTATCTCGTAACTACCGGGTCATAATGTCCGTTATACCCCTCTAATTATTTTTACCTTAAGTACTATTGATTCTCTAATGAACGATTTATTCATAACTATTATGAATTTTAATCTTTCTATTCGTAATAGAAAGACTTGAGCGCTCAAACCGTTCAAGTACCGAATCAACCCTTAAGGAAGATACTCCTCTACTTCTCGTAAGAAGGAGTGAACTCCATATCCATGTAAAATGTCCCCAGCTACACAACAGACCATGCCCCAAAAATTCGTTGCTATTGGCCGGGACTGCTACACCTGTTAAATGGCATGCTAGAAATAGTTAATGTTGATTTAAATTGGATTGAAATCAAATTGAATGTTTTTTATTGCCAATTGTCGTGAATAAACCATGTTATTTAGATTGATTTTGTTTTAATTTTTGTTGGACATAAATTAAAATGTTAAGTTTGATTAATTGAATTAATTAGTATTTTGGAAATATTAGATTAATTGATTAATTGTACTATATACACTTTAATTAAATAATTGTGATATTTGGAATATTATAATTAATTAAATTAGCCTTTAATTTTGAATGGGCTAATGTTGTTGTAATTGGGCTTAATGGACTTGGTTGGGCCAAGTTTCATTTAGGATAATTAGTTGGATCCAAAAAACCATTTCCATAAAGTCCTATTATGACAATTGGGCCTTTAAATAATTTAATTGGGCCTAATGGGCCTAAATTAATTTTTTGGCATAGGGTCATTCCTAATTGGGCCTTGGTATTTGGGTTTGACCCATATTGACCAAAGCCCATGCCTTAAGAAATTAATTAAAAGCCCATTGGACTTTAATTGAATAGTATCAGATACTAATTGGGCCTTTGAGACCCATAAAGATTGGATTTGGAATCCAAGTCTAAAAGGCACAATTAAAAGTGTAATAATTTAATTTGGAATTAAATATGAATTAGTATTGAATATAATTTAAATTGGATTTAAAATTATAGTTTGATATAATTCAAGAATACGTACTTTGAGTACTTATTCTTAAACGAGTTGGACTCGCGCAAATCAAATCGATGTTTGAACATTGGATGGTCATTAATTAAAGATTAATTAATTGGATTAGATTGATTGATAACATGCTATGTGCGAATACTTGGATGTATGAATGAATAATGTATATCGGATGGATATTAGAAGGGTGAGGGCAATTTTGGAAATTATTGTAATAAATTTAGAATTTATTTAATTGGACCTGCGTGTCCAGCCTATTACCTCTTTTCTCATTGTATTTCTCTTCTCACCTATTCCCCTTAATACAAATGAGGTTTCTTTAGAAGTGTCATGTAATTGGGTAGAGATATGAATAGTGCTAGCGGGAGAGAGGAAATGGAGAGATTTGTTCTAGGAACAAGTTTGTTGTATATCTATCCGCATATCATTATTAATTTTATTACGCGCTTTATTATGTCTTTAGAATGCATGTTTAAGGGTGCATGATGAGACCTAATCAATGATAATAAATTGGTTGCCAATTTACGCGAAAAATCCTCATCAAATATTAATCGTTTTTCCTTCCATTGAGTGATTCTCTCTCAAGATCCAAGATTGGCACTCGTTTGTTGGCCAAAGTCAAGACCTTTGTCCATCGCGGATGTGTTTGAATCATGAAGACTTTGTTCCATATCGCATGTCTTGTCCAAGTTTTGATTTGTTGGCCAAAGTCAAGATCACTTCTTGTCCAACGACATCGATTATGAAGCTTTCCAAAGTCAATGGGTCTCGCTAATCATTAAGCTTCTTGTGCCAAAGTCAAGGCTTAGTTGATTCAGAGGAAAAAAGGTTAGGAAATATATTGGATAAATATTTCGGACTTGGAAGTCCACCTACTGGATCTATGAATTGGATGAGATCCAATTGATCTTAGAGATCTACCTAGTTAAGTATCATACAATTTGTTGGCCAAAGTCAAGGTTGTGTTTTATTTAACGGGATTCTAGCCGACTAGGAAACTAGGTTTCCCGAGTACTCAACAGAGGGTGAGAGGCTCGCCGAAAAATAATGGGAGGCAAGTATTAAATTTGCAATTTCGTTTAGATACTTGCCAATACGCGCTCATTTAATTTTTTTCGTCATTATTTATTTATATATATATTAGTTGGACTAATATTTAATTGTTATTTTAAATAAACAGTTAGACTGTACTCAAACTATTTCAATTATAGTTGATTATATAATTGGATTATAATAATCAATATATTTGAATTTAACCAATCGAATTGTAGTTAATTATATAGTTAGACTAAAGTAATCATTACTTTAGATTGTACCTGAAATCGTTGATTGGATAGTTGGACTATAGTAATCAAGATGAATTGAAAGATTAGCGTCAAATGACATAATCCTGGGTGATAAATGTCTTTTACGGCTTTAATTTTCATATTGGGAAATGAATCTCAGGATAGTCCTAGGAGTCGAGAAGTTACTCTATTTGATAGAGCGACCTCTCGGGCCTAAGCCCGGAATTGAGCAAATAGTAGAGAATGAGTTTTGGATGACTCATGGTTATGATAACTTTAGTGCTTAATCCGTTATGCTTGCCGCAATGACTCCTTAATTTCTTTGTCAGAACTAAGGATTAGATCCTTATAGTATGATGTTGAAATTGAAGGATCTTCATAGATCTAACATTAGATCTTAGAAATACTTATTGCAAGACAAAACTCTTAGAGAGTTAATGACTATGCTCAGGGAGACATAGTCAGAACTTGCAAAAGGGGCAAGAAGCGCAAGGCGCATCTTACTTCAATATCCCAGAAGGTCAAGGCTTGGCCGAAGGCTTCAAGGGATGTGAAGAAAAATGGGCAAAGGCGAAATCGTCACAGTCTTCTAGGAAGACAAATGACATATCCCAAGATGTCTGCCTAAACTGTGGCAAACGGGGTCACCAGAAGCGTGACTGCCCTATGGAAGAGGCAGACATGAAGGAAGTGAAGGCGGGCAAGGCTCCGACTTCATGTATGTTTGTTATAAATATGACCACTACTAGTTTCAAAAAAAATTGGATTTTGATACTAGGTATGGTACATACATATGTACTGATGTGCGGGATCTGCTGATAAGCAGGATACTGGCTTCAGATGAGATTGACCTGGGAGTTAGAAACATGATTAGAGTCGCTGTTTTGGCTGTGCAAATCAAAGTTTTAGAAATACCATTTGGGCATGTACCTAAACTAGGAAACTGTTATAATATATCTAGTTTGACTAGAAATATTATCTCTATATCTAGTTTAACCCGTTACGGGTATAACTTTTTACCTTTATATTCTAGAACACTAAGTGTTCTGTTTATAAAGATGATATTGAGATAAACACATTAGATGTGAATAACAGTATTTATATTTTAAATATAAATAAATCTCAAACATATAACATGACAAACAAATAGCTCAAACTGAATCAATCAGATGAGAATTATTTGTGGCATTGTAGTCTGGGACACATTAAATGAGACTCATATATCCACACTTTTGAAGAGTGGATACAAGGACAGATTTGATCCGAATGCAAATGAAGTCTATGACACCTTTTACTTGGTAAAAGTATAAGTGCCACTGATCTGTTAGCCCTCATTCATGGTGACATAAGTGTTAGTGTTCCTAGAATATGCCAAGGATCTAATAAGCAAGAAAAGGTGTTCATAAATTCAAAATAAGTTGCAGAATTACTTACATTAAATGGATTTGAGGTTTTAAAATTTTGATAAGAAGATCTCCAAGATCCTTCATTTGTGTTGATTCCATGCTTTGAGTTGGTTTCCTTATCACCTTAGTTGATTCCATGAAGTGCTAGCTTTGTTGATTTTGCAACAAAATCAAAGAGAGGAAGGAACCAAGTTCACGCCCATGATGAGAGGATTTTAGGGTTTCTCATTTTGTTCAAGTGTTTCAAGTGTGTGTGTTGAGAGAGAAAGAGATGCCTTTTGGTAAAACCATTTTACCATTTTACCTAAACAAGGTGGTTGGGTAAATGGTTTCACCAAAACCATTCCAAGGTAGTTGGAAAGTTGGTGGCTAGGCATAAATGCCAACAACTCTCCCAACTACCACATGTGAAGTGGGACCCATATTTGAATTCAAAATTCAAATGTCTCTACAAACATTTGCCGCGGCACGGATCCGTTTAATCCGATTAAACGAACTTTCGTCATTAAATAATTAAATCTAATTTAATTAAATAACGATGCCTCGCAAATATATTATGAACGTCGTCTACGAATTAATTCTAAATTAATTCGTTCGTTCGCATTAAAGTCCAACTTTAATTTCGTAATGAAATCCAATTCATATTAATATATTCGATATATTAATTTTAGCCCATACGAATAAATTAAATAGAAAAATCAAATTTAACTATTAAATTTATTTTACCGATTAATTCCAAATTAATCGTGTTCTCTCTCTTCCGAACACATTTAATCCCAGATTAAATAATACCTCAATTAATCCCAGATTAATTTTATCCATCTTAATTAATCCCAAATTAATTCTCTCTCTTAATTAATCCAGATTAATTCTAATTTAAATCAACTGTCATCGGTGAATCTTTGGGAAGCGACCCAAGAGATCTCTGAATATGTTGGCAGTAAATACAATCATCGGATTATCCGAATACATGCGTACCTCGTACCAAGTGCTTACCGATCTACAAGACATGGTTGGCTTCTAGCAAAGCACCGTGCCTACTCAATTCTCCAGAAATATTCTTACTGGAATATATAATCTATGTCAGGCGTAGTATACGTAGTATTGCGTATTGCGATCCAGTATCGGATGTCAAGTGCTAGGCCTGGGGCTGGAATTGTGTCTGCCCCGTACGAAGCACATGTCGAATGTCTGATAAATAGTCTCTATAATCGTATATACATGACCTAGTCATAATATCCCGATGACTGTAGTACTTAAGAGTACTAATACCGTATCCTACGTGACATCATCTCCACTATGACTGGAGTGATACCTCCGTCTTGACATCACACCCAATACACTACGATTCTCAATATACCTAGCAGAGGCATACACAGAACCTGTGAAAGCCCTGGACGACCAAAACTAAAGCATACCGATTGTCGAAGGTATTAGCGATGCAAGTCTCAGGTTAAGACCAAATACACCTACCTTGATTTCAGACTTCCATAGGCACATAGTCATACTACCAATGAAATTCTGAGGGGTCTATCCAGAGCGAAGCTGTTTTCCATACCATCGGTAAAACACAACCTCCTATTACACTTGCATCAGTATCATATACCCAAATATATGAGAACTATGCTATTACGCTTCCATAATACGCACAAGTGTAATACTAGTCTATTCCACATTATCGATGTCCAGTCTCGATAATACTACGACGAGGGATATTTAATGATTAATCCTTCGTGGACTGATACTGTCTCATATCATCTCAATCCAGGAAATAATCATAAGGACCTCATATCATTTATACATCTAGGTGATCTAATCACAAATGATAAGAGTGCAATTTCCTTTGTCACATAGTTAATTTGTACAACAACACCATGAACTGTCCAACAATCTCCCACTTAGCCTATAGCCAGCCAGTCGAGTGTCTTACACCCGAACTATGTACGGTTTGCTCAAACTGCTGAGGAAAGGCTTTCGTCAGCGGATTTGCATGAATATCATCTTATGCGTTTTATTCGATCATCACATTGCCACGATGTATGATCCGAACGAATCAGATGAATAGTCGAAGTATATATCTGGATCGTTGATGAGACCATTAATTCTTTATCATGTGCTGATGCCTAGCTCAGCTGCTATCAGAACTATATTTAATCTAATTAGATTTATTATCGACCCAAATGGCTTCTATTGTTGCCTCAGCTGCTGCAATAACCCGCATTTGTTGTTTATTCGGTAACAGTATCTTGCTTGGAAGATTTCCAGCTCACTGTTCCGTTATTCAAACTGCATAGTATCGTTGTTTTTATCGGTTAGGAAACTTGCAGCAGTGATCCCAGTCACTTCAAGTTCTCATTCTCCATAGTTTATGACATCATCCTTAGTTCTCTAAGATACTAAAGGATGTTCTTAATATCAATCCAGTGACAATCACTTGGATTGATCTGTTTGTGACTCCATATGATCAAAGCGTATGAGACACCAGGTCATTTACATTTTTTAATGTACGAGTTCTCAGAGAGTGTTAACAACTTTAAATCTATCCCAGTAGATCTTTATTCCTAGAATAAAGGTTGTTTCTCCCAAGAATTCTACGGAGAATTTTCATGAAAGCCAAGCTTTCATCAATTATAATATGGGAATATCATTTTTAAGAAATGACATACTATCATTATTTAGGACAGTCACTTTCAGTGCGCTCCCACTAACCTCCTTATATACACAAGAATCATTTCTCGTTTTGAATTAAATCATACACCATTATGATTACATCAAAACGATAGTTCCAAGAACCCAATGTTTACTTCAATCCATATATAGATCGAATAACCTGCAAACCTTGTTTGATAGTTTTGGTAAGATAAAATCATCAGGATGTTATAAACATCCTCCAAAGAGGTTTCCGTTTAAGGAAAGCGATTTTGACGTTCAGCTGCCATATTTCATGAATGAAACATGCAGCATCAGCAAGCATTATCCAAATGGATTTATCCATCGGCAATATGTAAGAGGTTTCGTTGTAATCAACACAATGTTGATAACAATACATTTTCGCTACAAGCCTAGCTTAGTACGTTGGTATGTTGCCTTCCATATATATCTTCCTTGAAGACTTATATAGTACCAATAGGCACAATGCCTTACGGGACAACAACTAGTGTCCAAACATAGTTGATATACATGGAATCCATTTCGGACTCATGGCATTTTGCCATAATAGGGAGTCGATACCTTGTATCACTTTCTCATACGTAGTTAGTTCGTATTCCCCAAAAGATTGACATCTTTATGAGGTGAGATCAGAAACCTATACCTCCCAGGTTGTCTTTTGATTCTCTCCGACTTACTCGGTTCTTGTGTATTTGAAGATTACTGGTACAATTTCATCATTGATGAACTGTTTGTGTTCCATTAAGGACTTGGTGCCTTGAACAGTATAACTCTGATTTTCATCGAGTTTTACTATCCTCCCACTGACCACTGCATATCGGTATTCCTCTTAGGAAAACCGCATGGTGAGCAACAATTACATTGTTCTCAAGTGAGTTGTATAAGTACTATACTTTGGTTTCCCTAGTACAATTGACACTCATCCAAACATATGCTTAGCATTCCCAAATCAACAGGAATGAGAAAACCCGGTTTCTTTCCTGTTCATATCTAATATGAAGTCTGTCAAACAGATTTTCATGGAACCTTATTCAAAATAAGTATTGCACTGTTAATGCTTATCCCTTTTGAAGGAAAATGGTAGCTCAGAGCGACTCATGATTAACCTTATCATGTCCAACAAAATTTGGTTTCTCCGTTCGGACACACCGTCAAACTGACGTGTTCCAGAAGGAGTCCTCATTGAGAGAATACTATACCCTTTCAACTATATGAGAAACTTATTGCTTAGGTATTTTCATCATGGTCAAACCGTGATGTTTTAATACTTTAGCCGATCAGTTCGTCTATTTCGTGTCGAAACTCTAAAAGTTCCCGATTTGTGTTCTTCAAAAGAAACACAACCATAACACGATGCCACATCCGCAAAGGTCACGAAATATTCATATCCACCTCTAGCCTAGCTAGACATGGGCCTACTTACGTCACTATGAACAAGGGCTAACAGATCGGTGGCACTTACACTTTTACCAAGTAAAATGTATTTTAGGTACTTTACCTAATAAACTAGATTCGTAGACATCATTTGAATGGAATCAAATCCGTCCTAGTATCCACTCTTCAAAAGTGTGGATATACGAGTCTTGTTTAATGTGTGACAGACAACACTGCCATAAATAAGTCTTATCTGATCAAATCAGTTTGAGCTATTTGTTCGTCATATTATTTGTTTGAGATTTATTTATATTCAAAATATAAATACCGTTATTCACATATAATGTGTTTATCTCATATCATCTTTATAAAATAAAACACTTTAGTGTTCTAGAATATAAAGGTATACTCGCAACGAGTTATACTCGATATAAAGATAATGTTTCTAGTCAAACTAGTTACATTATAACAGTTTACTAATTTAAGTACATACCTGAAGGGTGGTTCCTAAACTTAGGTATCTACGGTTAAAACAGCGACCTTCGTCCCGTTTCTGATTCGTAGATTAATCTCATCTGAAGTCAGTATCCTGCTCATAGCAGATTCTGCACATCATTACATATATTTATGTACCACTATTAGTATCTAAAATCCAATTTTAATACTAGTAGTGTACACTTTTATGACAAACATATTTGAAGTCAGAGCCTTGCTCGCCTTCAATTCCTTTATGTCTGCTTTGTCCATACGGCAGTCACGCTTTAATGACTCTGTTTGCCACAATTTAGACAGACATTTTGAGATATGTCATTTATCTTCCTAGAAGATTATAATGATTTTGCCTTTGCCCTTTTCCACATTCCAGAAGCCTTTGGCCAAGCCTTGGCCTTCTAGAATATCGAAATAAGATGCGCCTTGCGCTTCTTGCTCTATTGCAAACTTTGGCTTAGGCTCATTGAGCATAGCCATTAACTCTCCAAGAGTTTATTTATTGCAATTAATGCTTCTAAGATCTAAGAATAGATCCACAAATATCCTTCAATTTCTTCATCATACTTTAAAGATCTAATCCTTAGTTCTGATTAGGAAATTAAGGAGTCATTTTGACAAGTATAATGGATTAAGCACTAAAGTAATCATCACATGAATCTTCCAAAGATCATGCTCTACTATTTGCTTAACTCTGGGCTTAGGCTTAATATGTTATTTTATCAAATAAAGTAACTTATTAGGTTCCAGGACCATCCTGAAATTTTATTCCCAATTTGAAAATTAAAGTCTTTTAAACACATTTTCACCCAGGATTATGTTTTAAACACTAATCTTTCCGTTTAATCTTGATTCTAATAGTCCAACTATTTAATCAACGATTTCTGGTACAATCTAATGTAATGATTACTATAGTCTAACTATATAACTAATTACAATTTTATTGGTTAAAATCAAATATATATTGATTACTATTAATCCAATTATATAATCAACTATAAATGATTGGTAAAATTCAAATATATTGATTACTATAATCCAATTATATAATCAACTATAAATGAAGGGTAAATTCAAATATATTGATTACTATAATCCAATTATATAATCACTATAAATGAAGTAGTTTGAATACAGTCCAACTGTTAAATAAAACAACTATTAAATATTAGTCCAACTAACATTTAATTATTTGACGAATGATTTTGATTGAGCGCGTATGGCAAGTATCTAAACGAATATTGCAAATTTAATTCTTGCCTCCCACTATTTTTCGGCGAGCCTCTAACCCTCTGTGGAGTACTCGGGAAACCTTGTTTCCTAGTGGACTAGGATCCCGTTAGATAACACACAACCTTGACTTTGGCCAACAAGCTGTATGATATTTAACTAGGTAGATCTCTAAGATCAATTGGATCTCATCCAATTCCTAGATCCAGTAGGTGGACATCCAAGTCCGAAACATATACAATATATATGCCAATATATCCAACATTTTTCCTAACCTTTTAACTCTGAATCAACTAAGCCTTGGCTTTGGCACAACAAACTAATGATAACAGTTAACGGAACCCATTGAGATGGAAAGCGTTCTCTTCAATGTCGATGGACAAGAAGTGATCTTGACTTTGGCCAACAAATCATGACTTGGACAAGACACCGATATGGAACAAAACTCTCATGATTCAAACACATCCGCAATTGACAAAGGTCTTGACTTTGGCCAAACACCAATGCCACTTTGGATCTTGAGTAAGACTCACTCAACGAAAAACGCTTAATATGATTTGAGGGTTTTTCGCGTGCAAAGGGAAACCAATTATTATATTTGTTATTGGTTATCTTCATCATCAAACACCCTTAAACAGTGCATTCTAATAAATTAATAAAAGTGCGCTAAATAAATAAATTAATAATGATATCGGATGTAATCTCACAAATGTCCTAGAACAAATCACTCCCTTTTCCTTTCCCCGGCTAGAACTATTCTAACTTCTACCCAATTACAAAATACAATAAATAAACCTCATTTACATTGAGGGGAATAGGTGAGAAGAGAAATACAATGAGAAATGAGATAAAAGGCTGGACACGCAGGTCCAATTTAATAAATTCTAATTTATTACAATTTTCAAAATTGCCCTCGCCCTTCTAATATCCATCCGATATACATTATTCATACAACACATTCATGTATTCATACAAATCATGTTATTCATCAATCTAATCCAATTAATTAATCTTTGAATTAATGATCATCCAATGTTCAAACAACGATTTGATTGCGTGAGTCAAACTCGTTTAGAAATAAATACTCAAAGTAAGTATTCTTGAATTATATTGAACTACAACTTTAAATCCAATTTATTTGTATTCAATACTAATTCCAAATTAAATATATACACTTACTTTAAGCCTTAAAGACTTGGATTCCAAATCCAATCTTAATGGGTCTCAAAGGCCCAATACATCCAATGCCATTTTAATTAAAGTCCAATGGGCTTTTAATTGATTCTTAAGGCATGGCTTTGGCCATAATGGATCAAACCCAAATGCTGAGGCCCAATAGGAATCACCCTATTGCCAACAAATCAATTTAGGCCCATTAGGCCCAATTAAATTCTTTAAAGGGCCAAGTGATGTATTTGGACTTTATGGAATTGGTTTTGGGCCCAATTGGATCCAATCCAAAAGTCCAAACCAAACTTAGTCAAACCAAGCCCATTAAGCCCAAATACACACTTTTAGCCCAATTCTTAATTAAAGGCTTATTAACATAATTATAATATTCCAAATATCACAATTACTTTAATAAAAGTGTATTAGCCATGATTAATTAATTAAACTCAATATATCTAAATAACAATTAACTTAATTAATCATGTTTAATCCATCAATTCATGCTCAACACAAATTGAAGACAAAATTCATCATTTCATGCTCACCACATTGAATCCAAAATTCATCATTTCATGCTCAACATGCTCTTTGATTTTAACATAAACTTTATTGACTTTGATTCTAATCCAATCAAACCAACAATCAACATTTAAAACATGCATTTAAACACATCATTTCATGTACAAAAATTAAAAAACATGCAGTCCACTGCACAGTAAAATTCGGCCAAGCTAACAATTTTTTATATTTGATTCATCTGATTTGTCTCAAATCTAATCATGCATAACTCTAAGTTATCATATTCTAAGCATGCTCAAATCATCAATTTGAAGAAATCATGCTCAAAACATAAAAGCCACAAATTTTAGTCTCATGAACCCTAAAATTTTCATGCTTAAAATTGGCTCTTGATACCATTGTTAGTGTTCCTATAACATGCCAAGGATCTAATATAAGCAAGAAATGTGGTTCAAAATTCAAAATAAGTTGCAGAATTACTTACATTGAATGGATTTGAGCTTTTAAAATTTTGATAAGAAGATCTCCAAGATCCTTCATTTGTGTTGATTCCATGCTTGAGTTGGCTTCCCTATCACCTTGTTGATTCCATGAAGTGCTAGCTTTGTTGATTTTGCAACAAAATCAAAGAGAGGAAGGAACAAGTTCACGCCATGATGAGAGGATTTTAGGGTTTCTCATTTTTTCAAGTGTTTCAAGTGTGTGTGTTGAGAGAGAGAGAGATGCCTTTTGGTAAAACCATTTTAACCCTTTTACCTAACTAAACAAGGTGGTTGGGTAAATAGTTTCACCAAAACCATTCCAAGGTAGTTGGAAAGTTGGTGGCTAGGCATAAATGCCAACAACTCTCCTAACTACCACTTGTGAAGTGGGCCCCTATTTGAATCAAAATTCAAATGTCTCTACAATATTTGGTCGCGGCACGGATCCGTTTAATCCGATTAAATGAACTTCGTCATTAATAATTAAAGTCCAATGGGCTTTTAATTGATTCTTAAGGCATGGCTTTGGCCATAATGGATCAAACCAAAATGCCGAGGCCCAATAGGAATCACCCTATTGCCAACAAATCAATTTAGGCCTATTAGGCCCAATTAAATTCTTTAAAGGGCCAAGTGATGTATTGGACTTTATGGAATTGGTTTTGGGCCCAATTGGATCCAATCCAAAAGTCAAATCAAAACTTAGTCAAACCAAGCCCATTAGCCCCAAATACACACTTTTAGCCCAATTCTTAATTAAAGGCTTATTAACATAATTATAATACTCCAAATATCACCATTACTTAATAAAAGTGTATAGCCATGATTAATTAATTAAAGTCAATATTTCCCAAATACGAATTAACTTAAATAATCATGCTTACTCCATCAATTCATGCTCAACACAAATTGAAGACAAAATTCATCATTTCATGCTCAACACAAATTGAATCAAAAATTCATCATTTCATGCTCAACTGCTCTTTGATTTTAACATGAACTTTATTGACTTTGTCTAATCAATCAAACCAACAATCAACATTTAAACATGCATTTAAACATATCGTTTCATGTTACAAAAAATTAAAAAAATGAAGTCCACTGCGCACAGTAAAATTCGGCCAAGCTAACAATTTTTTATATTTTGATTCATCTGATTTGTCTCAAATCTAATCATGCATAACTCTAAGTTATCATATTCTAAGCATGCTCAAATCATCAATTTGAAGAAATCATGCTCAAAACATAAAAGCCCCACAAATTTTAGTCTCATGAACCCTAAAATTTTCATGCTTAAAATTGGCTCTTGATACCATTGTTAGTGTTCCTATAACATGCCAGGATCTAATAAGCAAGAAAATGTGTTCATAAATTCAAAATAAGTTGCAGAATTACTTACATTGAATGGATTTGAGCTTTTAAAATTTTGATAAGAAGATCTCCAATCCTTCATTTGTGTTGATTCCATGCTTTGAGTTGGCTTCCCTATCACCTTAGTTGATTCCATGAAGTGCTAGCTTTGTTGATTTTGCAACAAAATCAAAGAGAGGAAGGAACAAGTTCACGCCATGATGAGAGGATTTTAGGGTTTCTCATTTTGTTCAAGTGTTTCAAGTGTGTGTGTTGGAGAGAGAGAGATGCCTTTTGGTAAAACCATTTTACCCTTTTACCTAACAAGGGTGGTTGGGTAAATAGTTTCACCAAAACCATTCCAAGGTAGTTGGAAAGTTGGTGGCTAGGCATAAATGCCAACAACTCTCCTAACTACCACTTGTGAAGTGGGCCCCATATTTGAATTCAAAATTCAAATGTCTCTACAAATATTTGTGTCGCGGCACGGATCCGTTTAATTCCGATTAAATGAACTTTCGTCATTAATAATTAAGTCCAATGGGCTTTTAATTGATTCTTAAGCATGGCTTTTGCCATAATGGATCAAACCCAAAATGCCGAGGCCCAATAGGAATCACCCTATTGCCAACAAATCAATTTAGGCCTATTAGGCCCAATTAAATTCTTTAAAGGGCCAAGTGATGTATTTGGACTTTATGGAATTGGTTTTGGGCCCAATTGGATCCAATCCAAAAGTCCAAATCAAACTTAGTCAAACCAAGCCCATTAAGCCCAAATACACACTTTTAGCCCAATTCTTAATTAAAGGCTTATTAACATAATTATAATACTCCAAATATCACAATTACTTTAATAAAAGTGTATTAGCCATGATTAATTAATTAAAGTCAATATTTCCCAAATACGAATTAACTTAAATAATCATGCTTACTCCATCAATTCATGCTCAACACAAATTGAAGACAAAATTCATCATTTCATGCTCAACACAAATTGAATCCAAAATTCATCATTTCATGCTCAACATGCTCTTTGATTTTAACATGAACTTTATTGACTTTGATTCTAATCCAATCAAACCAACAATCAACATTTAAACATGCATTTAAACATATCGTTTCATGTTACAAAAAATTAAAAAACATGAAGTCCACTGCACAGTAAAATTCGGCCAAGCTAACAATTTTTTATATTTTGATTCATCTGATTTGTCTCAAATCTAATCATGCATAACTCTAAGTTATCATATTCTAAGCATGCTCAAATCATCAATTTGAAGAAATCATGCTCAAAACATAAAAGCCCCAAATTTTAGTCTCATGAAACCCTAAACTTTTCATGCTTAAAATTGGCTCTTGATACCATTGTTAGTGTTCCTATAACATGCCAAGGATCTAATAAGCAAGAAAAGGTGTTCATAAATTTAAAATAAGTTGCAGAATTACTTACATTGAATGGATTTGAGGTTTTAAAATTTTGATAAGAAGATCTCCAAGATCCTTCCTTTGTGTTGATTCCATGCTTTGAGTTGGTTTCCCTATCACCTTAGTTGATTCCATGAAGTGCTAGCTTTGTTGATTTTGCAACAAAATTAAAGAGAGGAAGGAACCAAGTTCACGCCCATGATGAGAGGATTTTAGGGTTTCTCATTTTGTTCAAGTGTGTCAAGTGTGTGTGTTAAGAGAGAGAGATGCCTTTTGGTAAAACCATTTTACCCTTTTACGTAAACAAGTGGTGTGTAAATGGTTTCACCAAAACCATTCCAAGGTAGTTGGAAAGTTGGTGGCTAGGCATAAATTCCAGCAACTCTCCCAACTACCACATGTGAAGTGGGCCCCACATTTGAATTCAAAATTCAAATGTCTCTACGAACATTTTCTGTGGCACAGATCCGTTTAATCCGATTAAATGAACTTTCGTCGTTAAATAATTAAATCTAAATTAATTAAATAACGATGCCTCGCAAATATATTACGAACGTCGTCTACGAATTAATTCTAAATTAATTCATTCGTTCGCATTAAAGTCCAACTTTAATTTCGTAATGAAATCCAATTCATATTAATATATCCGATATATTAATTTTAGCCCATACGAATAAATTAAATAAAAAAATCAAATTTAACTATTAAATTTATTTTACCGATTAATTCCAAATTAATCGCGTTCTCTCTCTTCCGAAAACATTTAATCCCAGATTAAATAATACCTCAATTAATCCCAGATTAATTTTCTCCATCTTAATTAATCCCAGATTAATTATCTCTCTTAATTAATCCCAGATTAATTCTAATTTAAATCAACTGTCATCGGTGAATCTTTGGGAAGCGACCAAAGAGATCTCTGGATATGTTGGCCGTAAATACGGTCATCGGATTATCCGAATACATGTGTACCTCGTACCACATACTTACCGATTTATAAGACATGGTTGGCTTCTAGCAAAGCACCGTGCCTACCCAATTCTCCAGAAATATTCTTACTGGAATATATAATCTATGTCAGGCGTAGTATACGTAGTATTGCGTATTGCCATCCAGTATCGGATGTCACGTGCTAGGCCTGGGGCTGGAATTGTGTCTGCCCCATACGAAACACATGTCGGATGTCTGGTAACTAGTCTCTATAATCGGATATACATGACCTAGTCATAATATCCCGATGACTGCAGTACTTAATAGCACCAGTACCGTATCCTACGCGACATCATCTCCACTATGACTGGAGTGATACTTCCGTCTTGACATCACACCCAATACATTATGATTCTCAATATACCTAGCAAATGCGTACACAGAACCTGTTAAAGCCATGGATGACCAAAACTAAATCATGCCGATTGTCGCAAGTATTAGCGATGCAAGTCTCAGGTTAAGACCAAATACACCTACCCTGATTTCGGACTTCCATAGACACATAGTCATACTACCAATGGAATTCCGAGGGGTCTATCCAGAACGAAGCTGTTTTCTGTACCATCGGTAAAACACAACCTCATATTACACTTGCATGAGTATCCTATACCCAAATATATGAGAACTATGCTATTACGCTTCCATAATACGCACAAGTGTAATACTAGTCTATTCCGCATTAATCAAAGGCTTTTTTGAAGCTAGGTGATGGTTGGGTGTCTTCCTTCACTCACTACCCTTCGAGGAAAAGCTGTGAAGGCACCTAGATAAATCATTACATGTAGCTCGTTGTACCATACTAGTTTGGAGGACTCGTTGTTTATTTCTGACACCAAGCGATAAGAGCCTAAGGGGCTTGGGTACTTAAGAGAGCCTCGCTCCACCTTCCCTCTGGGAATCTACAACGGGAAATCCATTCGACAGTTAGTCACACACCGTAACTCGTTGCCACTTACCGTAAGGTATAAAAAAGGTGCACTCACTTGGTCGCTCGAACCCTTGAGTGGGGAGTCCTAGTTGTGGGTAATCCTTCGTTAAACGAGAGCCTTTGTCCGCGCCCCGTGAACCCACTTGTGAAACTTAGCCTTGAAAGAACCGATAGTTATTTATTTTATGTTTGTGTGTTGGACCGCCGTCATTTGGATCCAGTTGGACCTTTTGTCAAAATATTTGAACTTGTTGGGCCATTTAAACTGGGGCAAGTTTGTGTCATTTGACAGTTGGGCCAAAAGCTTCTAAAATGCCGGTGGGCCACTTTGTGAATGGGCCTTTTATCATTTGAAGTTATTTAGCCGTATCATTGTAAAGTGTAAACCTGTTGGGCCTTTTCAACTGGGACAAGTTTGCACCGCGCAATGGTGTGATTGAACGCTTTAAAATGATAATGGGCCAACCAATATATTCCATGCATCGCATACATCTCACGCATCTCATGCATACATGCATCATGTAAACCCTAAAGCCCTCTTCTTCCTAACACCCTCACGCACCTCACAAAATATAAACCCTACTGCCTGAACAATGTGAGCGGCATCAAACTAACTATAGCCTTGCCGTCAGTCATGGCAGCCTCATGTAAGTTCTTGATCGACCAGACAATCGGGAACAAAATAACGCAAGCAGACACGCCCTATCTCTCTAAAAAATCACAGCCATCACAGGCCGAAACCACTCACGAAAACACAACTGCCCCACACCGACACATCTAGCCTAGAGCAGCCCCTTTTCGTGCTCAACACGTAGCCCACAAAAATAACGAACACACACCATCCTCATTCATGGAGACCACGACAAAAGCCACGCCTCTCATCTCACTCAGCCAATACACCAAATAAACAAAACACGCACTCACAGCTCTCACGCCCAATTGCCCTTCCTTCACACTGCCCATATTCACGCACTCATTCTCTCTCCCACACAGCCAACACACATGTCTATCCTTCACGCACACCCCCTCATCGGCAATAAACTCACGCATCACAAACTGCTCATCTCACGCCACATAACCTCCACTACCACTCACGCATCACAAATTGCCCCTTCAGCCCACTCACGGACACATGGCCACTTGACTCCAAACAGCCCTTAAACTCCTTCAGCACTCACGCCTGACCAAACACCAATTCCACGCATATGCCTGGTCCACGTTAACCAGCCTCACCGCTTCAATCAAACATCAACGCCACCTAAAAACTACTCACGTACTGACTCTACAAACCTGCCCCCTGTCTCACGTCACACTCCTCCCAGTTCAACGCCACATACCTCTACACGCAACAAGCAGCCCCACTATAGCCCTTAACGCATCAGCCACCTGCCTTCAATTCACACGTAACTGCCAAGCAACTTCACGATAAAACCCTTAATTCACGTAGCAGCCTAGCCACCTTCAAAAGTCACACCAGCCCCATGCATACGTGAAACTGTCCAGTATTGCACCCCAAAAACTGCCCCTGGAACCCATCCAAAACTGCAACCCAAACCAGTCCAAATAACCCTCAAAACAGTCCCCTAATTACCAAAAACAGTGACCAGAAAATTAACCGAAAACAGCAGCGAAACGGAGTGAAAACAGCGAGCAAAACAACGAAACAGCGATAAATAATGTTGGATTAGTGAACCAGAAAAGTTGCGGAACACCAACCCTTCTGACGGCCGTGTAACACGCTTTCGTGAGACGACAAAAGAGGTTAGACCTGATGGCACCCTTTTATTTGTTATCTTTCGTTTATTTTATTTATTTTAGAAATATTATCGCATGGGAGTCGTTTGAGGCATGATGTGATTGTTGGATGAGCGGAGTATGTGTTCCCTTTTGTGGTATATAGGATGGAAACCCAGACGTAAATTCCGTAGCCGAATCCGAATGGACGGTAGTGCGGTTTGTACTCGGGATACAACGCCACGTACCACTTAAGAGACACGTATTTCGTCTCATCCAGACTTGTGTTTGAGCATGTTGTAGTTCATAGGTTATTTATTTCTTTATGCATGATTAGGTTGTTTTCACATTATTGATTTAATTTATATTTAAGTTTAGATTCTTATTTATTTTCCGCATTAGATAATTGAGCATGCTTGTGTGAGAACGGCGATCTGAGCTACGCCTTACTCTTTAGTCTATGGAATGGAAGCGGTACTGCCGGTGGAAGTTGAGATACAGTCCATGCGGGTGTTAGCAGAAGCAGAGTTACCTGAACAAGAATGGACCTCGCATAGGTTTGAGCAGTTAGCATTGATGGATGAGAAGAGGATGAAGTCCTTGCATCACATGCAGATATATCAGAAGAAGGTGTGTCATACCAAGATCAAGAAAGGTGATCTGGTACTTAAGCAGTCGAAGCCGTCGACGACAGACCCAAGAGGGAAGTTCAGACCAAATTGGGAAGGACCATACATTGTTCAGAAGGTAATGGGAAATGGAGCAGTGAGACTGTCGGACTTGGAGGGGAATGAGTTCACCGAGCCGATCAATGTTGACAGATTGAAGTTGTATTTTGCCTGAGGGACAGAAGACTGAATAGTCATCCGCTGAAGACCTAACCCAACGGGATGAAGAGAACTCATGCATGCATGCACACATATAACTCATTATTGCATTCCTTTTTGCGTGTTTTGTGTTTTTGTTTTATATTCACAGGTATCGAAGAATAAAAGAGAAAGCGGCAAAGACAAGCCAATCAGAAACAGCGAAAACACTGTATTGAATTTGGGGAAGAAATCATAGGGCTGAGGTCCACATTGGTGTTAAGATTCAGATGGTAATCTGAGGGTTAAAGCCCATTTTGAGTTTGAATTTCGAGTATGGATCCCGGGGGCGAAGCCCACATGGTCAGCAGTAAAGAGGAAAAATTCTTTTGATTGAGTGAGTGAGTGAGTAAAAAAAAAAGTGAGAGAGAAGTCTTTGATGGTTAAACATATGTCCGGTGATGACATTATGTGCTGTAGGGAGAAGCCTTATAAGCGAGAAGCGCGAGACGCGCTCTTATCCGGTATTCTGAATGGATTGATCTCGGCTGGACTCATGAAGCACTTGAAAAAGGTATCTCAATAGTAGAAGCCTGAGCGGTTGATGAGATGACTAGTTGAAGAGATGATGGATCGGTGAATTACCGTTTGCCTGGATGTCCACACTGATTTGCCTTTGCTACGATACATGATATGGTTGGGAAATAAAGAAAGAAAAGTCTCTGCAATGAAAAGAAAAGAAATAGACCGCCTATAACCAATAAGCGTGAAGCTACCCATGGGCGAGTATTAGGACCACCATGAGGAGAAATGCTACCTTAAAAGGTAGGTGTGTTAAGAAAAGAAAAAGAAAAGAAAAAAGAGGAAAGAAAGAAAAAAGAAAAGAAAAATAAAAAAATGAAAGTCCAAGATGAAAAGAAAGAGACGATGCAATAAAAGAAGACCATATCATGTTGAGTATGCTACAATAATCACAGAATGTGACCCAGACATCCAGGTTGGTTAGACCCACTGATCCGATTCTCCGAAGCGAAATCATCGAGTTGGCTGATTTAAGGAATAAGCTGCGAAGGAACCTTAGCACACACACACACTATGAGTCTAGTTCAGATCACCCATTCATAGGATTGGGTTTGAGTATGTCGAGTACTTTGAAGATTCTTTGGCTTTGACGTGAAGCATCTGTTGAGGACAAAAATATGTTTAGCTATCAAGATTATCTCGAAGAGAGGCACTACAGTATGCAAAATAGAGAATCGGCATCAGTAGTAGACTTGCTGGGTATGGAATTCAGGGGGCGAGGGCCACGTTAGAACAACATCAGTAACAGACTTACCGGGTATGGCATTCAGGGGGCGAGGCCCACATTAGGTTCAGCATCAGATCTGCCGGGTATGGCATTCTGTGGGCGAGGCCCACATTAGTTCAAATCAGTTTCAGCCAGGTACGGCACTCCGGGTATGGAGATATCAGATCAGCTAGGTACAACACTCCGGGTATGTAGATATCAGTTCAGCCAGGTACGACACTCCGGGTATGGATATATCAGTTCAACCAGGTACGACACTCCGGGTATGGAGATATCAGATCAGTTTTGCCAGGTACGGCACTCCGGGTATGGAGATATCAGTTCAGCCAGGTACGACACTCCGGGTATGGAGATATCAGATCAGTTTTTCCAGGTACGGCACTCCGGGCATGAAGATATCACAGCTGCGACACCCTAGGTACGGGGTTAGCATTCAGACATTTGTGGCTCTCTAGGTACGGAGACGTCACCGTGACATCCTAGGTACGGGGTTAGCACTCAGACATGTGTGGCTCTCTAGGTACGGAGACGTCACCGCGACACCCTAGGTACGGGGTTAGCACTCAGACTTTTGTGGCTCTCTAGGTATGGAGACGTCACCGCGACACCCTAGGTACGGGGTTAGCATTCAGACATTTGTGGCACTCTAGGTACGGAGGCGTCACTGTGAAACCCTAGGTACGGGGTTAGCACTCAGAAATTTGTGGCTCTCTAGGTACGGAGACATCACCGCGACACCATAGGTACGGGGTTAGCATTCAGACATTTGTGGCACTCTAGGTACGGCGGCGTCACTGCGACACCCTAGGTACGGGGCTAGTGTTCAGACATTTTGTGGCTCTCTAGGTACGGAGACGTCACTGCGACACCCTAGGTACGGGGTTAGCACTCAGACATTTGTGGCTCTCTAGGTACGGAGACGTCACTGCGACACCCTAGGTACGGGGTTAGCATTCAGACCACAGCGACGCCCTAGGTACGGGGTTAGCACACCAGGTACGGCATGTGGACTATTCAGACATTTGTGGCTCTCTAGGTACGGAGATGTCACTGCGACACCCTAGGTACGGGGTTAGCACTCAGACATTTGTGGCTCTCTAGGTACGGAGGAGTCACTGCGACACCCTAGGTACGGTAAAGACGTGGTACTGGGTACGCACGTATTCGGATAGTCCGATAATTATATTTACTGCCAACATATCCAGGGATCTCTTGGGTCCCTTCCCGAAGATTCACCGTTGAGATTTGATTCGAACAAAAAATTAATCTGGGATTAATAATGAGAGAGAAAATTAATCTGGGATTAATTACGGAAATAAATTAATCTTGGATTAATTAAAAGAGAAAGAATTAATCTGAGATTAATTGCGTCGAGAATTTATCTGGAAATATATTCGTCGAAAAAGAGAGAACGTGATTAATTTAGAATTAATCGGCAAAATAAATTTAATGGTGAAATTGGATTTTACTATTTAATTTATTTAATTGGGCTTAAATAATATATTAGATATATTAATTGAAATTAGATTTCAACGCGGAATTAAATTGGACTTTAATTTTAGCAAACGAATTAATTTGGAATTAATTCGCGAGCGACTTTCTATAATAATTTTACTGGGAATTATTATTTAATTAAATTCGATTTAATTAAGTCGCAATGATAAAATCGTTTAATTTTGAATTAAACGAACCCGGGCCTGAGCGAAGTTGCGTGTTGGATTGTCCGACTTAAATTTGGAATTTAATAGTGGTGGGACCCACTTACTTACATCAACTTGATTCACATCACTAGTCATTTGTTGATGTAAGTGGTTGGATGCATTTAATGCACTTTTTGCCAACACAAGTCAACTTTGTTTATAAAGCAATTTTGGAATCAAAAATTGACTATTCACTCTCTCTTCAAATGGCAAAAACCATGAGCCCTCTCAAGAAAAGAATTTTTTTTTCTCTCATTTTTTCTTGCTAGCACTTGAGGAATGGATCAAGGTGATAGGGAAACTCACCCGAGAAAGTTTGCAACTCGATCTCAAGCTCCGTAGCTTCTACACAACACGAAAAGTCTTCAACTCATCCGATCAAAGTGAGTTATTCCGCAACTTTTTTCTTTGATTTTTTGTACTTTAATCTCACTTAGTGATCTTGTGGCAAGCCTTAGAGACTAACAACACCAACCTCACCTTTGTAAATCAAAGGACATGGCCTCCCATGCAGGAGCTCGTAATACACTCAGGATTAAGATCAATCCATATATGACCATCTAGCAGATCGAAATGACTTTCTTAGTTTAACGAATATTATAAGAATGTCATTTCCATCTAGGTCCAGTCCTATATGATCGCATCATACAAGGTGCCTTCATTCTCATGTCTCTACATGGACGATCCGGATTAAGATCGCCATACAAATATGGAATGGACCGCAAGTATAGATAAACCACAAACAAAGTACCCGCTTTGTTTGCTCTCTATGGACTATTTAATATTACTAACTTCATACTTAAATCCTCTTGTGTATGACACTCATACACTAAGTTTGAAGGCACATAAGTAATCTGGGGTATTTAAGATGATATATAATATGCGAAAATTAAACAAATAATTTGATAAATAGATAATGCATCGTTTTATTTCAAAAACATATAAGACCATTTACATCACATGTAGCTCTAGGGCATACATTCCAACAAATGTCCAGTTGAGTTATGGTCCTGGACGTAGAGCAGTTTTCAGTTTTCAGACTCCCAGTACATAGTTTTCAGATTTTCTGTATCTCGATTTCAAAACTCAATTTTTAGTAAACAGATTTTAGAAACTAGATTCTAGAAACAGTTTTCGGAAACCGGAGATTCAAAGCATGATTTCAGACAGAAGTTTTATAAATAGATTTTCATACAGAGTTTTCAAGAAATAGTGTTCAGAAAGATTTTTCTGAAAACAGCATTTCAGAAAAGGTTTTCAAGAAGTATTTTATGAAAGCATTGCATGATAAGTAGAGTATAGTTTACAAGTTATGCATTCAAATCATACATTTTAGTTATCATTTGAAAGCATATAGTTGGCATTAATACATATGACATGTCTGCATCAGTATGCATTTATAGTTAACTTTGTGTATATCATGTTCATATAGAAGTAACATTTTGTAAAGTACGAGTGCATAGTAGCATGATCTTATTTAAATGTATATGTATCAATGATGATTGTATGAGTTGTATGTTTACTTAGAAAGAACATATTGTAAACATGCTAGAACATGAGGATGCAGTAACATATGTATATATACACGGTTGGCGATAATGGGTTAAATGTTTAACAGAAATAAAATTTTAGTATAACCGATTTGATGATATTTCAAGAGAGTAAAAGAAAGAAAGTTATTATAATTGTCAAATCTAGACTAGCTCCGAGTATACAGAAAGGTAAATAGAAGAATTAGAGTAGCGCAGCAGAAGTATGATGGATCTTAATCTGTTAGATTGTAAATTAGATCTTGATGTATTTAATATGAGTGATTAATATGAATGTAGTAAACAGAAGTTAAAGTATGTATGTGTGTGTTCAGATAAAAAGATCAATAGCAAGTAATATAGAAATAAAATGGATAAAAGATATATGGTTAAATCAGACTTGTGAATATTTACATGGTCATATAGACAACTCAGGTTAACATAGAAGCCAAAACTCAGATTTAGTGTGTGTTTGACGCTCAAGTTATGCACATGGTTACTTACTGAGTCTTATGACTCACACCACAACAGTTTGTTAGTTTTACAGGTCAGTAGTAGTCATACTGAGCCAGCAAGATTTTAGTGAAGACCTTGAAGACAGTAGATCGCCCCAATTGCAGTCAAGAGAGTCTTTGAGTCATGGGTTGAGTTATGGGTCGTATTTATATTTGCATTTGTATCTCGTATGTATGAGTTATGTAATAGCATAGTTTTATTATGAGTTCTGGCCGGAGGCCAAATATTTACACTTTGATAATTGATTTCTGGCCTGAGTCCAAGTTGATGGTTACATACGTTGAGTTTGCATGAGCAGGTTGTCTCAGGGTGATGGCTATAAGCCAGGTTGCATGATGTTCTGCATACATCATGTCGAAATTTTGTTAGAATCAGAGGCTTATAGAGATGGGTTTTTATGTCTCCTGCCGGTAACATCCTGGCTTATGTGGGATGTTATAAAGTTTGTATCAGAGCATGGTTTAAGAGTCAGAGTCAGTAGCATGGTCTAGAAGTCAGTGACTGCAATTGTGGGGATCCAGCTGTCAGAGATTGTCTTCAGTTTTGTAAAGACCACGTAGGTCTTTGTATGTATCTTCTATGATAGTTTGATATGGTATGATTTTATTGTTCTGTGTTTTGCTTGCTTGAATATGAGTCCAAGGGTGACTCAATTGATGTGTATAGATTAGCTATCTCCGTATGGGAGGAGATTAAATTAAGTAAGTACTTTTGCGGCCTTTTTAGATCGGAGAATTATCAAGAATTAGATAATATCAGTATAGGGTCTTTGTGAGGCCAGAGAACTCAAGATAAGAAACAGAACAGTACAACTAGAGATAAGAACCAGATCAGTATAGTCAAAAATGAGAACCAAACCGGTATAGTCAGATTAAAGCCGTAGATGAGCTGTTAAAGATTCTAGCTTATAGATAGTGGTTAGTTTATAGCTGAGACAGAGAAGTGATATCAGTGGAGTTTAGAGTAAGATAGTTTCTGCACTTGCGATCAGGTTCGAATTAGCCGATTTAAGGATACAAAAATTTCGAGGATGAAATTTTTATAAGGAGGCGTGAATGTAACATCCCAGATTTTCGGGATAATTCTGGAAAAGTTCCCAGACCAAAATTACGATATCGGAACAGAGCGACATTAGCGAATAAGTGTTTAAGTGATGGAATATGGGTTGGAATAAAATATTATGAATATTCATCGCGTTGGAAAACGCGTGGGATCAAAAGTCAGTTACGTGATTTTTGTAAAAAGCGTAAAGTTTGCGGTTTCGGTCACAAAAATTGCAAACGAACTCCGATTGAGTTGAATCTTGAACCAACAGACTCGTTTTTCCGAGAGGAACAACTTTCATGTCAAACACTTTTCGAAAATCACGTCAAAAGGGCTTCAAGAATTTAAAATTCTTGAAAGTTCCATGACAGAGGCCTAAATGAAATTTTCCGGGGTCAGTTTGTAATTTTCAGAAACTTACCTTTATAAACCCCATAGTTTCTGTAAATTAGAAAATGGCCAAAACTTCTCTCCCTCCTCCACCCGACCCCCTCTCCACCATTGTTTTGGGAGCAATTCGCCGACGAGCTTCTGGTAGGCGTTAGGCCGGCTCACCAGTGCCAGAGTGATCGTCCGGCGACGACGTGTACGATGGTGGCCGGTGGTGGCATCAATGGTGTCGTCATTGGCGACGACGAGAGGAGAAAGAGGAGTGAGATGGATTTCGTGATCCCGGCTCATCGGTTCGTTTCATGGCCCGATCCACCCGCTAAATCGAACCCATCGATGAGTACTACGGTATGGTGGTGACGGTTTTCCTGATCCGTGCTCGGTGGCACGCTAAACAAGGAAGGAAGATTTGGATGAATAAGGACCCTCTACGAATAGTAGCTTCGATCTGAATTCTGATGACACCGGCGCATTCGTATGGCCGTTAGGAGTCCGAATATGCCCTCGGAATTTCGGTATGACTCTTCGTTAAAAATGCATTATTTTAAAGTTTATCGATTTATATTCAGATGCTTCTAGTAGTTCCGTAGTGTAGCGAATTGACATGAAATGAATTGGATGTGATATAATTTGTTAAAACAATACATGTGGTAGAATCCGGTAGAAACCGAATAAATTAGATCGATTCGGTAGAATTAGTGAGTTTCCGGTAAAACGGAGCTTCTCGCGCGACTGAGCATAGATGACCGTAATTATAAAGATGATATAAATATGAAATTGCGAGGGTAATTAAGTCATTTTGGATAAGTTCGGAAGGTCCAAGATCCTTCTCTAGCGTTTGCGGAAACTTTCCGTAATATTTACTGCAAACGCGTAAAATAAGAATTTAAGCTATCTAGCTAGTTTGGAATAATATATGAAGATATAGATTAGAGTAATGAATTATAAGTGGTAGAATTGGAGAGGATTAGTGTATGCCGGGAAAGTCCGAAAGTTTAGTATAGATGAGTAGAAAGTTCCGCAAATAGCAGTTCTGACCATGTTTCGTTATTTGTTTTGACAGATCGGACTAGGATCGTGAGCGTCTGCCTAGCCAGGTGTAGGACACAGAAACTGGGCGAAACCATGCTGTTCTAGACTCAGGGCCTAGTTGAGAGTATGGAGTAGCCCGCGGAGGACTAAACCGGAGAATAATGGAGTCGCCACCCGGTGTGAACCGGGAAAATGATTTAAGGCCGCACTCACCCCTCGCAAGGGAAGACCTCAAACCGTTGGGTTCGGAATGGTCCCTTACTTATGTCGTTTGTAATGAATGGATTTGTGTAATATTAACCAAATTTACTCAACAAACACATTGGTTTAGGGTGATCTAAATTCCTATAAGACCTAAATCTAAGCATGCTTGAATACAAGTTTTCACAATAACAAATATTCGGTATCGCACATCAAACATGTTACATAAATAACAATCTAAATATACCACAACTTAAATTCCTAATGCAAAAGGTAATTAACTAAGTCATGCTCGAACTAAAACAACATTACAACAACATAATCATGCTTGAAATAAAGTAACATTCTAATGGTCTAATCATGCTCAAATATAAATTTGAGTGAAATGAAACATGTGAATTTTTAAGTGGTACGGGGCATTGTTTCCCGAGTGTAAACCATATTACCGTCCATTTGGATTCAGCTATGGAATTTATATCCGGGTTTCCATCCAATATACCACAAAAAGAATACATGTTCCATTCACTCAAAACCACATCACATACTAATTAATGACATTCATGCGACAGAAAAATAAATTACATGCGATTCTACCTTATTAATTTACATAACCTAAATTAATTAACATGTTAAATTAACTATTCATGCTAAGCATTATTAAACACATATTCTAAGTCAATATTTCATGTAAATAAATTCTAAATAACATGCCAAAACAAATATTCATGCTAAACATATTTTCTAAGTTATTATTTCATGTGAATAAATTTCATACAACACCAAACTAATTATTCATGCTAAATGCCATAAACTAAATTTCCTAAATCACGATTCTATATAAATAAATTTAATATAGAGGTGCCCTCAGGTCTTACCTTTTTTTCGATGTTCGGAGGTGCGTTATACGGCCGTCGGAAGAGCTAAAACATCGTGACTCCATCGGTTCGCTGCTTTGGCGTTTTCCTTCGCTGTTTCGCTCTTTCGCTCGCTGTTTTCACTCCGTTTTGATGCCGTGTTACTGCCGTGTCGCTGCCGTGTTTAGGCCACTGGTTTGCTATGGATTAGGGGGCTGTTTTGGTAAATTTGGAGGGGTATCGGACTGCCGTTTGCCCGGTTTCTCGAAGGTTTATAAGTGCAGTTTTTTTATTCACTGTTTCGACGAATTGGGGACTGTTTGGGCGTGACTTGGGTGCTGTTTTGGGGGAAATTCCAGGGAATTTTGGAGCAAAATGTGTGCTGGTTTGGGGGCTAAAATAGGGGCTATTTAAGTGGAAATTGAGGGGCTGAACTGGATGCTAATTGGCGTGGACTGCAGAGGCAAAATGGGTGCAGTTTGTGCGTGACTTGTGGGCTGGTTGGAGGCTGTTTGGCGTGAGCTTGAGGGGACTGAATGGAGATGATCGTGGGCTGGTTCCAAGGCTAAGATGAAGGCAGTGACTTGCTTGAATACAAGGGCTGATTTGGTGGTGATGAGGGGCGTGAACTGCAAGAGGAAAAAGGTTAGGTAATATATTGGATATATTGGCATATATAAGATATATATTTCGGACTTGGAGTCCCCCTACCGGATCTAGAAATTGGATGGGATCCAATTGATCTTAGAGATCTACCTAGTTAAGTATCATACAATTTGTTGGCCAAAGTCAAGATTGTGTGATATTTAACGGGATCCTAGCCCACTAGGAAACACGGTTTCCCAAGTACTCGACAAAGGGTTAGAGGCTCGCCGAAAAATAGTGGGAGGCAAGAATTGAATTTGCAATGTTCGTTTAATAACTTGTCATACGCGCTCAAATCAAATATCATTCGTAAAAAAAAATTAAATGTTAGTTGGACTAATATTAATCGTTGTTTTAATATTAACAGTTGGACTGTATTCAAACTATTCATTTATGGTCTATTATATAATTGGATTATAGTAATCAATATACTTGAATTTATTTGATTAATTATAGTTGATTTTATAATTGGATTATAGTAATTAATATATTTGATTTTAACCTATTAAATTATAGTTGATTAAATAGTTGGACTATTGTAATCATTATAATGAATAGTATCTAAATCGTTGATTAAATAGTTGGACTATTAAAATCAAGATAAAATTAAAAGATTGACATTTAAAACATAATCCTAAGGAAAATGTATTTAAATGGGTTAATTTTCAAATTGGGAATAATTTCAGGATGGTCCTGGAAACTAAGAAGTTACTTTATTTGATAAAATAACAACTTAGGCCTAAGCCAGGAGTTAAGCGAATAGTAGAGCATAATCTTTGGAAGATTTATGTGATGATAACTTTAGTGCTTAATCCATTAAGCTTGTCACAGTAGACTCCTTAATTTCTTTATCAGAACTAAGAGTTAGATCCTTAAAATATGATATTGAAATTGAAGGATCTTCATAAATCTATACTTAGATTTTATAAGTACTAAATTGCAATAAATAACTCTTGGAGAGTTAATGACTATTCTCAAGGAAAAAAAGTCAAACTTTGCAATTAGGCAAGTAGCGCAAGGCGCACCTTACTTCGATATTCTAGAAGGCCCAGGCTTGGCCAAAGGCTTTTGGAATGTGGAAAAGGGCAAAGGCAAAATCATTATAATCTTCTGGGAAGATAAATGACAAATCCCAAAATGTCTACCTAAATTGTGGCTAACGGGATCGCGGAAGCGTGACTGCTGTTTGGACAAAGCAGACATGAAGGAATTGAAGACGAGCAAGGCTCTGACTTCAAATATGTTTGTCAAAATTATGTTCATTACTAGTATTAAAATTGGATTTTAGATACTTAGTGTGATACATTAAATATGTACTGATGTGCAGCATCTGCTATGAGCAGGATACTGACTTCAGTTGAGATTAATCTGCGAATTGGAAACGGGACAAAAGTGGCTGTTTTAACCGTAGATACCTAAGTTTAGGAACTACCCTTCGGTGTGTGTACTTAAATTAGAAAACCGTTATAATGTAACTAGTTTGATTAGAAACATTATCTCTATATCAGTATTTATCTGTTACGGATATACCTTTATATTCTAGAATTGTATAAAGATGATATTGAGATAAACACATTAGATGTGAATAACAGTATTTATATTTTGAATATAAATAAAATCTCAAACATATAATATGACAAACAAATAGCTCAAACTGATTTGATCAGAAGAGACTTAATTGTGGCATTGTTGTCTGGGACACAATTAAACAAGACTCGTATATCCACACTTTTGAAGAGTGGATACTCGGACAAATTTGATTCTAATCAAATAAAGTATACGAATCTAGTTTATTAGGCAAAGTGCCTATAACACTATTTACTTGGTAAAAATGTAAATGCCACCGATCTGTTAGCCCTATTTCATAATGAAGCAAGTGGGCCCATGTCTAGCCAGGCTAGATGTAGAGATGAATATTTCATGACCTTACGGATATAGCATCGTGTTATGGTTATGTGTTTCTTTTGAAGAACACAAATCGGAAACTTTTAGAGTTTCGACACGAAGTAGACATACAGATCGGCTAAAGTATTTAAACCGTCACGGTAAGACCGCAATGGAAAATACTTAAGCAATAAGTTTCTCATATACTTGAAAGAGTATAGTATTCTTTCAAATGAGGAGTCCTCCATGAACACTTCAATTTGACGGTGTGTCCGAACGGAGAAACCAAATTTTGTTGGACATGATAAGGTTAATCATCAGTCGCTCTGAGCTACCATTTCCTTCAACGGATAAATATAAACAGTGCAAAACTTATTTTGAATAAGGTTCCATTAAAATCTGTTTGACAGATTTCATATTAGATATGAACAGGAAAGAAACCGGGTTTCACATTCCTAAAAATTTTGGGTATGCTGGGCATATGTTTGGATGATACCAAACTAGAACGCAAATTGGATAAGTGCCAATTGTAGGTTATCCGAGGGATACCAAAGTATAGTACTTATACAACTCACAGGAGAACAATTAGATTGTTGCTCGCCATGTGGTTTTCCTAATAGGAATACCGATATGCAGTGGTAAGTGGGAGGATAGTAAAACTCGATGAAAATCAAAGTAATACTATTCTAGGCACCGAATCTTAATGGAACACAAATAGTTCATCAAGGATGAAACTATTCCATAATCTTCGAATACACAAGAACCGCGTAAGTCGGAGAGAGTCAGAAAACAACCTGGGGTATGGGTTTCTGATCTCACCTCATAAAGATGTCAATCTTTTGGGGAATACCAACTGACTACGTATGAGGAAGTGATACAAGGTATCGACTCCCTATTATGGCAAAGTGCCATAATGTCCAAAATGGATTCCATGTATAACAACTATGTTTGGAGACTAGTTGTTGTACCGTAAGACACTGTGTCTGCTAGTACTAATGAGTCTTCAAGGAAGACATACATGGATGGAAACATACCAACGTACTAAGCTAGGCTTGTAGCGGAAAGGTAACCTTATCAACAATGTGTCGATTATGATTCAACATTTTACCTGTTGCCACGGTAAATCCATTTGGATAATGCTTGCTGATGCTGCATGTTTCATGTTTGAAATATGGCAGCTGAAAGGGAAAGTCATTTTCCTGAAAAGGAAACCTTTAGGAGGACGTTTACAACATCCTGACGATTTTATCGTACCAAAAACTAGCAAACAAGGTTTGCAGGTTAATCGATCTATGTTTGGATTGAAGCAAGCATTAGGTTATTGGAATTATCGTTTTGATATAATCATAATGGTGTATGATTTAATTCAAAATAAAATGATTCTTGTGTATATAAGAGGGTTAGTGGGAGTGCACTGACAGTGGTTGTCCTGTAAATAATGATAATATATTATTTCTTAGAAATGATATTCCCATAAAATAATCGGTGAAAGCTTGGCTTTCGAGAAAAATCTCCATAGAATTCATGGGAGAAACAACCTTTATTCTAGGAATAAAGATCTACTGGGATAGATTTAAAGTTGTTAAAACTCTTCGAGAACTCGTACATTGAAAAATGTATGTAACCTGGTGTCTCATACGCTTTGAGCATATGTATTCACAATCGGGCCAATCCTAGTGATAGTCATTGGATTGATGTTAAGAACATCCGTTAGTATCTTAGATAACTAAGGATGCTGCCTTAAACTATGGAGATGGAGAACTTGAAGTGACTGGGATCACTACTGCAAGTTTCCAAACCGATGATAATGACTATAAGTCGTAACAACGGTACTATACAGTTTGAATAACGGTACAGTGAGCTGGAAATCTTCCAAGCAAGATACTATTACCGAATAAATAAAAAATGCGGGTTATTTCTGCTGGTGAGGCAACAATTGAAGCCATCTGGGTCAATAACAAATCTAATTAGATTAGATATAGTTCTGTTAGTAGCTGAGCTAGGCGTCAGTAAAGGCTAAAGAATTAATGGTCTCATCAACGATCCAGATATATACTTTGACTATTCATCTAATTCGTTCGGATCATACATCGTGGCAATGTGATGATCGTATAAATCGCATCAGACGATAATCAAGCAAATCTGCTGAATAAAGCCTTTCCTCAGCAATTTGAGCCAACCGTACATAGTTCGGGTGTCAGACACTCGAGTGACTGGCTATAGGCCAAGTGGGAGATTGTTGGACAGTTATGACCCATAGCGTCACTATTTGTACAGATCATGGTGTTGTTGTACAAATTAACTATGTGACAAATGAGATTGCTCTCTTATCATTTGTGATTAGATCACCTAGATGTATAAATGATAGGAGGTCTTTATGATTTGTTCCTGGATTGAGAATGATATGGGTCAGTATCAGTCCACGAAGGATAAATAATTAAATATCCCTAGTCAGAGTATTATCGAGATTGGACATCGATAGATATGTAAAACACTAGTATTACACTTGTGCGCGTTGTGAGGGCATAACGACATAGTTCTTATATATTTGGGTATAGGATACTCATGCAAGTGTAATAGGAGGTTGTGTTTTACCGATGGTATGGGAAACAGCTTCGCTCTGGATAGACCCCCTCGGAATTCCATTGGTAGTATGATTATGTGTCTATGGAAGTCTGAAATAAGGGTAGGTGTATTTGGTCTTAACCTGAGACTTGCACCGCTAATACATGCGACAATCAATATACTTTGGTTTTGGTCGTCCAGGGCTTTAACCGATTTCTGTGTACGCCTCTGCTGGGTATATTGAGAATAGTAGTGTGTTGGGTGTGATGTCAAGATGGAAGTATCACTCTAGTCATAGTGGAGATGATGATCGCGCAGGGATACATAACTGGTTCTCTAAAAAGGTTGCAACCGTCGGGATAATATGACTTGGTAATGATTATCCAATAATAAAGAGACTAGTTGCTTGTGATCCGATATATGCTTCGTACGGGGCAGGCATTGTACCAGCCCCAGGCCTCGCATGTGATCATCCGATACTGGATCGAAATACGCAATACTACGTTTACTACGCCTGATACAGATCATATATTCCTGTAAGGATATTTCTGGAGAATTGGGTAGGCATGACACTTTGCTAGAAGCCAACCTTGTCTTGTAAATTGGTATAAACGTAGTACGGGGTACTTACGTGTTCGGATAGTCCGACGACCAGATTTACTGCCCAAATATCTGGGGATCTCATGGGTCGCTTCCCGAAGATTCACCGATGACATATGACTCGCACTTCATTAATCTGGGATTAATTAGATGAGAGAGAAAATTAATCTGGGATTAATTACGGAGATATTTTATCTGTGATAAAATATCATTTAGAGAGAGAAAACGATTAATTTGGAATTAATCGATAAATTAATATATTCGATATATTATATGAAATTGGATTTCGACGCGGAATTAAAATTAGATTTTAATTCGGGCGAACGAATTAATTTATTATTAATTCATTAGCAACGTGAATAGTAATTATGCTAGGCATGATTATTTAATTAAATTAGATTTAATTACGACGCAATGGAAAATTCGTTAATTTGGAATTAGCGAACCCGAGCCCGGGATTGTTTGCGAGCGCATTCGCATTTCGAATTCGAGTGCGGCACGTAAGTCAAATCAAGCGTAAAATCGCTAGTCGTATCTAGCGTCACATCATGCGTCAATCAAGTGATAGATGTCTTTCACTTTGAGTGATTGACACTAGTCACTATTCATGATTGATGGAGTTGATGTGAGTGGTTGGAGCCTTAAAGGATTGACTTTTTGAAAGCCAAATTCATTATAAATGAATTTGAAATTCACATTTGTGTATAAGATACACAAATTAGAAACCAACCACATCTCTCCTCTCTTTTTCATCTCTCTTCTTCACGCCCATGGAGGGGCAATTTTCTTCTGTTTTTGGCAGCCCACTGCCGAGAGTCAAGAAGAAAAAAAGAAGCAAAGTGTTTGATTTTTGTGGCAAAAATCAAGAGAGCTAGCACTCCGAGAGACATGGGAAGGTGATATGGAAGTCCACCCATGAGCCTGGAATCATTTGATGAAGCTTGGAGCTTGGATTCTTGAAGATTGATGGCCAAAAATGGAGCAGTCCAGAAGCTCACTGCCGAGTAGTCCAGTGGGCAGAAAATCAATTTTTGTTGCCTCGCGCGTCGCTCAACCGATCGATGTGAGTATTCCGCAACTCCCTCGTTGTATTCACATGTTATTTCTTGCTTTGTAATCAATCCTCGGGATGTAAAAACTCCAACAGAAATTACATGATGTGAAATAATATATATAAACTATCCAATCATATTTGATTTGCTATAGTGTATTGGGCTAGCACGATGACCAAATGGACTTACGGTTCCGAGCTCCAATAATCCTAGAATATTAAATAAACTTCTTATTAAATATTCCAAATCATGAACTTTAGGTTATTCCACTAAAAATCTGAAGTTGCACTATCATTACTGTAGATGGATAATATAAGCATAACTATATCGGTGTCCATCGATATAGTCATTACAAATGGATTGGCTTTTCACGAGTAGCTCATAATTAGAGTTGGGTCATAATGTTTGTTATATCACTCTAATTATTTGTATCTTAAGCACCGTTGATTCTCTAATGAGTGATTTATTCATAACCATTATGAATATTAATCTTCTTATTCGCAATAAAAAGACTTGAGCGCTCTAATCGTTTAAGGACCAAATCAACCTTTAAAGAATATACTCCTCTAATTCTCGCAAGTATGAATGAACTTAAAATCTATGTAAAACATTCCCAGCTACACACCAAATCATGTCTCCAAAGTACATAGCTATTGGTCATGATTGCTACACCAATCTCACTTTTGTAAATCAATTGACATAGCCTGCCATGCAAGAGTTCGAAGTACACTCTGTATTCATATCAATCCATATATGACCAATTAGTATACTGAAATTAATTTCCTTATGTAACAAATATTATAAGAAACTCATTATTATCTGGGTCCAGTCATATATGATCACATCATATAAGGTGCTTTCATTCTCATGTCACTATAGTGAGGATCCCGGATCAAGGTCATCATACAATTATAGAATGGATTGCAGCTATAGATAAACCACAAACAAAGTACCTGTTTTGTATTGCTCTCTATGGACTAATTTAGATTACTAACTTCGAACTTAAATCCTCTTGTGTATGGCACTCCCACACTAAGTCTGAAGTTGCATGAGTAATCAAGGGTAAACAAGATAATTTATAATATGTGATTTAAATCAAACATTTTATAAATGAACAATGCATCTTTAATTTTATAACAAATAATTTTGTTTACATTAGATGAAACTCTAGGGCAAATATCCCAACACGTTTTACATAGACATGGAGTTCACTCGTTCTTGCGAGAAGTAGAGGAGTATCTTCCTCAAAGGTTGATTCGATATTTAAACTATTAGAGTGCTCAAGTATTTCTATTATGAATAGAAATATTTATATTCATAATATTTATGAGTGTTCATTAATTGATTTTAACCGATTAACCGAACCATTCTGACCAATTTTTTTAATGGTTCGATTATTGTGATAAAATAAGTTTCTTCGGTTAAGATTTTTAACATTTTAGGTTTTCCAATTTGGTTAAGGTTATGCGATTTGTATAACCGAACCGACCAATTAACCGATTACAAACCATAATTTGACTTTATATATATATATATTTTTAATTAAAAAAATTAACATTTTTACCTTCCGCCTCTTCTGAGTGTAGTTGTAGATTGTCTTTTGATCAATTTAAATTTGTCTTCTATTTTTAAACATATAAATGTTTTTCTTATGATGAATTTAAATTTGTACTAATGTGTTGATATGAATTGTTATTTGTGAATATTATGGACTGGTTAATAACAGAATTAACCAAAACCGATCTAAAAATAATTGTTAAATTGGTTAATGGTTATGTGTCATCATATGGTTTAAATCAATTTAACATTTACTTAACCAAATAATTTTGGTTCGGTTAAACAATCAAGGATTAATCGACCAAATCGACCGATGCACATCCCTAATAATATTATGAATGAATCATTTATTATAGAATCATTGGTACTTAAGGTAAAAATAATTAGAGAGGTATAACAGTCATTTTGACCCAGCTCTAATTATGAAATATTTATGAATGGTTAACCCTGTAGATAATGACTATATCTATGGACATCGACATAGTTCACCTTATTTTTTAAATCTACGGCAACGAGAGTACAACTTTAGGTTTGTAGTGGAATAACCCAAAGATAATAATTTTGAATATTTAATTAAAGAGTTTAATTAATATTTCAGGATTATAGGAGCGTGGAATTGTAGGTTCATTTGGTCCCCGTGCTAGCTCGATTTACTGTAGCCAATTAAATATAATTGGATGGTACAATTATATATTCACTTATATTTTTATTATTAATGTGATTAATGATATATATCACACTTGTAACCTTATATTATTTTTAATATAATATTTTTCATAATAAATGATTATGAGATAATCATTTATTAATTTTATTTATTAAAATTTTATTATTATTAAATTATTTGATAATTTAATATACCATTTTGGAAATAAATGATCTGGAATTTGATTTCAAATATTTTCATAATCGGTAAACAACATCATGAAACTGTACCGTAAGTGCATCAAATCATACTGTAAAGAATAATGTAAAATCATTCCGTAAAACATCTTAAGAAATCAAGTTCAGTTATATCACTCGGCACTATAAAAAAAACAAGTCACGAAATTTCCGCCCAGGAATGTCCCATCTGAGCGCAATCTCCACCCAGGAATGTCCCATCTAAGAGAAATCTCCGCCCGTAACCGCATCTCCGCCAGTAGGCGCATCTCTGCCCAGGAATATACCGTCTGAGCGCTGAGGATCTAGAGGCGTCCCTCAGTCCTCCACATGTGCACATGTATATCTATCCGTCAATTCGAAAAACAAGAATTCATGCCGAGGTTTCAAATCTCATACACAAATATATCAAAAACAAAGTCTGATATCAACCTGAAAATCAATAACTCTCAAATGTCACATAAAATCATATCCACACTCAAAATCATCATCAAAATAGATTTCAAATGTCATAGAAAGCTCATGATCAAAATTCTTATTTAGAAACCTCATCAAAAACTCAATATGATATCATAAACAAATCTCAAACAAATCTCAAACTAAAACATAAAAAAAATAATTATTCCACTCACTGTATATGGCTGAGATGAGTCCCTTCATGGGGTAGAAGGCCGCTGAGAGTCCTGAGGCCGATCTATAAATATGAGTAAAAGGTAAGAATAAACATGAAATGTATGAATTATCACCTCCGCTAAGTTTCTAACACGTTATAGCACCCTACAGAGTTTGTACGAGGTTCGTTTCGCGGTTACACAAATCATTATACGCGTCTACAACTCCTACATCAAAACAGAAAAGTCACTGACAGTGACCTAACTGTGAAAATTCGGCATAAATAGAGGGGATCAGTTCTGGACCTGAATTTTTTATAGAATACTCCTCTATGAGTCTACTTTATGAAATTTTTTACGGATCTCGATTTGGGCTCCTAGAACTCAAGATATAAGGCAATTTCTGCACCTTATGCAGCAGAGAACTGGACCAGTTCGCCACTGCTCCTACCCCAACTTCTAATTTTTTCTGCAATCTCATTTTGAATCCAAAAATTCTGATTTTTAAATATGTGATTTACTTATTTGTCTAGTTTACTTAAAATTTAACGGTTCACAAAACGGACGCTTAAAACTCTAGTTACTGCCGCTGGAACATGCACTGTCCGGATGGACTGGTTTGCGGCAGTATGCCGCATTGACATTGCAACTTCCCCCATCCCGGTTCCTTTCATCCTAAACTTGTTTCTTTCATTTTAAAACCCTCAAACTCAAGCCATTAAGTGCTCTTTTTATCCCAAACAATTAGTTAAACTCATTTGGGCATTTTTACAGTCACATCCTAAGCGTTCTTCCCACTTCCTACAATTCCCTCAACCTTTTTCTTACCGACATCACTCAATACATAATACCACTTCTAATTACCATAAGTAACTCCTAAACTCTCAAAACCCAGCCCCTAAACATGAGTAACACAGCCCCTATTCTCTCCCCTCTTGACCGAAATTCACACTCATACTCAACAACTCATTAGCAAACTTTCTTCCACACAAACCCTCCAAACTTCATCATTAACAAGTCATTATTCACTACCATCTTCTAACTACCTAAAATGCAAATCCTAAGAATTTGGGTTGGAACCCTTACCTTAATTCAGCTCATATTCTTCCTCAAAAGGTCTCAGAATCTTCAAGCTCTTCGCTAGATTCGGAGTACTAGAATTTACTAAGCTTCTATGGTTGAGAACGAGAGAAGAAGAAGATTTTTTTTTTTTTTTTTTTGTTGCTCCTGGCTGGGGACGTGGAGAAAGAAGAGAATAAATGAGGCTGGAGGTAGGGGTGAGCAAAACCGGTTTCGGTTCCGGTTCCGCATAGAACCGAAACCTACCCGGAAAAATTCGGTTCCGCACTAAGTGGAACCGGAACCTACGCAATTAAACAGGGTACCCTATTATTCGGTTCCAATCCGGTTCCGGTCCGGTTCCGAATTACCCTATTTTAAAATATTTTAATGAAAACTACATTCCGATACGAGTACGTAGGAAAAAACAGGGACCAAATCGGAGTGCGGAAGCTCAAGAACGAAAGGTTATACAATAGCCCACTATTTTATTTCAAAATATTTGATTATTGATAGCATTAGTTATATATAGATTTTTGGTGACACACAATAGCCGTTCGGTATCACATTCCCTCCCCAACCTTATCTATATACGTTTTTACCATCTTCACGAACGAAGTGGACACTCACTATAAGTTCTAATTCCCATGCTTTTTTCGAGCGATTTCAACGGTTTTCATCTGGTTCAGAAATCTATTCATAATAAAAGCATTCCTCGAGTTCCGGCCCTTCATATTTGGATTCCCCGGGTGTTGCCCACCAAATGGAAGGAAAATGAAAAGATAAAAAATAAATACATATGATTTTAGAGTCGAATTCTGATGTGCTGGAATATTTCGAATTAGATTAAGAAGATGCTTTTTTTTGTTAAAACAAAATTGTGGCAAAACAAAATGGAGTAAAGGAAAATTTTGTTTATTGATTGATTATTTTTCCCCTAGTTGTGGTAGTTTTAAATTATAGCAGCTTTCTGTTTGCAATAGGCTCATTTTCTAATTTTAAGCGTCTCTGTTTAACACAAACACACATACATTCTATTAATACTTGATAGAAGCACTAAAATATTGCTATATGAACTACAACTCTTTAAAATTTGTACAATTAAATAATGAACGCCAAATGTTTAAAATTTATGTTCATATAAACCGGTTCCATGGTCCGGTTCCGGTTCCGACTATTTTGGAACCGGAACCTACCAGGATAAAATCGGTTCATTCATATTTGAAATCGGAACCTACCCGATTACAACCGGTTCCGGTTCCAAATCCGGAAAATCGGTCAGGTTCCAACCGGTTCCGGTTCTACCCGGAACCGATGCTCACCCTTAGCTGGAGGCGTAAGGAGAGAAGAATCAAATTAAATAGTAATTTCTAGAAAATTTATTAAAGAAAGGCCATTGATATATTATTTATTTTGGGCCCAAATTTGTGGGCTTGCCTAGCATAATTTATTTTCCTAACCCAAGCATTTATCTCTTTAATTAATTAATTAATTAATTTTTGTCACTATAATTTCAACTAATACTCGAAAAATTCTTTTATAAGTTGTCTTATTTATCTAATTCAATTTGTTCTTAAAATCTCAGGTCGTTACAGCTATGGGTCATAATTGTCCAACAATTTGAACATCAAAATATTCAAAAATCACATCTTATTATTATTTTTAAATAAAAAAAATTACATTTTTCATTACACTTTTTCAATTCCAATACAAAATAGAACCTATAGTATTATATATATGTGTGTGTTTGATTGTATGTTATTTTTTTAGACTAATAAAATTATTTCATCTCTACAGATAAAAACTCAAAAGTTGTAAGGTTTAAAATACTATCAATATTCAAGTAATAAAATAAAATAAATTTATTTTTTATTAGGTAGGGTATGAACTGCCATGGACGTCGGTTCTAAAGGAGAGTGGAATGTTAGGATTCCATAATGGCTAATTATAGCTTTAGCTCTTGGACACCCTCCCTTTATCAGCTGAATTTTAAAACTGAGATCTACCCATAAATTTATAACAACTTTTTATTAACTCAATAATCCCTAAAAATCATAATTATACTTCATTCTTGTAGCAGTTAATAAAAAATGTAAAAAATTAAATCCCGACATAGCAATTAATGTATCAAGGCCAAAAAAAAAAAAAAAATTCAAATTAAACTTTAAATGCCATAATAAAATTATGATACAGATCCCAATAAATTTCTTATGATTCCTTACTCTTACTACATTAACAAAATGTAATATCCCGAATATTTTTTCCAGAATAGTTCTAGAAGATTTCTAAAATTAAAGCTGATTTTTGGAATGAGATAATATTCGAAAATAAGAGTTTATGTGTTGGAAAATAGATCGGAACATTTTTAAGTGAAGCTTTGGCGCGTTGAAAAATGCATGGTTCCGAGAACTGGTTAACGATTCTTGTTTATATTGTTATGCGCATAAACATTTGTTGTTACGAATATAAAAATCGTAAACGAACTCTAATTGAGATGATTCTTGTACCGTTGGACTTGTTTTTCTGAGATGAACAATTTTCGTGTTGAACACTTTTTGAAATTTGCATCAAATGACTTCCAAAATATGAATTTTTGAGAAAGCCCATAATAGAGAACTAACTATAATTTCATGGGGGTGAGAGTGTAATTTCCAAAATATTTCTATAAAAACCCTGAAGTTTCCATTTTTTGAAAAAATGACATAACTCCTTTCAGGTTTCGTTTTGATATTGGACTGTGATCCTAGTTGTCAAGTTTTAGGATACATCATATTTTTTCCTTTTTTTTTTTTTGTAAATTTGGAGGCTTATGGAGATGGGTTAATCCAGTCTCCTACCGGTAGCACCTGCCTCTAGTGGGGTGTTACAGTTGTGGTATCAGAGCAAAGATTGAGGTGTCAGTGACTACAGCTATAGGTATCCGATCATCTGAGTCTCATGCTTGTAATTTGATTTGATTTTTGATATGTGATACCATGTTTTGTGATTTATCGATGAGTTTCCGTGGAGGTGCTTGATGTTATGTTTCTCTCTCGGCGATAAAAATTGATTTTGATGTTTTTAAAACCGTAAAAATTTATTTCCGTCGAGATGCTTGAAAATATATTTATGTCACAGTGCTTGATAGTTTTATATTTTTGACCCACCGTGACGCTTGTATATGTTTCATTCCGACTTGGTCGGGGCGCTTGTTATAGGGTGTAAACCATCAAAAAATGGCTGACCAACTACTCTGTCAATGTGATCTTATTAGTACACTGTCCGATAAGTGCACGCGACTCGAACAGTGGACGCTTGGCAACTTTTTTTGAAAAGTTTGTATTAAAGATTTATTTTTGATTTAAACATATTTGGGTTTTGGGGAAAAAAATAATTTCAAAATAATTGTGTTTTGATTATGATACATTTCGACATCGTTTATGATATTATATGATATGATATGTTTCCTTCACCACTCTTGTACATGGTTTTTATGATTTTATAATTTGATATAACATATTTCTACCGTGGCGCTTGTATAGGGCTCATCCAACTACAATGGACCGACCCGCTATCTTCTATCGACATGAGCTTGTTTCGTTCATTGTCCGATCTGTGCACCCAATTTGGACATTGGACATTTATTATATTTCATTCATACACGGTGCGAATATTATCAAAACCCAAAAAATCTTCTTAGAAGAATATAGCACATTGGGTCTTAATATTCATGAACTTGGAAAGTTGCTACAGGACTAGAATCCATATTTATGTCCCAGAACTATAAACCATCAGAACCATATTAGAAATCAGAAGTGTGATACGCCCTATGGCCAATGGTAGCTAAGAGGTTATTTGCGAGTGCTGGGTTAGGAAACAATTCTATTCTACGGGCCAAGTCGATAGGTTGGAAATGCGGGGCCTTGGTTGGCTGTGACTTTCGATATCTACAGGAAATAGATTATAAATATAATGTTGGGCAAACAAAGTCCCGCATTGGCTAGAAGTGGGGAGGATCATGGGTTTATAAGTATGGACAATATCTCCATTGGTATAAGGCCTTTTGGGTATAGCCCAAGAGCAAATCCATGAGAGCTTAGGCCCAAAGTGGATAATATCATACCAATGTGGAGATAGGTGATGTCATAGGTTCCTTACAAGTGGTATCAGAGCCATGCCCCAGAGTTAGCCATGTGGATGAATCATTGGAATGTAGAACAAAAGGTGGTGAGCCCCGATCATGATCCGTGAATGTGCTCAGTTAGATAGGTGGTGTGCTCTGGTCTTCATGGAGTGGACGGATGGATGATCGTTTGAGGGGAGGCTCAGTGGTCCTTTGTTCGAGGGGAAGATTGTTGGCAAAAAAAAGTTCCACATTGGCTAGAAGTGGGGAGGATCATGGGTTTATAAGTATGGATGATATCTCCATTAGTATGAGGCCTTTTGGGTATAGCCCAAGAGCAAATCCCTGAGGGCTTAGGCCCAAAGTGGAAAATATCATACCAATGTGAAGATAATGGTGTCCTTGGTTCCTTACAAGTGGTATCAGAGCCTTTCGACGGAAAGAAAAAAAGAGGAAATGAAGGCATCCAAGATCTCAGTTGCCGTGGTTCTTGGGTGAAAGATCAAAGTTACTGATCAAGGGAATAAAGAGGCAGACAAGTCATTGACCCTTACCGATTAAGACTCTGAGGAATAGCCAACCAAGACTCTTAAGAACCGCCGAACTGATCTTCAGCGGACTAGGTTTCGTACTGCCAAAACAATACACCAAGCTGATTGCACAAAGAACCTTACTGAGTGAAGAAAAAAATTGTGATTACATCCCTGTGCTAATTGGCTACTCATCCCTGCGAAGTCACAGACCTGGTCTTTGATTGAATCACTGATCAAGATCCCTAAGGTAGCCATTGATAGAGTTACCGACCAATCTGAGTAATAGAAAGTGTCGCCGATCGTCTGAGTTGCAGATGGTGATGCCGATCATCTGAGTTGCAGAGGGTGACGTCGATCAATCTGAGTCGCTGTTTTTCCATTTTCTTGGGTTGAATATCAAATCTGATTGACAACCAAGAAAGGAGTGCCGAATAGGGTTTTTTGAACTTAAGATCTCAAGTCAGTCGACTAAGACATTTACTGAGTGAAGGGCAGAGTTACCGTGACCAAGAAAGGGGTGCCAAATTAGGGATCTGAGTTACAGACCAAAACCCATGTTGCCGAGTTTACTATCCAAGTTCAGTGTTGCCGAAATCAGGACATTGAGTTGCTAATCTGAGATCTGTTGAGAGGAAATCAAATTCTTAGTTCCCGAATTGAGGGTCAGAGTTAAAACAAAATGTTGACAATCAAACTCGACATTGGAATCTTTGACGGGAAATGGGATTTTACTACTTGGAAAAAGAAAATGAGGGTATTGTTTTCTCACCATAAGGTGGCTTTAGCGTTGGAACCGACTCAAAAAATGGCTAGAAATGGAAAAGGAGCTGAAGGCCGAAATCATGGAAGAAGCATACAACCTGATTTTCCTTCACCGTGGCGATTCGATAATAAGGAAGGTTGACGGAATGGACACAGCCATTCAACTCTGGGGTAAACTCGAATCTCTTTATTCTGTTATTTCTGCTCCAAATTTAGTTTTCTTGAAAGGAAATCTGTTTAATTACAAGATGGACACAACTAAGTCTATAGATGATAACTTAGATGAATTCACGAAAATGACTCAAACCCTTAAAGGAACTGGCCAAGCATGAGGAGATTCTAGCGAAGCTATGATTCTATTAAATTCACTACCTGAAGAATATAGTGTCGTAAAGAACTCACTGCAGTACACAGAAGTTGTACCTAGGCTAGACTTGGTAATATCTGGGATAAAGGCTAGAGAGTTAGAACTGAGAACCAGTAGGAGAGGTGGATATAACCTCTTTGTGAAAGGAAAAAATGATAGGAAACATAATGGGCAGAATAATAATCCACCAAATAATCAGGAATCCAAATGGAAGAAAAAGAATAAAAAGGATAAGAATAAGAACAGTGGAAAGAAGTGCTATCACTGTGGGAAGGAGGGACACCTTAAAAAGAATTGCTATAAATTCATTAGGGAACAGAAAAATGAAGGCAGCGCCACTGTGGCTGCCGAAAAGGGGTCAATTTTCCTATTTGAGGCATTGACTGTGTCTAGTGATCATATAAGCAGAGAATGGATTCTGGACTCATGGTGCTCCTTCCACATGAGTCCATTCAAGGACTGGTTTATCAACTTTAGAAATTCTGACCAAGGGATGGTGTATATGGGAAATGACGATACTTGTAGGATACATGGAGTTGGGGACATAATGCTCAAACTCCATGATGGTAAAATTAAGATCCTTATTTATGTTAGATATGTACCTGATTTAAAACGGAACTTGATATCACTAGGGACACTAGATGAAATAGGTTTCACATATAAAGCTCACCAAGAAAACATGTGCATATCTAAGGGTAAGAAACTATTCATAACCGATATTAAGAGAAACAGATTGTATGTTTTGAATGGACAACATGTATTCTCAAATAAACCCATTTCTTCTGTAACTTCTAATGTTGATATGACTAATATTTGGCACTTGAGACTTGGGCATATTGTCCAGAAAGGCATGCAGGTACTCAGCAAGCAGGGACAATTTGCAAAGGACCAGTTGAAGCCACTAGAGTTTTGTGAGATCTGTGTGTTGGGCAAACAGTGTTGGTTTTAATCTAGGTCCCAAGATCAAACAAGACATGAAATTAATGCGTGAATACATCAACGGAGGTAGCGAAATACTCACATCGATCGGTTGAGTCGATTTGAAGACGAACAAAGCCACAAAGCTCACTGCCTCATGCGTGAAACTGCAGCAGTCCACTGTCCACGTTTTCAGATTTTGAGCTGAGAAAACGGAGCTCCAAGCCTCGTCCGACGGATCCCGGCTCATGGGCGAACCTCCCTACCACCTTCGCAAGACTCGTAGTGTGCTAGCACTTGCGGTTATCACCATGAAAACGCAACTCTTGCTTCCCTTTGTTCACGCCAAAATTGGTTCCAAACCAGTCCATTTTTATTCTGTTTTAGGCGTGAGAGAAGAGAGAAATTTTGAGAGAGAAGAAGTTGTGTAATGGTTAGATACAAAAGTGAAAAATCAATTTACCTTTTATATTTTCCAAAATATAAAAATGATTTACCTTTTGCTTTAATTCAAAATCAAGCAAAATGTTGGAGCCAAAAGCAAAAGATGCTTTCCAACCACTTGCATCCACTATTCACATCAACTTTAAGTCATATCAACTTTAATAAAGTGACATGTCTTTCAATCAATCAATCACATCACTCAAAGTGACATTTGATTTGACGCTTGATGTGACGAATGATTTGACGCTTGATGCGACTTGCGATCCCGCACTCGAATTCGAAATACGAATGCGCTCGCAATCACACTCGGGCTCGGGTTCGCTAATTCTAAATTAACGATTTTTCCGTCGCGTCGTAATTAAATGATTACGCCTAGCGAATTCACTATTCACGTCGCTAACGAATTAATTCTAAATTAATTCGTTCGCCCGAATTAAAATCTAATTTTAATTCCGCGTCGAAATCTAATTTCATTTAATATATCGAATATATTAATTTATCGATTAATTCTGAATTAATCGTTATCTCTCTCTAGACGATATTTTATCCTAGATAAAATATCTCTGTTATTAATCCTAGATTAATTCTCTCTCTCTTCTATATAATCCCAGATTATTCAAGAGTGCGAGTTGTGCGTCATCGGTGGATTATCGGGAAGTGACCCATGAGATCCCCGGATAAGTTGGCAGTAAATACGGTCGTCGGAGTATCCGAATCACGTACGTACCAAGTACTACGTTCTACCGATTTACGAGACAAGGTCGACTCCTAGCAAAGCACCAAGTCTACCCAATTTCCGGACATATCCATTTAAGAATATTTAAGATCTGTTATCAAGCGTAGTATACCAATGTATTGTGCGTATCGGCCCAGTATCGGATAGTCACGTGCTAGGGCTGGGGCTGGATAAGTGTCTGCCCCGTCCGAAGCACATGTCGGATGTCTGGTAACATAGTCTCTATAATCGGATATTCATGACCTGGTCACAATATCCCGATTGGTTGCGCAACACTCAAGAGCACTAGTACCGTATCCAGCGTGACATCATCTCCACTATGACTGAAGTGATACTTCCGTCTCGACATCACATCCAATACACTACGACTCTCTGATAAACCCAGAAGTGGTGTACGCAGAACCGGTTAAAGCCCTGTACCACCAAGACCAAAGTCTACCGATTATCGCAAGTATTAGCGATGCAAGTCTCAGGTTAAGACTATACACACCTACCTTGATTTCGGCCTCCCATAGACACATATTCATAATACCAATGGGATTCCGAGGGGTCTATCCAGAGCGAAGATGTTTCCCGTACCATCGGTGAAACATGACCTCCTATCGCACTTGCATAAGTATCCAATACTTATATATATGAGAATTATGCCGTTGTGCCCTCACAACGCACACAAGTGCAATACTAGCCTATACCGCATTATCGATGTCCTGTCTCGATAATACTCCGGCTAGGGATATTTAATGATTAATCCTTCGGGGACTGATACTGTCTCATATCATTCTCAGTCCAGGAACTAATCATAGGGACCTCTCTTCATTTATATATATCTATGGTGATCTAATCACGAATGATGAGAGTGCAATTTCCTTGTCACATAGTTAATTTGCAACAACAACACAATGATCTGTGCAAATAGTGACGCTATGGGTCATTTTGTCCAACAATCTCCCACTTGGCACATAGCCAGTCACTCAAGTGTCCCACACCTGAACTATGTACGGTTCGCTCAAATTGCTGAGGAAAGATTTTCGTCAGCGGATTTGTTTGATAATCGTTTGATGCGATTTATACGATCATCACATCGCCACGATGTATGATCCGAACGAATCAGATGATATAGAAGTATATATCTGGATCACCGATGAGACCTTTAATTCCTTAGGCTGTGCTGACGCCTAGCTCAGCCGCTAACAGAACTATATCTAATCTAATTAGATTTATTTTGATCCAAATGGCTTCTATTGCTGCCTCAGCTGCAGCAATAATCCGCATTTGTTGTTTATTCGGCAACAGTTATCTTGCTCGGAATATTTCCAGCTCACTGTCCCGTGATTCAAACTTTTATAGTACCGTAGTATTTAATTGTTTGGAAACTTGCAGCAGTGATCCCAGTCACTTCAAGTTCTCCTTCTCCATAGTATTAGACAGCATCTTTAGTTCTCTAAGCTACTAACAGATGTTCTTAACTTCAATCCAGTGACTATCACTTGGATTGACCTGATCGTGACTCCATATGCTCGAAGCGTATGAGACACCAATACAAGTACATTTTAAATGTACAATTTCCCAGAGAGTGTTAACAACTCCAAATCTATCCCAGTAGATCTTTATTCCTCGAATAAAGGTTGTTACTCCCCAGAATTCTACGGAGAATTTCTATTGAAAGAATATCTATGAAAGCCAAGCTTTCACCAATTGCTTTATTGGGAATTTCACTGTTAGTGCGCTCTCCCACTAACCTCCTTATATACACAAGAATTATTTCGTTTTGATTCAAATCATAAACCATTATGATTATTTCAAAACGACAGTTCCAAGAACCTTATGCTTGCTTCAATCCAAACATGAATCGAATAACCCGCAAACCTTGTTTGTCGGTTATACAAAATCGTCAGAATGTTATAAACATTCTCCAAAAGGTTTCCTTTTCAGGAAAGCGATTTTGATCTACAACTGACACATTTCATAAATGAAATACGCAGTTATCAACAAGCATCTTCAAAATGGATTTACCATGGCAACAGGTAAAAGGTTGAACCGTTATTAACACAATGTTGATAACGATACCTTTCCGTCAAAAGCCCAGCTTTGTACGTTGGTATGTTGCCTTCCATGTATGTCTTCTTGAAGACGTTAATGTACCAATAGGCACAATGCCTTGTGGTACAACAACTAGTATCCAAAATAGTTGTTATACATGGAATCCATTTCAGACTCATGGCACTTTGCCATAATAGGGAGTCGATACCTCGTATCACTTCCTCAAAACGTAGTCGGTGGATATACCTACATAAGATTGACATCTTTATGAGGTTAGATCAGAAACCCACACCCTAGGTTGTTTTCTGACTCTATCCGATCTACGAGTGTCTTGTGTATTTGAAGATTAATGGTATAGATTCATCATAGATGAACTATTTGTGTTCCATTAAGGACTTCATGCCTTGAACAGTATTGCTCCGATTTTCATCGAGTATCACTATCCTCCCACTGACCACTGCATATCGGTATTCCTCTCAGGAAAAATGCATGGTGAGCAACAATCACATTGTTCTTATGTGAGATTTACAAGTACTATACTTAAGGTTTCCTTGAGGATAACCTATATTGGCACTTATCCAATTTGGGTCATTAGTTTGGTATCATCCAAACGTTATGCCTGGCATACCCAAATTATTAGGAGTGAGAAACCCCGTTTCTTTCCTGTCCATATCCTATATGACATCTGTCAAACAGATTTATATGGAACCTTATTCTAAATAAGTTTTGCACTGTTAATACATATCCTATAGAAGGAAACAGTAGCTCAGAGCGACTCGTGATAAACCTTATCATGTCCAACAAAATTCGGTTTTAGTTCGGACACACCGTCTAACTGACGTGTCTCGGGAGGAGTCCTCATCTGAAAGAATACCATACTCTTTCATGTACGTATGAAACTTACTGCTTAAGTATTTTCCATTACGGTCTTACCGTGGCGGAATAATACTATAGCCGATCTGTTTTTCTATTTCGTGTCGAAACTCTAAAGTTTCCGATTTGTGTTCTTCAAAAGAAACACATAACCATAACGTGATGCCACATCCGTTAAGGTCACGAAATATTCATGTTCACATCTAGTCTAGCTAGATATGGGCCCACTAACTTCACAATGAATAGGGCTAACAGATCGGTGGCCCTTTTACTATTACCTAGTAAATAGTATTTTGGGTACTTTACCTAATAAACTAGATTCGCAGACCTTATTTGAATAGTCAAATCAATCCTACTACCCACTCTTCAAAAGTGTGGATATACGAGTCTTGTTTAATTGTGTCCTAGACAACAATGCCACAAATAAGTCTCAATTGATCAAATCAATTTGAGCTATTTATTTGTCATTTTTATATGTTTGAGATTTTGTTATATTCAAAATATAAATTCTGTTATTTACATCTAATGTATTTATCTGAGTATCATCTTTATATAATGAAACACTTAGTGTTCTAGAATATAAAGGTTTTATCCGCAACGGATTAAACACTGATATAAAGATAATGTCTATAGTCAAACTAGTTACATTATAACAGTTCCTAATTTAAGTACATACCCAAAGGGTAGTTCCTAAACTTAGGTATCTACGGTCGAAACAGCGACTTTCGTCCCGTTTCCGATTCACAGAGAAATCTCGGCTTGAAGTCAGTATCCAGCTCATAGCGGATTCTGAACATCAATACATATATTTTATGTACCACACTAAGTATTTAAAATCCAATTTCAGTACTAGTAGTGAACATAACTTTGACAAATATTTTTAAAGTCAGAGCCTCGCCATTTCTTTAATTCCTTCGTGTCTTCCATATCCAAATGGTAGTCACTTTGGGATATGTCAATTATCTTTTCAATATTTCACAAACCTTTGGTCAAGCCTTGGGTTTTAGAATATCGAAATGATGTGCACCTTGTGCAACACGCCCAATTGCAAACTTTGACTTTTCTCCACTAGAATAGTCAATTAATTCTCCAAGAATTATAAATTGCAATTTTAATACCTTTTAAATCTAAAGATAGATTTATAATAAGTATAATAATTAAGCACTAAAATCATCATCACATAAATCTTCCAAAGATTTTATGCTCTACTATTTGCTTAATTATGGGCTTAGTCATAATAAGTTATTTTATCAAATAAATTAACCTATTATTAATTCCCAATTGAAAATTAAATCATTTAAAACATTTAACCCAAGGATTATATATTTTAAATATTCAACCTTTCAATTCTTTCTTGATTTCAATAGTCCAACTATTTAATCAATTTTAATAAGGTACTATTTATTATAATGATTACAATAATCCAATTATTTAATCAACTATAATTTTAATATTGATTACTATAATCTAATTATAAAATCAACTATCATTTTAATTCAATTATATTGATTACTATAATCCAATTATAAAATCAACTATATATTGAATGAGTTTGTATATAGTCCAACTATATATATTTTTAAAACAACATAAAATATTAGTCCAACTAATACTTTTGATTAATATGACGAGTAAAATATAGATGAGCGCGTTTAGCGTGTATTCGAACGAATGTTGCAAATTCAATACTTGCCTCCCACTATTTTTCGTCGAGCCTCTAACCCTCTGTCGAGTACTCGGGAAACCGTGTTTCCTAGTGGGCTAGGATCCCGTTAAATATCACACAATCTTGACTTTGGCCAACAAATTGTATGATAATTAATTAGGTAGATCTCGAAGATCAATTGGATCCCATCCAACTCCTAGATCCAGTAGGTGGACATCCAAGTCCCAAACATATATCTTATATATGCCTATACATCGAATGTATACCCTAACCTTTTTCCTCTGAATCAACTAGGCCTTGGCTTTGGCACAACAAACCTAGTGATCCCAGTCAAGCGCGGACCCATTGACATGGAAGCTTCGTAATCAATGTCAATGGACAAGAAGTGGTCTTGACTTTGGCCAACAAACCACAACTTGGACACGACACCGATATGGAACAAAGCCTCGTGATTAAAACACATCTTTGACGGACAAGGGCTTGACTTTGGCCAACAACCCCTGCCAATCTCGGATCTTGAGTAAGAATCACTCAATGGAAGGAAAATAAACGCTTGATATATAACGAGGGTTTTTCGCGTGCAAATTGGCTACCAATTTAATTATCTTTGTTAAGGTCTCATCATCATACACCCTTAAACATGCATTCTAAACACATAATAAAGCGAGTATGAAATTAAATAATAATGATATGCGGATGGATACTCAACACATTGATCCTAGATCAAATCTCTCCATTTCTCAATCAAGCTAGCACTAGTATTACTTCTACCCGTTACACTACACTTCTAAAGAAACCTCATTTACATGGAGGGGAATAGGTGAGAAGAGAATACAAAGAGAATGAAGGTGATAAGGCTGGACACGCAGGTCCAATTTAATAAATCGAATTTATTACAACAATTTCTAAAATTGCCCCACCCGACTAATATCTATCCGATATACATTATTCATACAACACAACCACGTATTCACACACATAAGCATGCTATCAATCAATCTAATCAAATAATTAATCTGATAATTAAGTGATCATCCAATGTTCAAACAACGATTTGATTTTGTTCGAGTCAAACTCGTTTTTGCGAATAAGTACTTAAAGTACGAATTCATGAATTAAATTAAACTACATCATTAAATCTAATTTAACATGTATTTAATACTAATTCACTATTCAATTCCAAATTAAATATTACACTTTTATTTAATAAACCTTTTACGATTTAAATTCCAAATTTAATCGTAACGTGTCTCAAAGACCGATTAACGTCCAACGTCAATTCAATTAAAGTCCAATGGGCTTTTAATTGATTTCTTAAGGCGTGGACTTTTGGTCAACTCGGGTCAAACCGATAACCAAAGTCCAATCCGGGATTTACCCCATAAGCCCATAAATCAATCTTGGCCCATTAGGCCCAATTGAACTTTAAAGGTTCATTAGTCGCATTTGGGCTTTATGGTTAAAGTTTTGGGCCCAATTGGATCCAATCCATTTGGCCTAAACCCAACTTGATAAAATCAAGCCCAATAGGCCCAAATACAACATTAGAAGCCCAATATCAAAAATAGGCCCAATTAATTAAATATACAAAATCCAATTTCATATTCAATTAACCTAAAGTGTATTACATGATTAATCAACTAAATCAACATTTCCAAAACACTAAATTAGTCCAATTAATCATACTCAATTCATTATTATATGTCTAACACACAAATTGAAAAATCAAACCCATTAACATGCTTCTATGCTCTCGGCCAAGGAGGGATTTTGTGTCCGATTCGGTTTCGATCCAATCGAACCCACTATCGACATTAAATCACCATCCAATTTGATTTCATATACATCCAATGTCACAAAATCAAAATTACCAAGACATTAGGGCAATAACACATTCGGCCAACATAGAATTTTTGGGGTTTTTGTCCAATTCGAAATCCAATCCAATTCGATTCAAAATAACATCAACCTAAATGATTCCAACTCATCAAATGAATCAAAAATCAAAAATTCCAAGAATCCAAAAACACTATACATTCGGCCAAGAGGAAATAATTGGGGAAAATTGTTCTAAACATTTTTTCTTGAAATTGATCAAATCAATCTTCAATATAACATATACTAAGCATGCTCAATCATCCAATTTTGTTAAATCATGCTCAAATACAAAATACCCAATTTTAAGCCCTACATTTTTCATGCTTGAACCTAAGCTCTTGATGCCATTGTTGGTTTTAATCTAGGTCCCAAGATCAAACAAGACAGGAAATTAATGCGTGAATACATCAACGGAGGTAGCGGAATACTCACATCGATCGGTTGAGTCGATTTGAAGACGAACAAAGCCACAAAACTCACTGCCTCCTGCGTGAAACTGCAGCAGTCCATTGTCCACGTTTTCAGATTTTGAGCTGAGAAAACGGAGCTCCAAGCCTCGTCCAACGGATCCCAGCTCATGGGCGAAACTCCCTACCACCTTCGCAAGACTCGTAGTGTGCTAGCACTTGCGGTTATCACCATGAAAACACAACTCTTGCTTCCCTTTGTTCACGCCAAAATTGGTTCCAAACCAGTCCATTTTTATTCTGTTTTAGGCGTGAGAGAAGAGAGAAATTTTGAAAGAGAAGAAGTTGTGTAATGGTTAGATACAAAAGTGAAAAATCAATTTACCTTTTATATTTTCCAAAATATAAAAATGATTTACCTTTTGCTTTAATTCAAAATCAAGCAAAATGTTGGAGCCAAAAGCAAAAGATGCTTTCCAACCACTTGCATCCACTATTCACATCAACTTTAAGTCATATCAACTTTAATAAAGTGACATGTCTTTCAATCAATCAATCACATCAATCAATCACATCACTCAAAGTGACATTTGATTTGACGCTTGATGTGACGAATGATTTGACGCTTGATGCGACTTGTGATCCCGCACTCGAATTCAAAATACGAATGCGCTCGCTATCACACTCGGGCTCGGGTTCGCTAATTCTAAATTAACGATTTTTCCGTCGCGTCGTAATTAAATGATTACGCCTAGCGAATTCACTATTCACGTCGCTAACGAATTAATTCTAAATTAATTCGTTCGCCCGAATTAAAATCTAATTTTAATTCCGCGTCGAAATCTAATTTCATTTAATATATCGAATATATTAATTTATCGATTAATTTGAATTAATCGTTATCTCTCTCTAGACGATATTTTATCCTAGATAAAATATCTTGTTATTAATCCTAGATTAATTCTCTCTCTCTTCTATATAATCCCAGATTATTCAAGAGTGCGAGTTGTGCGTCATCGGTGGATTATCGGGAAGTGACCCATGAGATCCCCGGATAAGTTGGCAGTAAATACGGTCGTCGGAGTATCCGAATCACGTACGTACCAAGTACTACGTTCTACCGATTTACGAGACAAGGTCGACTCCTAGCAAAGCACCAAGTCTACCCAATTCTCCGGACATATCCATTTAAGAATATTTAAGATCTGTTATCAAGCGTAGTATACCAATATATTGTGCGTATCGGCCCAATATCGGATAGTCACGTGCTAGGGCTGGGGCTGGATAAGTGTCTGCCCCGTCCGAAACACATGTCGGATGTCTGGTAACATAGTCTCTATAATCGGATATTCATGACCTGGTCACAATATCCCGATTGGTTGCGCAACACTCAAGAGCACTAGTACCGTATCCAGCGTGACATCATCTCCACTATGACTGAAGTGATACTTCCGTCTCGACATCACATCCAATACACTACGACTCTCTGATAAACCCAGAAGTGGTGTACGCAGAACCGGTTAAAGCCCTGTACCACCAAGACCAAAGTCTACCGATTATCGCAAGTATTAGCGATGCAAGTCTCAGGTTAAGACTATACACACCTACCTTGATTTCGGCCTCCCATAGACACATATTCATAATACCAATGGGATTCCGAGGGGTCTATCCAGAGCGAAGATGTTTCCCGTACCATCGGTGAAACACGACCTCCTATCGCACTTGCATAAGTATCCAATACTTATATATATGAGAACTATGCCGTTGTGCCCTCACAACGCACACAAGTGCAATACTAGCCTATTCCGCATTATCGATGTCCTGTCTCGATAATACTCCGGCTAGGGATTAAAATTAGATTTTATTCGGGCGAACGAGTTAATTTAGAATTAATTCATTAGCGACGTGAATAGTAATTTTGCTAGGCATAATTATTTAATTACGTAGCGACGAAAATTCGTTAATTTGGAATTAACGAACCCGAGCCCGGGAGTGTTTGCGGGGCCGCTCACATTTCGAATCAAGTGGGGCCTGCAAGTCACATCTAGCGTCACATCATTAGTCAATCAAGTGATAGAAGTCTTATCACTATTTGGTGAGTGACATCTAGTCACTATTCATTGATTGATGGGAGTTGATGGAAGGTTAAATGCTTGTACCTCTTTTGACTTTTTGAAATTCAAAAATTTGGTATATGTTTTAATTGATTTTGGAAATCAATTAACCTAACACATTTTTTTTCTTCTCTCTCTCACTCTTTCCTTCTCACGCCCAATGGGCATTTCTTATTCTTCATTTTCTATCAAGACCGAGAATGAAGATGAAGTTAAGGGAAATTTTGTGGCAAAATTTCCGGAGCGCTAGCACACTAATGAATCTTACAATGTGATAGGGAAACCCACCCTTGGGCATGGAATGCACACCAATTTTGGAGCTTGGAGATGGCCGAAAATGGAGGATAAAATGGAGCCCAAAATCGTGAGCCACCTTGGAGGAAAGCTTGGAGATTTTCGTTGTTCCTCGCGTCGTAAAAGCCGATCATTGTAAGTATGATTCCGTCATGCTTTTAGGAGTATTCACATAATGTTTCTTGCTTGAAAATGATCATTGGGACTTAATAGAAACCCAACAGTGACCATGTTAGGTTTAAAGCCATACTTGTAGCAAAAGGATTTCCTCAACGGGAAATGGTAGACTATAATGAAATTTTCTCACCTATAGTTAAATTTAAGACTATTAGAATGATGTTAGCTCTAGTAGTTCAATATAATCTCGAATTGGAGCAATTAGATGTAAAAAATGCCTTTCTACATGGAGAATTAGAAGAGGAAATTTACATGTCTCAGCCTGCAGGTTTTATAGATAAAACCCATCCTGAGTATGTTTGCCTGCTCAATAAATCCTTATATGGTCTTCAACAGTCACCTAGGCAATGGTACAAGAGATTTGATAAGTTTGTGCTTAGTATTGGGTTCATAAGAAGTAAATATGATAGTTGCTTCTATTTCATGCTTAATGATAAATGTCCTGTATACTTGTTACTGTATGTAGATGACAAACTTCTAATCTCTGAATCAATGAATGCTATTTGAAAACTTAAGAAACAATTGAATAGTGAATTTGACATGAAAGACCTAGGTAGTGCTAAAAGAATTCTAAGTATGACTATTGATAGAGATAGAAGTAAAAGTTGCCTGAAAATACACCAGTCTACATATTTGCAGAAGGTAGCATCTAGGTTTGGGGTAAGTGGCTGTAAGCCCGTTAGTCAGCCTCTTACGAGTCATTTTATTTTATCTAAATCCTAAAGTCCTACTAATAGGTCTGAGATGATTAAAATGGAAAATGCATCTTATGCAAATGTTATAGGTTCTGTGATGTATGCAATGATTAGTACGAGACCTGATTTGTTATATGTTGTATCTTTGTTGAGTAGATTTTGTTGGGTTTTCTAGGTTTGCCAAGATCTAATTAAGAAAGAAATTAAGTGAATACAACAAAGTTAAAGTAGCGGAAATACTCACTTTGATCGGATTTGCAATGCGCCGAACAACAAAACTTTTTGCTCCTTCCTTGAAGCTCTCGGCCATGGCCTCCATGGATGTCCTCTTTGTGTTCTTCAAGCTACAACCTTTGTGTTGTGATTCCTTGCTCATGAATGAGTTTCCCTATCACCTTCGGACGACTCTTTATGTTCTAGCATTGGAAAGATTTGCCACAAATCTTTCTCATTCTTCCTTGTTTGTTCTCGGCATTTTGGGAAAAAATGGAGAGAATTTTGGCCCTTGGCCGTGAAAGTGGAGAGAGAGAGAGAGAGAAATGAGTTGCTTTGTTTGTGTATTTGGTTTTCCAAAAACTAATACCAAAAATTATTTTCCATAATTTTTTATATGCCTTTCAAAAAGTCAAACAAATTTTTGGAGCCAAAATGACAATTAATGCCTTCCAACAACTCACATCACTCATGAATAGTGACTGACATCACATCACTCAAAGTGACAAGACATCCATCACTTGAATGACTAATGATGTGACGCATGATGTGACTTGTGGGCCCCACTTGATTCGAAATACGAGTGGACCCGCAAACACTCCCGGGCTCGGGTTCACTAATTCCGAATTAACGAATTTTCCGTTGCGACATAATTAAATCAAATTTAATTAAATAATTATGCCTAGCAAAATTACTATTCACGTCGCTAGCGAATTAATTCTAAATTAACTCGTTCGACCGAATTAAAATCTAATTTTAATTCCGCGTTGAAATCTAATTTCGTATAATATATCGAATATATTATTTTATCGATTAATTCCAAATTAATCATTCTCTCTCTTTAAATAATATTTTATCCTAGAAAAAATATCTCCGTAATTAATCCTAGATTAATTTTCTCTCTCTAATAATTAATCCCAAATTAATTATGTTCGAGTCATACGTCATCGGTGAATCTTTGGGAAGCGACCCATAAGTTCCCCGGATATGTTGGCAGTAAATCCGGTCGTCGGATTATCCGAACACGTACGTACCTAGTACTATATTTTTACCGATTTACGAGACATGGTTGGCTTCTAGCAAAGAACCATGCCTACCCAATTCTCTAGAAATATTCTAAAAGGAATATGTAATCTATGTCGGACGTAGTATACATAGTATTGCGTATTGCGATCCAGTATCGGATGTTCACGTGCAAGGCCTGGGGCTGGAAATGTGTCTGCCCCGTACGAAGCACATATCGGATATCTGGTAACTAGTCTCTATAATCGGATAAATATGACCTTTTCATATTATCCCGATAGCTACAGCATAAAAGAGTACCAATTCCATATCCTACGTGACCATCATCTCCATATGACTGAAGTGATACTTTCATCTTGACATCACACCCAATACATTACGATTCTCAATATACCTTGAAGAGGAGTACACAGAACCTGTTAAAGCCCTGGACGACCAAAACCAAAGTATATTGATTGTCGCAAATATTAGCGGTGCAAGTCTCAGGTTAAGACCAAATACATCTACCCTAATTCGGACTCCCATAGACACACAGTCATACTACCAATGGGATTCCGAGGGTTCTATCCAGAGCGAAGATGTTTCCGTACCATCGGTAAACACAACCTCTTATTACACTTGCATGAGTATCCAATACCCAAATATATGAGAACTATGTCTTTATGCTCCCACAACGCGCACAAGTGCAATACTAGTCTATTCCTCATTATCGATGTCCAATCTCGATAATACTATGACTAGAGATGTTTTAATGATTAAACCTTCGTGGATTGATACTGTCTCAACGATATGAGACATTATCAGTCCACGAAGGATTAATCATTAAATATCCCTAGTCAGAGTATTATCGAGATTGGACATCGATAATGTGTAAAAGACTAGTATTACACTTGTGCGTGTTATGGGAGCATAACGGCATAGTTCTCATGTATTTGGGTATTGGATACTCATGCAAGTGTAATAGGAGGTTGTGTTTTACCGATGGCATGGAAAACAGCTTCGCTCTGGATAGACCCTCTCGGAATTCCATTGGTAGTATGACTATGTGTCTATGGAAGTCCGAAATCAAGGTAGGTGTATTTGGTCTTAACCTGAGACTTGCACCGCTAATACTTGCGACAATCAATATGCTTTGGTTTTGGTCATCCAGGGCTTTAACCGGTTCTGTGTACGCCTCTGCTGGGTATATTGAGAATCGTAGTGTATTGGGTGTGATGTCAAGACGGACGTATTACTCCATTTATAGTGGAGATAATGTCACGTAGGATACGATACTAGTACTCTTAAGTACTGCAGTTATCGGGATATTATGACTAGGTCATGTATATCCGATTATAGAGACTAGTTACCAGAAATCTGACATGTGCTTCGTATGGGGCAGATAAAATTCCAGCCCTAGTCCTAGCACGTGACATCTGATACTGGATCGAAATACGCAATACTAAGTATACTACGCCTGATATAGATCACATATTCCTGTGAGGATATTTCTGGAGAATTGGGTAGGCATGATGCTATGCTAGAAGCCAACCTTGTTTTGTAAATCAGTACAAACGTAGTACTAGGTACATACGTGTTCGCATAGTCTGACGACCGGATTTACTGCCAATATATCCGGGGATCTCATGGGTCGTTTCCCGAAGATTCACCGATGACGTATGACTCGCAATTTATTAATCTGAGATTAATTAGTAGAGAGAGAAAATTAATCTGAGATTAATTATGGAGATATTTTATCTGGGATAAAATATCATTTAAAGAGAGAGAACGATTAATTTGGAATTAATCGATAAATTAATATATTCGATATATTAATTGAAATTGGATTTCGACGCAGAATTAAAATCGGATTTTAATTCAGGCGAACGAGTTAATTTAGAATTAATTCGTTATCGACGTGAATAGTAATTATGCTATGCATGATTATTTAATTAAATTAGATTTAATTACGACGTAACGGAAAATTCGTTAATTTAGAATTAGCGAACCCGAGCCCGATAGTGTTTGCGAGCGCATTCGCATTTCGAATTCGAGTGCGGCACGCAAGTCACTTCAAGCGTCACATCATTTGTCAATCAAGCGATATATGTCTTTCACTTTGAGTGATTGACACCAGTCACTATTCATGAGTGATGTGACTTGATGGAAGTGGTTGGCAAAGTTGCTTTTGACTTTTTGAAATTTGAAAGTGGTATGTGTTTAATTTTTTTTGGAAAATCAATTAAGTAATACATAAAGAAATTTTCTTCTCTCTCTTTCATAAGGCTCACGGTTTTGGAAGCCTATTTCCCTCCTCTCCCTCTCTCGGCTTTGAAGCCAATTCATTCTCTATTTCTTGGCTAGACCGAAAATATCAAGAAGGAAGATGGAAGATTTGTTGCAAATCTTGCCATTGCTAGCACATAAAGGGTCATTCAAGGTGATAGGGAAACCTACCTTGAGCATGGAATCCATTTGGAAGCTTGGAGCTTGAAGACTACAATGGAGGACCATGGCCGAATTTGAGGACACCAAGGAAGCTCACTGCCGAGACTTTGAGGAGCATCAAAGGGCTTAAAAAGTTTTATTCTTCACCGCATCGCTCAACCGATCATTGTGAGTATTCCACGACTTCCTTTGTTGTATTCGCACTTGGTTTCAATGCTTGAATCGATCCTCGGGACCGTAGAAACTCCAACAATGGTATCAGAGCGAGTAAAAGCATGAAACTTGAATTTAGGGTTAAAATTGGGTAAATTTATTTTGAGCATGATTTGGTTATAATTGTTTGATTGAGTATGCTTAATTGATGTTTAATTGAAGTTTGATTGGATCAATTTCATGAAATTATGATTGGATCATTTTTCCCCTTTTGGTGAGGCTTGGCCGAATCTTCCTTACCCTAAATGTCTTGGTATTTTTGTTTCGTTGATTCATTGGATGAGTTAGAATCAATTGGGTACGTTGATTTAATGTTGAATTGGATTTAATTGGATTGAATTCGAATCGGACATCAAATAACCCTAAAAGCCGAGACTTTAAGCATGTGATAATGGGTTTGATTTTTGATAAAATGTGTTGGACATGTTTTGTTGATAATGGGCATGATTAATTAAGCTAATTGATGTTTTGGAAATATTGAATTTGGTTGATTAATTATGTAATACACTTAGGTTAATTAAATTGTGAAATTGGATTTTTGTGATTTAATTAATTGGGCCAATTTTAGAAATTGGGCTTGAAAGTTGTTATTGGGCTTAATGGGCTTGGTTGTACCAAGTTAGGTTTAGGCTAAATTGGTTGGATCCAATTGGGCCCAAAACCACTTCCGTAAAGTCCAAATGCGACTAATGGACCTTCCGTAAAGTCCAAATTCGAATCGGATGACTAGGGATGTTTTAATGATTAAACCTTCATGGATTGATACTGTCTCATATCATCTCAATCCGGAACTAATCATAAGGACTTTTATCATTTATGTATCTTGGTAATCCAATTACAAATGATAAAAGAGCAGTTTCCTTTGTCACATAGTTAATTTGTACAACAACACCATGTTCTGTACAAATAGTGATGCTATGGTTCATAATTGTCCAAAAGATTTCTGTCAAATCCGGGTGGTGCACACTGGAGTGCTTTGTAGTGGTTATCAAGGTACATAAATACAACTGTTGATTATGGTTTATGCTTTAACAAATCTAACGCTTTAAACTTGGTAGGGTATGTGGATTCTGATTTGCAGGTGGCAGAGACTCAAGAAAGTCAACTACAGCATACTATTTCACTCTTGGTGGAAATTGCATAAGCTGGAAGTCGAGTCTGCAACCGTTAGTTACACTCTCAACTACTGAAGCTGAATATATAGTCATAACTGATATGTTCAAGGAAGCCATTGATGAGTGGTATTTATATCACTTATTCCCACTCATTTGACCTAATATTTTGTTTAGTTTCTCGGGTTTGATGAACGTTTTGATATGTTTTATTTTATTTTGCAGATAAAATAATATTGGGACTTAATGAAATCATTTAGGATGAAATGTGGATCAAATAAGGGCAATTATTGGACTTGATATATTAATTTTGGAGATTGGAAACTTGAAAGGCGTTTTTTGACGAAGTGCAGTTTGGAAATTCCAGTTTTGCGCATCTGTCGTATTTTGATCATAAATTTTTACTCCAATATTGGATTGAGCTGATTCAAGTTCCAGATTAAAGAAGACTCAAATATCTACAACTGTGAAAGAGAAAATATTTTCGAATTCTGATGATTTCATGACCGAAATTGATGAACTATCCAGAAGTGTGTGGTGTGTAATTATTAAAAGTCATTATCAATCATTTTCAAAGCAAAATATTAATTAATAAATAATTAATAAAAATTATCAAATCACCACCCAACAAGATAAGAAATTAGTGGAGCAATTATGGATTTGGTGGAGTAATTAGTGGAGAAATTAATAATGGATTTGGTGGAGAATTTGATGGATGATTTGATGGTGGCAAAATTTTGCCTATAAATACCAAGCCATTTCATTTGTAAAAATTCATACTTTCTTCTTTGAAATTCTTAATGAATAAATAAGAAGATTGTATCTAGTTTAGTTATTTATAGTTTTTAGTAATTAATTTTCACTTTCGCACTTTCTTTTCTTTACTTTTCAGTTTTTACTTTCCGCAATTTACTTTTACGCACAACATTTTCTTTCTTTACTTTTGCAGTTTTTATTTTTCAAACAATGAGGAGGTAATTCCCCTTTGCTGGGGTGAAAGGTAAAACTTTTATTATTAATATTTAGATTAATCTCCCTTAATTATAATATATAAACTAGTTAAAACCGGACTTAACGAGGATACCGCCATATTGGTCGGTTGGTAATTATTTAAATTGGTTTTAACCTGACTAAATATGGATACCGCCTGATTGGTCGGTTGGTAATTAATTATTAATTTGACTTAATCAGAATACCGTCTGTATGGATGGTTGGTAATTATCACGCAAAGTTAATATATTATATTAAGGGAGATATCTAAAATAGTAGTAATAAAAGTTGATCCTCTAACCCCAGCATTTTCTTTTATTGTACTTTTACTTTATTTACTTTTAGCAATTTACTTTCAATAATTTACTTTTAATTTTTTTTTACTTTTTACTTTTTACTTTTTACTTTTACTTTTCACTTTTTTTTACCTTTCAGCAATTTACTTTCAATATTTAATTTTCAGTATTTACTTTATGTCTTTTATTTTATTTAAGTTTTTACTACCAGTAAATATGTGTCGTAACTAAGCCAGTTAACTGGGGTTGTGATGAATTCTAATATCACCGGTTTATAAAGGGTTATTTTATAGTTTGGGTAATTTAAAGGTTTATTTATTAAGTCTTAAGCTTAATGCTTCTTGTTGTCTGATCACCAATAAGATTGATATGGTAAATCTAAAATGAGCTAGACATAGGGATTTTAGGTTTCAGCCTTAGACTTAATAACCCACGATCTTCCTTGAGGATAGATAACCCTTTAATAGATTTCCTTACAGGATAGGAATATACCTGTCGGGCGGGGGTAGCCATAATTGGAACTTAAACTTAATGAATCCAGATAATTTGATTGACATAGACATATGGTTCAATTGGGTTAAACTGGGTATTTGCGTCTGACCATCGACAGAGGCTTTTGCATAATTTAGTGTTCCAGGTTAGTAAACTGATTTATTACACAAACATAAAATAACCACTTCATCTTTTAAATGATATTAGAATGATTCACGACCCTAGATCTTTGTGTCTTTTGTTATTTTCCTTAGTATTTTCTTTTGTCTTTTTATTTATTTATTTTGTAAAACCACATTCAACCAATCAAACAATCATTATCTTCTCCATTTAATTAGATATTTGTAAATAAATAGATTCAACAATTAATAACAACAGTAGGAATTAAGTCCTCGTGGGATCGATATTTTTATACTACTTGAACGATACGTGCGCTTGCGTTATACGTGTGTGTTTACGCCGGTCAAGTTTTTGGCGCCGTTGCCGGGGACTTAATTTTCTTGAGTTGTTAATTTTGAAACTATCTAATTTACTTATATCTAATTTTCTTTCTTTTATTTTGTAATTTTTATTTCTTTTATTTTTCAGGTGATTAAAAAATGGAACACTACTGGGAGATTGAGAAATCACGAACTTTACAAGAAGATAAACCCCAAATCTGGGAGCAACAGTCCAGTTTTCTGAGGCCTGTTGTTCAGCCCAATGACTATCACTGGATGCCAGAACCAAGTAATACTACTTTTGCTCAACAGAATTCAATGTGGAGATGTGACATATGTAATGGTAACCACCCAAGCGATTATTGCGAATACAACTACCATCCAGGGTGGCAGAACTATCAAGATCCTTCATGGTACGAAGAACCATCACATTTCACAGAACCACATTTTCCATCTTATCCACCATCTATCTTTGATCCTTATCAACAACCAGAACCATCAGAGGAAGATCAATTGATTCACATGTTCAAAGAACAGACAGCTCGATTTGATGCACAAATTCAGAGTAACACAGAATCCATACAGAGAATGACAGATCAAATCAGACAATTCACAGAAGACCAGAACTATATACCTCAATGACCAGTTCCAGATGACACTGATGAAGCCTTCGAATACCAATCAGTTCACAATGACACTTCAACAGAGGAGGAGGCTGAGCAGTATCAACAACCAGAGGTATCAGTTCAGGAGCCCGAACCGACAAAGTCTCAATTTGACTTTTATTATTCTGATTCTGACGAAGATGAAGTTGATATATTTGTACCAACTGCACCAACAAATGGGGATGGATTTCTGTGTCCTCAAAACGAAGATCTTGGAGATTCCATTTTACAAATGTTTGAAGAAGATCAACTTGAGCCAATCAATTTACCCGAATCAGAGGATGAAGACCTAATGTCTGACTCATCTTTTCATCCTCAGGTGGAGCAAGAAACAGAGCAAATGGAGGAGCAAATGTCTGACCTTAATAAAGATCCAGAGCATTCAGGAGAAACATCGCTGTTTTGGGGAGTACAAACCAAAGATATCAACCAGAAGCTTGACAGAATGGAATTTCCATTCCAAGTCAAGCACCATACGAGACCTCCTGATTTTATTTCTTTCTTTTCAGGAACCACTGAAGCGACAAAGATTAAAAAGATGGCACGAGCACTGAATGAGACAAAACTCTTTTTGCCACCTTACCGTTGGAAGAGACCCTTCAAAAGCAACGCTCACGGGATTGTTTTTGATCGGACATCTAAAACGACATTGAAACCTCCTTAACAGATGAATTTCAGTCACGTCTGGCTGAAGACGAAAAATTTAGCGATAGCAGGGAGGCAACCCATGCAATTTCTTGTAATTTATTTTGTGTGAACTTTTTAATTTTGTGTGTTATTTTTGTAGGGAAAGGCACAAACGGAGCATTTTTAGACAGAAGGAATTGTGTTTCGCAATCAAAGAAAAAAAAAACAATTCATTAGATGGCTGAGTAAGGAATGAAATCTTGAGACACATCCTAATGAATTTATACTGAGCGAGTGGCGTATTGCGTACACAATTCCGTTGCCTTAATTATTGCTTTGATTTGATTTTCTGTTGTAATTATCTTTATTTTCGTAGACAGGATCCAGACTTTTTGACCTTTCACGATTTCATTTGTTGTTTAGCTAACAATCGTCCTTTGGAAGATATTAGTGCTATTATTACTCACCCTTTTTCAGGTACTATAAATTCACCCGTCATTGCACTTTTGAAGGCATCCAGAATTGAAAAAGAAATACAAAAAAAAAAATGGAAGCCACTTCAAGAAGACGAGTTGAAAACATCTGTGTGTTTTGCGGTACTAGTGTTGGTACTAAACCACAATACGTAGAGGCAGCACAGGAATTGGGTCGAGTCTTAGCAGCAAGGAATATGCACTTAATATATGGCGGAGGCAATCTTGGACTTATGGGGATCGTTTCAAAAGCCACACAGGAAGGAGGCAGTCACGTTTTGGGAATCATCCCAAAACCCTTGGCAGAGGCAAATCTTATTGGATCATCAAACGGCGAGGAACTGATCGTGCCAGGTATGTCTGAACGATTGGTAGAAATGATTAACCGTTCTGATGCTTTTATTGCTTTGTCAGGTGGCTTGGGCACATTGGAGGAAATTTTTATTGTACTATCTTGGGCGAACCTGAACATACACCAGAAACCACTTGGACTGTTTAATGTTGATGGATTTTATGATTTTCTTTGTGTGTTTCTTGATGATGCTCGAAGAAATGGGTTCGTGTCAAAACCTATGAAAGAACTCCTCTTCACTGCAAGAACTGCTCCGGATCTAATAGACCAACTCATAGCCTATGAACCACAAGTTGACCCTATCCTTTCAAAGATAAATTGGTCCGAGGACGATCGTGGCAAGAGGCGTCGAATTAATCTGGATCTTAACCTTTAATTTCCTGTAGATTTTCAGCTAACCAGGTACGACCTTCTTAACTCTCATTTTACTGTTTAAGACATTGGGGACAATGTCTCATTTAGGTTTGGGGGAGGGAATTAGTTGATCAGTACTTTTTTTTAGTTTGTGTGTTATTTTTATTTTTAGTCCAAAATTTTTCGAAAAATACAAAAAAAAAAATTGAAAAATTTTCAAAAATTACAAAAATATTTTATGTTTTTGTATTTTATTTTGACTAAAAAGGTGAAATTGGTAAGAGATAGCTGAGTAAGGAGTTTCCACTCCTGAGACGTATCTCAAACCTATTTCGAAACAAGTTAATTTTTGTTTATTTCCTTTTGAATTATTTAATTTGTAGATTCTCCATAAAACGGACTAAAAGGAATCTTCATATGTTCAGTTAGCAAATATTATCAACATATATAGTAACATACGGACATGAGCTAAAATTGAAAAGTTTGTAATATTCAGTGCTCTAGTTTAATTGGAGGAAACATCTCAAAAAGCAGTGGAGTAAAAAAAAAAAAAAAAAAAACGTCTGAGATCCGAGTTATTAAGTCTGTAAGGGTGTTTTAACATCTAGTGCCCTAAAACCAACTGGTTTGGGAGCCACCGACCCAACGCTCGTTACATAGATGGAATATATTGTATATAAATAAAAAATAGAAAAAAAAAATCAAAGAAAAAATCAGAAAAATCAGAAAAATTATTCCATTGCTCCAAAAAGGTGTGAAATCTGATAGAACTTTAGGACAAAAATATTACTCTCTTATCAACTACACTTATGACTGTTGTGGGCAAAAATAAGTTGATTAATATTTTGTTGGCTGTGTATATGAAGAATGGTAAAAATAATCGGAGAATTTACTTATTCAGTAATTTAGAATAAAACAAAACAACTAGTAACTTGGAGTAGAAGTTTCACCTGATTAGTCACTAACATCTTTATTCTCTTTTCGCTTGTCTTTTTGCTTTTGTGTGCATTAGTTTTAACTAACTTTTTACTTTTGTAAAAATATTTGTGGGTATCATTGCTGTAAGCCCTCACGAGACTACAACTCGTCCACTAGGGACACCTAGGGGTTTAAAGGGTTGTTGCATACGCTAAATGCAACCGTGATCCCTACGAAAGTGGCTTAGTTAATTTATTTATGTTATTTTATTTTATGTTTTGCTTGAGGACTAGCAAAATGTTAGGTTTGGGGGTGTGATGAGTGGTATTTATATCACTTATTCCCACTCATTTGACCTAATATTTTGTTTAGTTTCTCGGGTTTGATGAACGTTTTGATATGTTTTATTTTATTTTGCAGATAAAATAATATTGGGACTTAATGAAATCATTTAGGATGAAATGTGGATCAAATAAGGGCAATTATTGGACTTGATATATTAATTTTGGAGATTGGAAACTTGAAAGGGCGTTTTTGACGAAGTGCAGTTTTGGAAATTCCAGTTTTGCGCATCTGTCGTATTTTGATCATAAATTTTTACTCCAATATTGGATTGAGCTGATTCAAGTTCCAGATTAAAGAAGACTCAAATATCTACAACTGTGAAAGAGAAAATATTTTCGAATTCTGATGATTTCATGACCGAAATTGATGAACTATCCAGAAGTGTGTGGTGTGTAATTATTAAAAGTCATTATCAATCATTTTCAAAGCAAAATATAATTAATAAATAATTAATAAAAATTATCAAATCACCACCCAACAAGATAAGAAATTAGTGGAGCAATTATGGATTTGGTGGAGTAATTAGTGGAGAAATTAATAATGGATTTGGTGGAGAATTTGATGGATGATTTGATGGTGGCAAAATTTTGCCTATAAATACCAAGCCATTTCATTGTAAAATTCATACTTTCTTCTTTGAAATTCTTAATGAATAAATAAGAAGATTGTATCTAGTTTAGTTATTTATAGTTTTTAGTAGTAATTTTCACTTTCGCACTTTCTTTTCTTTACTTTTCAGTTTTTACTTTCCGCAATTTACTTTTACGCACAACATTTTCTTTCTTTACTTTTGCAGTTTTTATTTTTCAAACAATGAGGAGGTAATTCCCCTTTGCTGGGGTGAAAGGTAAAACTTTTATTATTAATATTTAGATTAATCTCCCTTAATTATAATATATAAACTAGTTAAAACCGGACTTAACGAGGATACCGCCATATTGGTCGGTTGGTAATTATTTAAATTGGTTTTAACCTGACTAAATATGGATACCGCCTGATTGGTCGGTTGGTAATTAATTATTAATTTGACTTAATCAGAATACCGTCTGTATGGATGGTTGGTAATTATCACGCAAAGTTAATATATTATATTAAGGGAGATATCTAAAATAGTAGTAATAAAAGTTGATCCTCTAACCCCAGCATTTTCTTTTATTGTACTTTTACTTTATTTACTTTTAGCAATTTACTTTCAATAATTTACTTTTAATTTTTTTTTACTTTTTACTTTTTACTTTTTACTTTTACTTTTCACTTTTTTTTACCTTTCAGCAATTTACTTTTCAATATTTAATTTTCAGTATTTACTTTATGTCTTTTATTTTATTTAAGTTTTTACTACCAGTAAATATGTGTCGTAACTAAGCCAGTTAACTGGGGTTGTGATGAATTCTAATATCACCGGTTTATAAAGGGTTATTTTATAGTTTGGGTAATTTAAAGGTTTATTTATTAAGTCTTAAGCTTAATGCTTCTTGTTGTCTGATCACCAATAAGATTGATATGGTAAATCTAAAATGAACTAGACATAGGGATTTTAGGTTTCAGCCTTAGACTTAATAACCCACGATCTTCCTTGAGGATAGATAACCCTTTAATAGATTTCCTTACAGGATAGGAATATACCTGTCGGGCGGGGGTAGCCATAATTGGAACTTAAACTTAATGAATCCAGATAATTTGATTGACATAGACATATGGTTCAATGGGTTAAACTGGGTATTTGCGTCTGACCATCGACAGAGGCTTTTGCATAATTTAGTGTTCCAGGTTAGTAAACTGATTTATTACACAAACATAAAATAACCACTTCATCTTTTAAATGATATTAGAATGATTCACGACCCTAGATCTTTGTGTCTTTTGTTATTTTCCTTAGTATTTTCTTTTGTCTTTTTATTTATTTATTTTGTAAAAAACCACATTCAACCAATCAAACAATCATTATCTTCTCCATTTAATTAGATATTTGTAAATAAATAGATTCAACAATTAATAACAACAGTAGGAATTAAGTCCTCGTGGGATCGATATTTTTATACTACTTGAACGATACGTGCGCTTGCGTTATACGTGTGTGTTTACGCCGGTCAGCTATTTGGATTCAGGGTATCTTAACCGAATACAACAATTGCAGGGTAAGACAGTTGTGTATTCTGACAGTCAGAGTGCGATACATTTGAGCTAAAACCCAGTGCATCATTGATGAGTGGTAATTATATCACTATTTCCCACTCATTTAACCTAATATTTTGTATAGTTTCTTGAGTTTTATGAACGTTTTGATGTGTTTTTGTTTATTTTGCAGATGGAAATAATATTGGGACTTAATGGAATCAACTCGGGGCTAAAACGATGAAATCCGGAGGAAAAATGGTCAAAAACGAAATTTTACTATACGCGTCACGAAGTGCAGTCCGAAATTCCAGTTTTGCGCAAGTTTCGTATTTTGGCCATAACTCTTTCATCTAATATCTGATTGAGCTGATTCAATTTTTATATTGAAGAAGTCTCGAAGATCTACAACTTTGAAAGTCAAAATAATTTCAAATTCTGACGTTTTCATGGCCGAAATTGATGAACAATACAATATATTTTGTGTAACTACTATAGTCATTTACAAAATATAAAATAAAATAAAAAAATAAAAATTGTCAAACTTCCACCAAGTATGCTTGCATGTTTGGTGCCATGTTTGATGCCATGTTTGGTGCCATGTTTGGTGCCATGTTTGGTGCCATGTTTGGTGCCATGTTTGATGCTATGTCTTGTGGCATGTTTGGTGGAGTGTTTGGTGGAGCAATTCGTGGAGCAATCGGTGGAGAAATTGGTGGAAGCCTTTAGGTTTTTCTATAAATATCAAGCCATTTCATTTGTAATTCTCATGCTTTCCTTAGGTTTTTGTAAGGAATTTAAGGATTGCATCTTGTTTGTATTTATTTTAAGTATTTAATTTATGCATTTTTATTTTCAGTAATAGCAATAGTTCTCTTCTTCTTCTCCTTTCTTTTTTATGTTTAGTAGTTAAATTTCCGCTGGGGGGAAGGGTGAAGCTTTTAATATTTTAATTTAGATTAATCTCCCTTCATTATAATATAAAATTTATTATTCACTAAAAGGAATTACCGCCTTAATGGCTGGTTTTATTTATTTGACATAATGTGGCACCGCCTATATGGCTGGTCTTTAGGTGACAGATAATTACCGCCTATATGGCTGGTTTATGACCAAATAATAATACCGCCTTTATGGCTGGTTGGACTTCATTTAAATCTGACTTAATAAGGAATATCGCCTGCATGGCTGGTTGGCTATCACCATTAAATTCTATATTATAGTAAGGGAGATTTCTAAATTATAAATAGTAAAAGTGGATCCCCTAACCCCAACATTTTATTTTTATTCTAGGGAAGTGATAAAACACAATATCCACTGACCGGCGTAAACACACACGTATAACACAAGCGTACGTATCGTTCAAGTAGTATAAAAAGTATCGATTCCACGAGGACTTAATTCCTAAGTTATTAATTTTATGAGGTTAAATGATTACTAGTATCTAACAGGTTTTTTAATTGATTTGAAATGGCGACGATTCTAAATTTAAAGACAAGTAAATAAAATTATTCGAAGGTAGATTTTAAGAAAATTCAATATTAAAAACTATCTAGGGTTGTGATTTATTCCAATATTATTTAAAGATGAAGTGGTTATCTTATAGTGGGTAAAATATTGATTTATTAACCTAGAACACTAAATTATGTAAATGCCTCTTCCGATGGTCAATTACAAATACCTAGTATAATCCAATTGAACCATATGTCTATGTCAACCAAATTACCTAGATTCATTAAGATTAAGTTCCAATTATGGCTACCCCCGCCCTACAGGTATATTCCTATCCTGTAAGGAAATCTATTAAAAGGGTTATCTATCCTCAAGGAAGATCGTGGGCTATTGAGTCTAAGGTCTTAAACTTAAAATCCCTATGTCTAGTTCATTTTAAGTTTACCTAATCAATTTAATTAATGGCCAGTTAATTAAAGAGCATTAAGATTGCCAAAGTCCAACTAGCCATAAAGGCGAAACCAAAATAAACTAGCCATAAAGGCGGAAAATGAATTTTATTACCAACCGACCAATCTGGCGGTATCCTGATTAAGTCAATTTTTAAATAGTAAATATATTATTTTTAAGGGAGATTAATCTAAATAGTAATAGTAAAAGAATTACCTTTCACCATAGCATAGGGAAGTTACCTCCTCATAGTGAATAATAAAAACGGTAAAATAAAGAAAGTAAATTATTATTATTACAGAACGTAATTAAAAATTACAAAACTAAATTAAAAGAAACTTAGAGAGAGAAGAACTCCCTAATTACATCAAAGAAGTGAGAGAGAATGGTACAATGAAATCTGAAATTTCGAGCTCTATTTATAGGCGCGGATAGGCCGCGGGCGTCGCGACGCTGGAACAGTTCAGCGTCGCGACGCCAGCTACAGTGACACGTGTCACTTACTGATTCACCGACTCAGATTCTTATCCGATGACGTGGCACTGTTCATGACGTCATTGGTGACATCAAGCTGACGTGTGGAGGGCGATTGTCGGCACCGTTAGATCGCGACACGTGGCACCGGCGCATATTAGCAAGTCCGTTGAGATGGCGACACGTGGCACGGCGCAAGATAGCATGATCGGCGCATTTTAGCAGGCGGCGCACGTTAGCAAATTTTCTGATTGGTCCACGTGTCCACGGCGTACATTAGCAAGTCCGGCGCAAGTTGGGCGTCGCGACGCGCATGGTTTCAGCGTCGCGACGCCGAAATGATGATTTTGCCCTTTTTGTCCAGTTTTTGCTATTTTGCTCCAATTCACCTCCAGAATGTCCTGAAACTTTATTTATCTACAAAATAACACAAAACACATCAAAATATTCACAAAACCCAAGAAACTATACAAAATATTAGGTTAAATGAGTGGGAAATAGTGATAGATTCACCACTCATCACACCCCCAAACCTAACATTTTGTTAGTCCTCGAGCAAAACAAAAAATAAAATAACATAATAAAATTTAACTAAGCCACTTTCGTAGGGATCACTGTTGCATTTAACATATGCAACAAGCCTTTAAACCCCTAGGTGTCCCTAGTGGACGAGTTGTAGTCTCGTGAGGGTTTACAGCAATGATACCCACAAACATTTTACAAAAGTAAAAAGGCAGTAAAACTAATGCACACAAAAGCAAAAAGACAAGTGAAAAAGAGAATAAAGAAGTTAGTGACTAATCAGGTGAAACTTCTACTCCAAGTTACTAGTTGTTTTGTTTCTTTCTAAATTACTGATTAAGTAAATTCTCCGATTATTTTTACCATTCTCCATATACACAGCCAACAAAATATTAATCAACTCATTTTTGCCCACAACAGTCATAAATGCAGTTGATAAGAGAGTAATATTTTTGTCCTAAAGTTCTATAAGATTTCACACCTTGTTGTAGCAATGGAATAATTTTTTTTTTATTTTTCTGATTTTTTCTTTGATTTTTCTCTATTTTTTATTTATATACAATATCTTCCATCTATGTAGCGAGCTTTGGGTCGGTGGCTCCCAAACCAGTTGGCTTTAGGGCACCAGGTGTTAAGACACCCCTACGAACTTAATTACTCAGACTTCAGATATAAATATTTTTGCAGCATCTTTGATCCATGTAGCGAGCTTTAGGCCAGTGACTCCCAAACCAGTTGGTTTTAGGGCACTAGGTGTTAAAACACCCTTACAGACTTAATAACCCGGATCTTAGATGCTTTATTTTATACATCATAATTTTTTTTTACTCTATTTCCATTTATAGATGCTTCCTTCAATTAAACTAGAGCACTGAATATTACAAACTTTTCAATTTTAGCTCATGTCCGTATGTTTCCATGTATGTTGATAATACCTGCCAACTGAGCATATGAAGATCCATTTTAGTCAGTGTTAAGGACAATTTACAAATTAAATAATTTAAAATGAAATAAACAAAAATTAACTTGTTCCGAAATAAATGGTTTGAGATACGTATCAGGAGTGGGAACTCCTTACTCAGCTACCTCTCACCAATTTCACCTTTTTAGTCAAAACACAAAAACACAAAAAAAAAAACAAAATATTTTTGTAATTTTTGAAAATTTTTCAATTTTTTTTGCATTTTTCGAAAAATTTTGGAATAAAAATAAAAACAACATACAAACTAAAAACAAGGTACTAATCAACTAATTCCCTCCCCCAAACCTAAATGAGACATTGTCCCCAATGTCTTAAAATGTAGAAGAAGAAGAGTTTAGAAGGTTGTACCTGGTTAGCTGAAAATCTACAGGAAATTAAAGGTTAAGATCAAGATTAATTCTACGTCTCTTACCACGATCGTTCTCGGACCAATTTATCTTTGAAAGGATATGGTCAACTTGTGGTTCATAGGCTATTAGTTGGTCTATTAGATCCGGAGTAGTTCTGGCAGTGAAAATGAGTTCTTTCATAGGTTTTGACACGAACCCATTTCTCCGAGCATCATCAAGAAACACACAAAGAAAATCATAAAATCCATCAACGTTGAGCAGTCCAAGCGGTTTCTGGTGTATGTTCAGGTTCGCCCAAAATAGAACTATAAAAATTTCCTCCAATGTGCCCAAGCCACCTGGCAAAGCGATAAAAGCATCAGCACGGTTAATCATTTCTACCAGTCGTTCAGACATACCTGGCACGATCAGTTCCTCTCCGTTTGATGGTTCAATAAGATTTTCCTCTGCCAAGGGTTTTGGGATGATTCCCAAAACGTGACTGCCTCCTTCATGTACGGCCTTTGAAACAATCCCCATTAGTCCAGAATTGCCTCCTCCATATATTAGGTGCATATTCCTTGCAGCTAAGACTCGACCCAATTCCTGTGCTACTTCTATGTATTGTGGTTTAGTACCAACACTACTACCGCAAAACACACAGATGTTTTCAACTCGTCTTCTTGAAGTGGCTTCCATTTTTTATGTATTTCTTTTTTTTCCTCAACTCTGGATGCCTTCAAAAGTGCAATGACGGGCTAAATTTATAATACTTGAAAAAGGGTGAGTAATAATAACACTAATATCTTCCAAAGGATGATTAGTAGCGAAATAATATCGTGATAGTCAAAAAGGTCTGGATCCTGTCGGAGAAAAATAAAAGAAAACAACAAAACAAATCACAATTATTAGGAAAAGACAAAGAGATATAATATTCACAAGAAAAGTAACAGCTTGATTGACATCTATGTGTCGGGGACAAGCTTCCCATCCAATTTTTTTATAAATTGGCAAACAGGGTCTTTTTGAGTCAGATTCCTGAGACTTAATTGTTGTCTTTCTTTTTGAAATTGTGTATGTAATTTGCGAATGGCTATATGAACATATCCACCGGGATGCGTCTCAAGAGTCGAAGATATATCATCTAAAGACTCCTTACTCAAGCCATCCCTAATGAATTTAATTTTGTCTTCGCGATTATCAGACACCATTCCTAAAGAACGACAACGAGTATTGCAATTCCATCGTGCACATTTGTAACAAACATCCATTTGTTTAGCTCTTTGTTTCTTTGCATAGGTGCTTCTTCCAAAACCAGGCAGATGTGAAATAAAAGTGTCAGAAGACTCACCTGCCAATCGGACTCATGCTTCAATTACCCAACGAATGTCTTTGGGCACACCATTGATCATCAGTAGTCTCATTCGTTCCAAGCGAGCTTTGTAAAATTTCATTAGAGATTTTTGAGGGAGAGAAGGAAATTGCTTGTGAAGATTTAAGAGAGCTTCTTCCATCTTGAAATGACTTAATCTGCAAAAACTAAACACACAAAATTAAATCACACCAAATCACAATATATACAAAAATTGCATGGGTTGCCTCCCTGCGAGCGCTAAGTTTAAAGTCGTCAGCTAGACGTGACTGCTCGATCGTTTATGCTGGATCTGAAAGTGTGACACTTTCTTTTTGTCGCTCAAATGATTCTCCCCAATAGTGCTTGACACGCTGACTGTTAACCTTGAATGTGTTGTTGGTATTGGGATCCAGTAACTCAACAGCTCCATATGGTAAAACCTGAGTGATCACAAATGGTCCAGACCACCTAGATTTCAACTTTCCAGGGAAAAGTTTCAACCTTGAGTTGTACAACAACACCTGCTGCCTTGGTTCTAATTGGCTGTGCACTATTTTTCGGTCATGCCATTTTTTGGTATTTTCCTTGTACAATTTGGCATTCTCATAAGCCTGTAGGCCAAATTCCTCCAATTCATTGAGTTGGTGAAGTCTTTTCTCTCCTACAGCTTGTGAATCAAGATTCAACTTCTTCAGTGCCCAGTACGCCTTGTGTTCAAGCTCAACTGGCAGATGGCATGCTTTCCCGAACACCAATCGATATGGGGACATACCAATGAGTGTCTTGTAAGCTGTTCGGTAGGCCCATAATGCATCATCTAGTTTTGTTGACTAGTCCCTCCTTGTTGATCCAACGGTTCTTTCTAGGATTCTCTTGATCTCCCTGTTTGAAACCTCAACCTGTCCATTTGACTGTGGATGGTAAGCAGTGGCAACCTTGTGAGTAACTTCGTATTTGGATAGGAGTGCATCGAAGTATTTGTTGCAGAAATGAGAGCCACCATCGCTGATGATTGCTCGAGGTGTTCCAAACCGAGTGCCTTCTTGCACCATGAAGTGGCATTTCTCCCAGTTGAGTACCAGGTTTGTATCTTCGCGCCTTTGTAATACCTGTTCCAAATTTTGCAAACAATGGTCAAAAGAATCTCCAAACACAGAAAAATCATCCATAAAAACCTCTATACTCTGCTCCAGCATGTCTGAGAAGATGGCCATCATGCAACGCTGAAATGTAGCAGGAGCATTACATAATCCAAATGGCATCCTGCGGAAAGCAAAAGTACCATAGGGACATGTAAAGGTAGTTTTCTGTTGGTCTTTTGGTGCGATGGCAATCTGATTGTACCCTGAATATCCGTCCAGAAAGCAATAGAACTCATGTCCTGCCAGTCTGTCTAACATTTGATCAATAAATGGTAGCGGAAAATGGTCATTCCTTGTGGCTTTGTTAAGTTTCCTGTAGTCCATGCATACTCTCCATCCAGTCACCGTTCTTGTTGGGATCAGCTTGTTCTTTTCATTAGTGACCACAATAAATCCTCATTTCTTTGGTACACTGCATAGGACTTACCCAAGTGCTATTTGAGATGGGGTAAATGATGTCAGCATCCAACCATTTGATGATTTCTTTCTTCACAACTTCCTTCATGATTAGATTGAGTCTCCGTTGATGCTCCACTGTGGGTTTGTATTCATCATTCATCAGAATCTTGTGCATGTAAAATGATGGACTAATGACTTGAATGTCTGCTATAGTCCAGCCAATAGCTTTCTTGTGCTCTCGTAACACTCTCAGCAACTTTTCTTCCTGCTCCAATGTTAGTGAAGAAGAAATAATAACAGGTAATTCAAAAGAGTTTCCAAGAAATGCATACCTGAGATGGCTCGGAAGTAACTTTAGTTCCAGATGTGGTGGTTCTTCAATCGAAGGCTTGATTTGATCTTTCTTTGGCAGTTCCAAGCTTTCAACTGGTGGTGTTGCTTTAAATCGGAATGGTTTGTCAAGGTAGTTGATACATTCCAGGATTTCAGCATCTAGCTCGTTGTCAGTCATGTTGGTGATGCAAGCTTCAAGTGTATCCGTGAGATTTGGCTCATTATTCTGAATGATACTATCAATAACATCAACTCTGAAGCATTCTTCTTCTTCCTTTTCATCACTCGGGAATTTCATAGCTTTGAAAATATTAAAGGTCACTTCTTGGTCCTGCACTTTCATGGTCAGTTCTCATTTTTGCACATCAATTACAGTTTTACCTGTAGCCAAAAATGGTCTCCCAAGAATGATAGGTATTTCTTTGTCTTCTTCCATGTCAAGGATGATGAAGTCTGCTGGAAGGATGATTTTGTCAACTTTGACCAACACATTTTCAATGACTCCTCTCGAAAATACGAGCGTTCGATCAGCAAGTTGCAAAGATACCGAGGTAGGCATTGCTTCTCCAATTTGCAGTTTCCTGTAAATAGAAAAAGGCATTAAATTAACACTGGCACCTAAATCACATAAAGCCTTACCGATGTAATGTTCTCCAATTATGCATGGAACTGTGAAACTGCCAGGATCTTTCAACTTTGGGGGAAGCTTCCTCTGAATGATGGCGCTGCATTCTTCCGTTAATGCTACTGTCTCGTAATCTCCCAATCTCCGTTTTCGTGAAAGAATGTCTTTCATGAATTTTACATAGCTGGGCATTTGTTCCAAGGCTTCTGCAAATGGTATGTTAATGTGCAGCTTTTTGAAAATCTCCAAGAAATGAGCAAACTGTTTGTCCAGTTTTTTTTTCTGAAGACGCTGAGGAAAATGTGGTGGTGGAGTGATCTGTTCTTTTTCTTTTTCCTTTGCTTCTTTTTCTTCCATCTGTGGAACTGCATCTTTTGGAATATCTTCAATTGTTGCCTTGATTCCAACATCTTTGTTGATCTCAGTACCACTCTTTAAGGTAATGCCTTGACATTGCTCATTCCCTCGGTTCCTTGGATTTGGTTCTGTATTGCTGGGAAGATTACCTGGCGGTCTGTAACTCTGAGCATTGGCCAGTTGTCCGATTTGATTCTCCAGTGCTTTGATGGAAGCTGATTGGCTCTGAATCATATCTTTATATCTTTTTAATTGAGCTAACATCTCTGCCATCACTGGTTTATTTGTCTACTCCTGGCCTTTATTTTGTTGCTGGAATCCAGGTGGTGGATAATTCTTTTGCCCTGAATTGTTGCTCCAAGAAAAATTAGGATGATTCCTCCACCATGGGTTGTAGGTGTTGGAATATGGATTGTTCCACTGTCTGTTGAAATTATTGACATAATTCACTATTTCTTCAAGTTGGTTTGGTTCTGGTGCTCCTCCATATGGTGAACTTGTGGATCCAGTGGTGCTTTGAGTGTTGAGAGTCTCCATAAATTTGCATATCTGATCCAGCTTGGTGTTGATTGTTGTATTTGTTCCAACTTCATAAATTCCTGCAATTCTTTGAATCAGACTTCTTTCTGTTGGCCACAAGGAATTGTTGTTGGCCATTTCTTCAATTAGGTCCCAGGCTTGATCTTCTCCTTTTGCCATCAAAGCTCCTCTAGCAGCAGCATCAATTGTGGTTCTCATCAGTCCAGAAAGTCCATTATAGAAAGTTTGGACTTGAAGCCATTTTGGAATCTCATGGTGATGAAATTTCCGGAGCAAATCTTTGTATCTTTCCCAAGCTTCGTACAGGGATTCTGAATCTTGCTGCACAAAGGATGTGATGTCATTTCTCAACTTGGCAGTTCTGGCTGGTGGAAAGTATTTTGCAAGGAATTTTGTGGCTAGAGTGTTCCAAGTTGTGATGGAACCTGCTGGTAGTGAATGTAGCCAAGCTTTAGCTCTGTCCTTCAAGGAGTATGGAAAAACACACAGTCTTATTGCTTCTTCAGCTGCTCGGTTGTAATTGAACGTGCCGCAAACTTCCAGGAAGTTACTGATGTGGGCATTAGGATCTTCAGTTGCATTTCCTCCAAACTGAACTGATTGCTGAATCATCTGAATGCAAGTTTTGATGTCACCCGCATTTGCTGGTAAGGGAGGAAGTACAATACATGAAATAAGTCTGTCAACCATCGGAATGGTTCTGTCTCGAATGGGAATTGGTGGTGCAACCTCCAAAGGTCAAGGTTCCATGTTGACTAAACCTTCTTGGCCTTCTCGCCTTTCCCTTCTCAACTGTCTGATAGTTCTTTCAATTTCTGGGTCAAGCGGTCGGAGTTCAAAGCTTCTGGTTCGTCTCATGAAGTTTCTGAGAACCTGTAACACAAGAAAACAAAAACAATAAGTAAAAAGAAAATTAGATACAAGTAAAGGTGTCTAACCCCTAAATTAATAGTAAAAGATAAATAAGTCCCCGGCAACGGCGCCAAAAACTTGACCGGCGTAAACACACACGTATAACGGAAGCGTACGTATCATTCAAGTAGTATAAAAAGTATCGATCCTACGAGGACTTAATACCTTAGTTATTAATTTTATGAGGTTAACTGATTACTAGTATCTAACAGGTTGTTCAATTGATTTGAAATGGCGACGATTCTAAATTTAAAGACAAGTAAATAAAATTGTTAGAAGGTAGATTTTCAGAAAATTCAATATTAAAAACTATCTAGGATTGTGATTTATTCCAATATTATTTAAAGATGAAGTGGTTATCTTATAGTTGGGTAAAATATTGATTTATTAACCTGGAACACTAAATTATGTAAAAGCCTCTTCCGATGGTCAATTACAAATACCTAGTATAATCCAATTGAACCATATGTCTATGTCAACCAAATTACCTAGATTCATTAAGATTAAGTTCCAATTATGGCTACCCCCGCCCGACAGGTATATTCCTATCCTGTAAGGACATCTATTAAAAGGGTTATCTATCCTCAAGGAAGATCGTGGGCTATTGAGTCTAAGGTCTTAAACTTAAAATCCCTATGTCTAGTTCATTTTAAGTTTACCTAATCAATTTAATTAATGGCCAGTTAATTAAAGAGCATTAAGATTAAGACTCTATAAATAAATCTTTATATTACCCAAATTATAATCTAACCCTTATAAACCGGTGATATTGGATTTCATCACAACCCTAGATAACTAACTTAGTTATGACACATAACTAGGGCTAGTAAAAACTTAAAAGTAAAAGCCATAAAGTAACAGTGCTGAAAAGTAATTGCAGTAAAGTAAAAGCTTAAAAGTAAAATAAAATAAAATGCTAAGGTAAAAGGAATTATTTCTACTACTACTTATTTAGATATCTCCCAATAAAATAATATATAAACTTGTGATTATTATCAACCAGCCATATAGGCGGTAACCTGATTAAGTCAATTTAAGTCCAACCAGCCATAAAGGCGGAACCAAAATAAACCAGCCATAAAGGCGGAAAATGAATTTTATTACCAACCGACCAATCTGGCGGTATCCTGATTAAGTCAATTTTTAAATAGTAAATATATTATTTTTAAGGGAGATTAATCTAAATAGTAATAGTAAAAGAATTACCTTTCACCCTAGCATAGGGAAGTTACCTCCTCATAGTGAATAGTAAAAACTGTAAAATAAAGAAAGTAAATTATTATTATTATAGAACGTAATTAAAAATTACAAAACTAAATTAAAAGAAACTTAGAGAGAGAAGAACTCCCTAATTACATCAAAGAAGTGAGAGAGAATGGTACAATGAAATCTGAAATTTCGAGCTCTATTTATAGGCGCGGATAGGCCGCGGGCGTCGCGACGCTGGAACAGTTCAGCGTCGCGACGCCAGCTACAGTGACACTTGTCACTTGCTGATTCACCGACTCAGATTCTTATCCGATGACGTGGCACTGTTCATGACATCATTGGTGACATCAAGATGACGTGTGGAGGGTGATTGTCGGCACCGTTAGATCGCGACACGTGGCACCGGTGCATATTAGCAAGTCCGTTGAGATGGCGACACGTGGCACGGCGCAAGATAGCATGATCGGCGTATTTTAGCAAGCGCGAATGTTAGCAAATTTTCTTATTGGTCCACGTGTCCACGGCGTACATTAGCAAGTCCGGCGTATGTTAGGCGTCGCGACGCGCATGGTTTCAGCGTCGCGACGCCGAAATGATGATTTTGCCCTTTTTGTCCAGTTTTTCCTGTTTTGCTCCAATTCACCTCCAGAATGTCCTGAAACTTTATTTATCTACAAAATAACACAAAACACATCAAAATATTCACAAAACCCAAGAAACTATACAAAATATTAGGTTAAATGAGTGGGAAATAGTGATAGATTCACCACTCATCATCCACACTTAATAATTGATTTTTCTTTTTTTGGGTAATTCTTTAGGTTGTTTATTAAGTCTTAGTCTTAATGCTTCCTGTTGCCTGATCACCAATAGATCACCAATAGGATTGATGTGGTAAATCTAAAATGAACGAGACATAGGGGTTTTAGGTTTCAGCCTTAGACTTAATAGCTCACGATCTTCCTTGAGGATAGATAACCCTTTAATAGATTTCCTTACAGGATAGGAATATACCTGTCGGGCGTGGGTAACCATAATTGGAACTTAAACTTAATGAATCCAGAGTAATGTGGTTGACATAGGAATATGGTTCAATTGGGTTATACTGGGTATTTGCGTCTCATCATCGGAAGAGGGTTTTGCATATTTTCGTGTTCCAAGTTAGCAAACTGAATTAGTACACATAAATAAGAGAATCAATTCATCTTTTTAACAGTATTGTGTGGAGTCACGACCCTAGATCTTTGGAGTCTTTTGTAATTTTCCTTAGTATTTTCTTTTGTTTATTTTATTTTTATTTTAATTAAGCAATTCCACATTCAACCAACCAAAGCAATCAATTCTCTTCTCCCTACAATTAGATACTTGTAAATAAATAGTATAAATAATTAATAACAACGGTAGGAATTAAATCCTCGTTGGATCGATACTTTTATACTACTTGAACGATACGTGCGCTAGCATTATACGCGTGTGAATGCACCGGTCAAGTTTTTGGCGCCATTGCCGGGGACTTATATTTCTTGATTTATTAATTTTGAAGCTATCTAATTTACTTGTATCTAATTTTCTTTATTTTTATTTGTAATTTTTATTTTTATTTCTTTCTTTTATTATTCAGGTGGTTGAAAAATGGAATATTATTGGGAGATTGAGAGATTACGTGCTTTACAAGAAGATACACCCCAAATCTGGGAGCAACAGTCCGGTTTTCTGAGGCCTCTTGTCGAGCCCAACGATTATCACTGGATGCCAGAACCAAGCAATACGACATTTTCTCATCAGAACGAAATGGGAAGATGTGTAATTTGTGATGGTAACCACCCGAGCGATCAATTTATATACCTTCCAGAGTGGCATAATTTTTGGAATCAATCAAGGTACGAAGAGCCAACATATTTTGAAGAACCATCACATTTTCCATCTTATCCACCACCCACCTATTATGATCTTCATCAAGAACCAGAACCATTAGAGGAAGATCCATTGGTTGACATGCTCAAAGATTGGTTCCAGAATCGAGACGAAACGTTAGATACAATGCTTGAAATAGTCCAGAATCAACTCAAAAGTATTCAGAATCAAGAAGAATCCATACAAAGAATGACGGATCAGATCAGACAACTAACAAAAAACCAGAGCTACATACCTTAAAGAGCATCTTCAGATGACACAGATGAAGCTTTCTAGTACCAAACATTTCACGATGACACCTTAGCAGAGGAGGAGGCTGAGCAGAATCAAGAACCAGAGGTATTAGTTCAGGAGCCCGAACCGACAAAGTCTCGATTTGATTTTTATTATTCAGATTCTGACGAGGATGAAGCTGAACTGTTTGTACTAACTGCACCAACAAATGAGGATTGAATTCTGTGTCCTCAAAATGAAGATCTTGGGGATTGTTTTGCAATGATGTTTGGAGAAGATCTACCCGAGCCAATCACATCACCCAGATCAGAGGATGAAGACCTAAAATCTGACATTTCTTTACATCATCAGGTTGATAATTTTGAAGCATGTATTTCACAGATGACAGATGAAGAGCCAAATGCATAAATTATCAAATACATCTGTGAAGAAAAGGTGGAGAAGGAACAAAAACCCGAGCAAATTGAGGAGCAAATGACAGAACTAAATGACGATCTAGAGCATTCAGGCGAAACATCACTTGTTTGGGGAGTACAAATCAAAGATATCGCACAGAAGCTTGACAGAATGGAACTTCCATTCCAAGTCAAGAACCATACGAGACCTCCTGATTTTCTTTCTTTCTTTGTAGGAACCACTGGAGCGACAGAGTTTAAAAAGGTGGCACAAGCAATAAATGGAACAAAAAATTTTCTACTACCTTACCGTTGGAAGAGACCCTTCAAAAGCAACGCACATGGGATTGTCTTTAATCGGACATCCAAAACGACGCTGAAACCTCCCTGAGAAATAGATTTCAGTCACGTCTGGCTGAAGACGAAAAATTTAATGCTAGCTGGGAAGCAACCCATGCAATTTATTGTCATTTCTATTTTCATATTTTGTGTATACATATTGTAGAGTTTTTAATTTTGTGTGTTTTGTAGGGAAAAGCATAAATAGAGCATTTTAAGACCGAAGGAATGATGTTTGGCAATCACAAAGATGAGAGCTAATTCATTAGTGGTGGCTGAGTAAGGAATGAATTCTTGAGACGCATCCTAATGAATTTATACCAAACGAGTGACTTATTGCGTACACAATTTTGTTTCCTTAATTATTGCTTTGATTTGTATTTCTTTTGTTATTTTCTTTTATTTTCGCCGATAAGATCTAAACTTTTTGACTTTTCACGATTTATTTTAACGTTCATCTAATAATTGTCATTTGGCAGGTACTAGTACAATTATTACTCACCCATTTTCAGGTTCTATAAATTCAGCCATACATTTCTCTCGTCGACACATCCAGATAAATATCCTAATAAGAGAGAGAAAATGGAAGCAACTTCACAGCAGTGAATCAAGCGAATTTTTGTTTTCTGTGGATCCAATTCTTGTAATAAACTATAGTTCATTGAGGCTGCGAAGGAATTGGGGCGAGTCATGACAGAACGAAATATGCATCTAGTATATGGCGGAGGCAATCTTGGATTAATGGGAAGCATTTCAAAGGCCGTTCAGGAAGGTGGCGGTCACGTTTTGGGAATCATTCCAAAACCTTTGTCGGACGAACACTTAATCGGACAAACAAATGGAGATGAGCGCATTATATCAAGTATGTCTGAACATCTCTTTGAAATAGTCAATACTGCTGATGCGTTTATTGCTTTACCAGGTGGGCTCGGAATATTTGAAGAGATATTCACAGTGGCATCATGGGGACACTTGAATATTCATCGGAAGCCCATTGGATTACTTAATATTGAACATTTATTCGATTTTCTGTTTGTATTTCTTGCGGAAGCCAAAAGACATGATTTCATCACGAAATCAGTACATGATATTTTCCTGACTGCAACAAAGGCCGAAGAATTAATTGACCAGATCCTAGCCTTTGAACCAAAAATCGACCCCATTCTCTCCAAGTTGAACTGGTCAGACAGCGATCGTGGTAAGAAGCGTAAATTGGACATAGATCTTAATCGGTGATTTTTTTGGTAGATTTTCAGCTAACCAGGTACTACCTTCTAAACTCTTCTTTTACTGTTTAAGACATTGGGGACAATGTCTCATTTAGGTTTGGGGGAGGGAATTAGTTGATTAGTATCTTGTTTTTAGTTTATGTGTTGTTTTAGTCCAAAATTTTTTGAAAAATACAAAAAAAATTGAAAAATTTTCAAAAATTACAAAACATTTTTTGCATTTTTTGTGTTGTTTTATTTTGACTAAAAAGGTGAAATTGGTGAGAAATAGCTGTGTAAGGAGTTCCCACTCTTGATACGTATTTCAACCCATTTTCGAAACAAGTTAATTTTTGTTTATTTCCTTTTAAATTATTTAATTTGTGAATTCTCCATAAAACGGACTAAAATGGATCTTCATATGCTCAGTTGGCAGGTATTATCAATATGCATAGTAACATACGGACATGAGTTGTAATTGAAAAGTTTATAATATTCAGTTCTCTAGTTTAATTGGAGGAAACATCTATAAATGGAAATGGAGTAAACAAAAAAAGAAAAAAAACGAAAAAAAAAAATGAAAAAATGAGAAAAAAAATGTTTGAGATCCGAGTTATTATGTCCGTAGGGGTGTTTTAACACCTAGTGCCCTAAAACCAACTGGTTTGGGAGTCACTGGCCCAAAGCTCGCTACATGGATCGAAGATGTTGCAAAAAATAAATATATATATATATATATGAAGTCTGAGTAATTAAGTTCGTAAAGGTGTCTTAACACCTGGTGCCCTAAAGCCAACCGGTTTGGGAGCCACCGACCCAAAGCTCGCTACATAGACGGAAGATATTGTATATAAATAAAAAATAAAATCAGAAAAAAAAGAAAAAATCAGAAAAATTATTCCATTGCTACAAAAAGGTGTGAAATCTGATAGAACTTTAGGGCAAAAATATTACTCTCTTATCAACTGCACTTGTGAATGTTGTGGGCAAAAATGAGTTGATTAATATTTTATTGGCTGTGTATATGGAGAATGGTAAATATAATCGGAGAATTTACTTATTCGGTAGTTTAAAAAGAAAGAAAACAACTACAAACTTGGAGTAGAAGTTTCACTTGATTAGTCACTAGCTTCTTTATTCTCTTTTCTCTTGTCTCTTTGCTTTTGTGTGCATTAGTTTTAATATCTTTTTACTTTTATCAAATGTTTGTGGGTATCATTGCTGTAAGCCCTCACGAGACTACAACTCGTCCACTAGGGACAACTAGGGGTTTAAAGGCTTGTTGCATATGCTAAATGCAACCGTGATCTGTACGAAAATGGCTTAATTAATTTTATTTTTGTGTTATTTTATTTTCTGTTTTGCTCGAGGACTAGCAAAATTTTAGGTTTGGGGGTATGATGAGTGGTTATATCACTATTTCTCACTCATTTAACCTAATATTTTGTATAGTTTCTTGAGTTTTATGAACGTTTTGATGTGTTTTTGCTTATTTTGCAGATAGAAATAATATTGGGACTTAATGGAATCAACTCGGGGCTAAAACGATGAAATCCGGAGGAAAAATGGTTAAAAACGAAATTTTACTATACGCGTCACGAAGTGCAGTCCGAAATTCCAGTTTTGCGCAAGTTTCGTATTTTGGCCATAACTTTTTCATCCAATATTCGATTGAGCTGATTCAAGTTGTAGATTGAAGAAGTCTCAAAGATCTACAACTTTGAAAGTCAAAATAATTTCGAATTCTGACGTTTTCATGGCCGAAATTGATGAACAATACAGTATATTTTGTGTAACTACTATAGTCATTTACAAAATATAAAATAAAATTAATAAAATAAAAAAATAAAAATTGTCAAATTTCCACCAACACATGCTTGCAAGTTTGGTGCCATGTTTGATGCCATGTTTGGTGCCATGTTTGATGCCATATTTGGTGCCATGTTTGGTGCCATGTTTGATGCCATGTCTTGTGGCATGTTTGGTGGAGCAATTCGTGGAGCAATCGGTGGAGAAATTGGTGGAAGCCTTTAGGTTTTTCTATAAATACCAAGCCATTTCATTTGTAATTCTCATGCTTTCCTTAGGTTTTTGTAAGGAATTTAAGGATTGCATCTTGTTTGTATTTATTTTAAGTATTTAATTTATGCATTTTTATTTTCAGTAATAGCAGTAGTTCTCTTCTTCTTCTCCTTTCTTTTTATGTTTAGTAGTTAAATTTCCGCTGGGGGAAGGGTGAAGCTTTTAATATTTTAATTTAGATTAACTCCCTTAATTATAATATAAAATTTATTATTCACTAAAAGGAATTACCGCCTTAATGGCTGGTTATATTTATTTGGCATAATGTGGCACCGCCTATATGGCTGGTCTTTAGGTGACAGATAATTACCGCCTATATGGCTGGTTTATGACCAAATAATAATACCGCATTTATGGCTGGTTGGACTTCATTTAAATCTGACTTAATAAGGAATACCGCCTACATGGCTGGTTGGCTATCACCGTTAAATTCTATATTATAGTAAGGGAGATTTCTTAATTATAAATTGTAAAAGTGGATCACCTAACCCCAGCATTTTATTTTTATTCTAGGGAAGTGATAAAACACAATATCCACACTTAATAATTGATTTTTCTTTTTTTGAGTAATTCTTTAGGTTGTTTATTAAGTCTGAGTCTTAATGCTTCCTGTTGCCTGATCACCAATAGGATTGATGTGGTAAATCTAAAATGAACTAGACATAGGGATTTTAGGTTTCAGCCTTAGACTTAATAGCTCACGATCTTCCTTGAGGATAGATAACCATTTAATAGATTTCCTTACAGGATAGGAATATACCTGTCGGACGTGGGTAGCCATAATTGGAACTTAAACTTAATGAATGCAGGGTAATGTGGTTGACATAGGAATATGGTTCAATTGGGTTATACTGGGTATTTGCGTCTGACCATCGGAAGAGGCTTTTGCATATTTTCGTGTTCCAGGTTAGCAAACTGAATTAGTACACATAAATAATAGAATCAATTCATCCTTTTAACAGTATTGTGTGGAGTCACGACCCTAGATCTTTTGAGTCTTTTGTAATTTTCCTTAATATTTTCTTTTGTTTATTTTATTTTTATTTTAGTTAAGCAATTCCACATTCAACCAACCAAAGTAATCAATTCTCTTCTCCCTACAATTAGATACTTGTAAATAAATAGTATAAATAATTAATAACAACAGTAGGAATTAAGTCCTCGTAGGATCGATACTTTTATACTACTTGAACGATACGTGCGCTTGCGTTATACGCGTGTGAATGCACCAGTCAATCATGAGAGAACCAAACATGTGGATGTTGTAGGGGTTTTCGGGGATAAATCTGGTAAAGCAGCAGAAACGGTGGAAAATAAAATTTTCTGATTTCAAAAATTTTTCTGGGATTAATTAAATAAACAAATTTATTTAATTACCCAATAATTAAATTATGAAATAAAATTCAATAAATCAAATTTATGTGAATTTACCGAATTGCCTTTACACTTTGTATTTTGTTCATTTTAGTCCGAAATTGTCCGAAACAACTTGGAATGATTCTAAATCATTACTAATATGAATTTAACATGTCACAAATGTCAAAACACAATTGCAACCAAAATCCCAATTTTTTCCCTCCTTGGCCGAGAGACACCTTGAAGCACATTAGTGTGCATTTTGCACTTCCAAAGTTCAAAACACATCCAAATGAAATCCAATCAACATGAGATTTTATATGTATCATATAAACATCCAAATACACCATATAAATGAAAAGCCCCAAATTTGGAAGAGGTCTTAAAACCTAATTTTTCAATTTCTTCAAATTGGACAAATTATACCAAATCGGTTAAATCAATTACTTCAAACATGTTTCTTCTATCCAATTCAAGTCTCAACACAATGAAATAACTATAGATCAAATCTAGGTCATTTAAGAGTGGGTCAAAAACTCTAGATTAGCAACAAAATTCTAAAACCATGGAAAGAATGCTTATTACTACAATAGTTACATTCTTCCAATTTCATACATGCTCTACACTTTCATCAAACTTCCATTCAACAAAAACACAAAGAATAAAGAAAAGAATAACATGAGAACATCATAGCATGAAGCTTAGAACACAAGGAACATTTTCCTCTCTAATAGTAAGTTGAAGAAACTTACTAAAATTCCAAGTTTTCTTTGTTTTGTTTCAACTTTCTCTCAAGCTTCTTTTGTTTTCTTCAATGGAGTTTTGTGTAAAGTGTATTAGGTTATTTACCAAATGAAAAACAAAACAATATATACTTACTATAAAATTCACCTTGGCCGAATTTGGCTAAGGAAATTAGCAAAAAAATTGTTTTAATTTCATTTCAATTTCAAGTTTCCAACTTGTTAAAATATCATTACACTTTAAAGATATTTCCAACAAATTCAACAATGGCAACTTAGCCATTAAAACAAATATCTAAATCTTAAGATATTTATATTTTAATTAATTTAATCATTTAACAATTAAATAATTAATTAATTAATTAAATACAAATGTATTAAATATATGTATTATATTTACATTAAATATTAAATACATATATACATTTATGATATTAGTCAAACATCTTAATTTGACTATTAATTAATGTGTATTTAAATTAATCAAGTATTAAATGTAAATACACAAAATTAAGGAAATGACTATCGGGTCCCTACACATGTATTTTGCGTTTAACTTTTAAACGACTTTATAAATAATCAATATTATTTATAATTGTTGCCCTAGTGCTCTACGAGTATATTTCATTATTGAGACTCTCTAGATTCAGGCATATCCATCACGAAATCCAATTTTGTGTCCATAATTTATCCACCCGTAAATTATGACGATCACGAATAAACTCGCTGAATCATACAGGTCGAGGTCATGGCAAATGTATAATTCCTCCGTCACAAGTATCCGGATAAATCCCATAGATATAGATGTAAACCTCAAATCTCTATAGGGATTATCCAGTCGACTATTCTATTAGCAATCTCTAAAAGAATGTTTAGAACAGGCTTCTAAACTGTACCATGGGCCCATTTTTTTATCTGATTGCTAATCATATGGACTACCTATGCTCTGATACACAGAATTGACGGATCTTATCTTGATACACATAGGACACCTTGAGGATCTATCTACACCCAACGAACATGCAGAGGTCTGATCTAAATAGATCGGTGACGTGACTGCCATCTAAGTGTAGAAGATGTCTCATGTGCCCACAATGGCATCTCAAGTCTAAGAATCACAAATGCTACTCAACCCGAGAAGATTCTTATTGATGTTGGTGTACCATCCATTAAGAATCTTCAGTGAGTCGTTCAATGTTTATCCGCTATAAACACCTACACGTCTATACTAGTCTCCAAGACTTATGGTTCATTGAGAAACCATTGGAATCATATATTTCTGTATACGACATGTACCGGTCTCAACAGGTTTACTATACTGACCAAGTAGTGTAAACCTTGACCAGGAACTGTCTGAGAATGACAACGTCATGATACTACTCAATGTCAGTTGCGACATTGATGCAACAGTACCATGACTAGTCATTCTAAGGTCATTACGTCTTTACCATATTAAAAGATACATTATATTATAGAAACTGCATATATTATTCATAATAATAGAGTTTTACAGTAGTATTCATAAAGAAATACAATCGGGAATTGGCGCTCTGAGCACCAACCCCAACAAAATCTCTCATTTGCTTTAGTGCCAATAACGATTGTATCTAATACCCATCGACTCCACGTGTTTATCAAAAAACTTCGGAGGTATGGCCTTCGTCAGTGGGTCTGCTACATTATCTTCACTTGGTACCTTGCACACGACAATATCCCCTTGCGACACAATCTCTCGAATGATGTGGTACTTGCGTTCTATATGCTTCGACTTCTGATGCACCCTTGGTTCCTTTGATTGCGCAATGGCTCCAGTATTATCACAGTATAACGGAATCGCATTCTCGATACTTGGGACAACTCCCAATTCTGTGATAAAGTTCTTTATCCACACAGTCTCTTTTACAGCTTCAGAAGCTGCAATATATTCCGCCTCAGTGGTGGAATCTGCTGTTGATCCTTGTTTGGAACTCTTCCAACAAACAGCACCTCTGTTAAGGGTAAATACGAATCCAGATGTAGACTTTCTATCATCAGGATCCGATTGGAAATCAGAATCGGTATACCCATTAACTTGCAGTTCGTTTCCTCCATAAATTATTAACTTATCATTAGTACCTTTAAGATACTTGAGGATATGTTTAATGGCCATCCAATGGTCATTACCTGGATTGGACTGATATCCACTAGTTACGCTAACAGCGAAACTGATATCAGGCATTGTGCATAACATATCATACATTATGCTACCCAAACACGAAGCATAAGGTTGGTTAGACATTCTAACCTTCTCATCTTCTGTTTGTGGACTCATCTTATTTGAAAGATGAATCCCATGTCTGAACGGTATATTTGCTGTCTTACAGTTACCAAAATTATACCGTTCCAAGATCTTATCTATGTACGTTGATTGGGATAACCCAATCAGCCTCCTTTGTCTATCTTTATAGAGTTTTATCCCAAAAACATAGGAAGCTTCTCACAGGTCGTTCATGGAGAAATTCTTACAGAAGTATGCTTTGACGCTTTGTAACATACCTAAATCATTCCCAATTGTTGGGGTTGGTGCTCAGAGCGCCAATCCGGACCGTATTTATGTATGATTCATGAATACGAACATCCCATTTTCCATAATATTACTTATTTGTGGTTGCACCTCTTGTTTTTATATACGTATTCGATCTGATTACGATTAGATTGAAACTAAATATGATTTAGTGATATGTATATATGAGACAAAGACCCGATAATATATAATGCAATACACAGTTACAAAGATAGTTTGTAATTGACATTGGGAAGTGTCATTGCTAAAGATATATATTATCAAATAAAGTTCCTGGTCAAGATTCACTAACATGGGTCGGTTAGTCAAATCTGCTGAGACCAGTACATGTCGTATATCGAGACTTGGTCCGATGGTTTATCCCAATGAACCATGAGTCTGGGGAGACTCGTATAGACGTGTAGGTGTTTATAGTGTATAAACACTGAACGGCTCACCGAAGATTCTTAATGGATGGTACGCCAACGTCAATAAGAATCTTCTCGGGTTGAGTAGTATAGTGGTCCTTCGACTTGAGACACCACTGTGGATGTATGAGACATCCTCCACACTTAGATGGCAGTCACGTCACTGATCTATTTAGATCAGACCTCCGCCTGTTCGTTGGGTGTGGATCGATCCTCAGGATATCCTGTGTGTGTCAAGATAGGATCCGTCAGTTCTGTGTACAGAGCATAGGTAGTCCATATATTATTAGCAGTCTGTTAAATCTGTGGCCACAGTATACATCGGAAGTAAGTTCCGAGTGTTATTTAGAGATTGCTAATAGATACGTCGACGAGATAATACCTATAGAGATTTGACGTTTACATCTATATCTCTGGGATTATCTGGATACCTGTGATGGAGGGATTATACGTATGCAATGACCTCGACCTGTATTATTCAGCTAGTTTATCCGTGATCGTCATAATCTACGGGTGGATAGATTATGGACATGAAATTGGATTTCGTGACGGATATACCTGAATCTAGAGAGTCTCAATAATGAAACATACTCGTAGAGCACTAGAGCAACACTTATGAATAATGATGATTATTTATAAATCGTTTAATCGTTAGACGAAAAATACATGCGAACGGGCCGAACTGTCATTTCCTAATTAATGTGTATTTGTATTTAATATATGATATTATTAAATACACATTAATAAATGGTCAAATAAAGGTATTTGACTTATATCATCAATATATGTATTTGAGATATTTAAAGTAAATATGATACATATATTTGATATATTTATATTTAATTAATTATTTAATTATTTAATTGTTAAATGATTAATATAATTAAAATATAAATATATCACCAAATGATAAAGTTAGGAAATGATTATAAGTGTAAATGTTTGACTTTACATTAAAGGAAAAGGTAGTCAAATTGGATTTGACTTCCTTGGATATTTGTTTTAATTGTTAAAATTGAAATATCCATTTCCTTTATTTTTTTGATTAAATTTCGGCCATGACCATATAAATATAAGAGTTATATTTTTTCATGGTTGCCATTATTGACTTTATATAAATATCTTTAAAAAGGTTTTTAGATATTTATTAAAGTAAATCAAATGAATTTGAAATGCAAATTGAAATTAATACCATTGCATTTGGCTTAGGTATTTTCGGCCAAGGCTTAAATGAATGAGTATATATTGTTTTCATTTCACTTTCATTTATTAACCTAATACACTTTAAAGAAAAACTCCATTGATGAAGCCAAAGAAGCTTGTGAGAAAGAAAGACAAAATCAAAGAAAGCTTGGATTTTAGTATGTTTTTCCAACTTACTATTAGAAAGGAAAATGTTCCTTAGGATCTAGGCTTT